>VDFB02193867.1:761476744-762076744 GCA_007258455.2 Sequoia sempervirens | reverse complement strand
GAGAGGTGATATATAGAGAAAAGAAGTAGAGAAAGAGATATGTGAGGGGTTAACCCACAAAAGTGGTTTACAATTTGAGTCAGGAAGGAAAAGTGGAAAAAAATGACCCCATACAAAAAAATTAGTTTTTGGGGTTTGAATGAACCCTTTGGTTTGAGCAAACCAAAAAAGGGTTTGAATGAACCCTGGTCGTGTGAACTAGTTAAATGAAAGGAGGACCCCATCCCACCAAAAAAAACAATGAAAAAACCTTTTTGAAAGGGGGTTCAAATGAACCTTGGTTCACTCGAACCCCCTTGGTTTGAGCGAACCTCCCTTTTCCCACCTCCCTGCTCTCTAGTTCACAAGAAAACCATAATTTTTGCCCTTCGAAGCTCGAGTTGAGGATGAAAATAGAGGAGAATTCACGAACCCAACTAGAATCAGGTAGTCCTTGGAAGGAGCTATCCAACGACTATAATTTTAATATGTTTTGGTTTATTATCTATTTGTTTTTTTAGTTTTATTAAACATAGGTTTTTCATCGAAAATGAAGCTCTCTATTTTGCACGTGGAAAATAGAAGATTATCAATTTTTTTTTTGAAAAATATGAGTGCACCAGATATTGAAGTCCTTGATCCAACAATTTTTTTTTGAATAAATCAATACATACATAAAAAGTTACACGTTATACGGTCTGCCTATGTCTGAATTGTAATTGGTTTGACTTCAAAAATTTATTAAGGAAACAATATTCAATAAAACACTATCTAACCAAGTGGAAGCACTAGATATCAGAGTTACAAATCTAAATTTAAAAGAATTATAATTTTATCCTTCATGCAAAAAAAGTTATACATTATACGGTGAGTGTCACTCCTTAAAAATGTTGTTTTATGAAAAAAACTAGTTTTTGAGGGAGATGGAAAAAGAGGTGCAATCTAATTCCAAATTTTTTGAAAAAAATATATTTAGAATCTATAGAAAAAATTTCACAAAACTCTAGTTTGCATCATTTTCAAATTCCTCACGGTTTACCCGCTATAGGTGCCCAAAAGTGAAGATTTAGTTAGAAAAAAATATTTCAGTGTCTAGTTTCGCCAAAAATTGTAAACCACTATTGTGGGATCACCTTGAGATAGACAAGAAAGATCTACATAAGGAGGGAGGGAGAGGTATATAAAGATGAATGGGGGGAGATATAGGAAGGGGAGGTAGTTAGTGGAGAGAGAGAGGTTAGATAGAGAGAGGTAGATCTATAGGAGAGAGATAAGTGAGATATAAAACAATAGAGATGGGTAGGAGAGTACAGAGGTGGAGATGTGAGACTTAACCCTAAACTAGATATAACCATTTAACCTGAAACCCTATACCCTATACCATTATTTCCCTAAACCTTATCCCTCAACCTTAGGAACTAAAGCCAAATACACCTAATCCCATCCCATATCTTCTTTCTGGTTGCCATCATTTTTATCTTTCCTAACCAAGGATTATATGTGCATATTCATTCTCTATTTCTTCCATACGTCCCTACACTCAATGCATTAAGATGGTTTTCTGGTCTTCATCTCCATCTAACTCATCTCATCATTGCATTTTTGTCTTAAGTCTTTAGATTTATTATTACAATCATCTTCTCATCATTGCATTTTCATCTTAAGTGTTTATATTTCTTATTCTAAGAATCTTATCATCACTGCATTTTCATCTAAAGTATTTATATTTGAACTATTTGTAGCATCTTATCATCATTTCATTGTTATCTATTTTTTTTAGATTTGTTATTCTAAGCATCTTATCATCGTTTGATGTTTTCATCTTAAGTGTTTAGATTTATTATTCTAAGCATCTTATCATAAAGTATGTGTTTATTAAATTTCATATTGATAACATGCATATACATTCTTCATTATATATGTATTCTAGATTCATTTTAAACTAGATACATATATATCTACATTAATATTCACCTGCATATGTTATAAATCACATACACCAATACAAACATCATTATCATTGTACATTGATATCATAATCATCATTAAAACATAATCCATTCTTGATCTCCTCAGCCTCATTGTTCTAGATGATCTCCTTGACCTCCTTGATCTAGTTGTTCTAGATGTCAAGTGATCGATATAGCTTTACAAAACACGTACAACCTTTTCACTTAAAAAAATATGTATGTTTTTGCTAATATTTTGGATTACAATGGATTTAACTTACGAAAACCCTATGCACTTAACCCTAAGACCTATACACTTAACCATAAAATATATATCCATATCCCTAAGCTCTATACCCACAAACCTAAACCCTAGATACTCTATACAATCAACCCTAAACCCTATCCCTCAATTCTAAACTATAGAGAGAGAGGTTAAATAGAGAGAGGTAGTTTTAGGGAACTAAAGTCTATACCCTATACCTTATATTTTCAGTTCCCTAAACTTTATCCCTCAACCCTAGGAACTAAAGCCAATAGGTTAAAACCTTAACCATATACCCAACCCTATACCCTATACCCTTAACCCTAAACCCTATCTCTCAACCCTAATGTGTAAACCTAATGAAGCACAAAGTAGGTTGAGATTTTTCATAACAGCTGAGACCAGGTGTAGACGAGCTCAAAGTGTGGGAGAAAAGGAAAATTTCAAGGTGAATTATATCACCAGCTAAGCTCTACTCATCACTCTCTGAATTTTATAGAAATGGCACCAAAGAAGGCTGGAGTAAGGGTTAAAAAAGATGAAGTCAAAACTAGTAAACCCTCCTTGCAGTCCCCATTGATTTCTCTATTACCTGGTTTAGTTGAAAAAGGACCCAAGAAGGTTTTTAGAGATTTAGCTCAAGGGTGTAGAGATCCCATTGTTCCTCAGTCAGGTTGGAACCTCTACTGTTATTTCTATCAAAACATGAATGATAAGGTTCTGGCATCAAACCCGTAGACCCTTGATTTAGCTAAGCTGATTGTTCCAAATATTTTCAATGATATTGAGCTAATTAAAGCCCTGGCCCATAGCTACCCTATCCCAACTAAAATTTTTAGGCTTCCAAATGGTGGGTGCTTAGTTGACATCTCAAGAGAGGCTATTATCAAGTGTTTTAACCTCAATAAGCAAGCTGTAACAGAGGTAAATTTAGTGAAACTGGAGCCGTAGTACAAGAGGATGAGAAGAACATATCAAAGTGATGATCTCCCCCTACATATGACAAGGGGTGATAATAATAGAATACTCTCCATCCCTTCCTAAAAAATCGAGCCTTTCCCAATTTTAGATTTTTCAGGTTTATTTCAAAAACACTTATCATGCATTGTGTCAAGTATTGGGGGTAGATGCAAAAGAAAGTATGTAAGTGGGATTAATGAGGATGGCCATGATTATTCAACACCTTGAGTCAAATGTAGAATTTGATTTTTCATTTGTAATTGGAGAGAAAATACATGAGGGTTTGTTGCAGGTTAGAGAGGCTAAGGCTCCCATTTCCTTTAGGAAGTATTCTTTGTTGTGTCATTTAATATTATATCAAAATTAAATGAAATGGACTAGAAGAATGAATTTGTGTACACAAGTGAATGGATAAGACTCCCTGTACAAAATTGGTGTTATATATGGGATATGAGATGGGAAAAATGCGATTTTGGTTTTTTTTGAGATGACTTTGTTGTTAATTTGATAGCTGCCCTTGGTTACCCAACATCAAGGTTACCTGAATCTTTGATGAATGTAATTAGGCCTATACAGTATAAGCCAAACCTTGGTTGTACTTATAATTGTGCTGATTGGTTCCTTATGCCACAACACACTATTATCAGGATATACGTCTGCAACCAAGCACCACACATTTTTCCCAAATTTGTACCTACAAGGGTATGTTCTCTAGAATTCATGTGGCAGATGCTTTGGATGGAGCATGATTTGATGAGGAATAAGAGAAAAAGGAACATTTTTTCCTAATTTAACAATTTTTGAAGAATTGGCTATTGGATCTGATATGTGGAGGAATTGTAGAGGTTCATGAGGGTTAATTATCCCCTCAAGTCTAGAAAGGAGAGAGTATGTGACCCAGAGGGTCATATTAATATGATCAGAAGGACCTTGCTAACAAAGAGGGCCATATCTCTTGAATTTGACACTGAGGAGGATGTCATAAGGAATTTGGTATATTTTGCTGATGTACTACAGACAAGGAAAAGATGGATAGTAATAATGAAGTGGGAAAATTAGAAGAAAGAGAAGGATAAAGGCTTCAAAGGTTTTTTTGCTGATGAACCCAACCCCTTGAAGAGAATGCAGATGATTCTTGGCAAGTTTGATGAGTTATACAAAATGGCCCAAGATGAGGTGTTAGTTGCACTTCCCACACCTCACTAGCCATCACATGAATAATCCACATCACAAACACCACCTCAATCACCTGCACATCCATCCCCTCCATCTCCTACACATGAACCCCAGGCCAAGAGACAAAAGACTGAGTCATTGGTTGATTATGGATCAAGTGATGATGAAGAAGAAGAAGCAGTCATAGATTTGACTGAAATGAAGGAAGTAGCAGAGTAACAAAAAGGTCAAGAGCCTCATGATCCTAAGATCAGGCTTTCAAATGAGGGGTTCAGCTATGGTGAGAATGATGAAGGACACAACTCCCACAAAAGCTGCAACTATAACCATGCATTCTGCAATGTGCACTAAAGATTTGGTAGAAAATATGAAAAATAAGATCAATGAATATGAGAAAAGATTAAAACTATCAAATGATGAAGTGAACAAATTGTTTATTGAGAATGTGAAGTAGAAGCATTAGTTTCAGTAGGTTACCATAGTGAGGGGAGATGAAGTAGTTGTTTATCACCCACCTGTCCAAGCAGAAGATCCACAAATTCAACAATTGAAAGATGAAATTGCTAAACTGAAGAAATATAAAATGGAAGATGTCAAGCAACATATCATGGAGATTCTAAGGAAGATATTGGAGCATAGAATTAAGATATTAAAGGATAAGATAGGTGGATTACATGAAATATTTAACAATTTGATTAAAGCTTTGGAACAGATAAATGCTAACTCTCCTATCCTTGAAGAGCTCCAAAAGAGGTGGCAACCAACCTATCACATACTGACTATTCTGTGCAAAGCCACACAAAGGGATCTAGATGCCCCACCAAGACTCAAACCAAGAAAGGAAATGGTAAAGGGTGTAATTGAGGAGTATAAGTATTTGGTAGATATGAGGAAGAAAGTGAAGAATAGGAGGATTGCATTTGACTCCATTAAATGCCTCTTCATCCCATCAATATTCAAAGATGACAATCAAATAAAGGGAGTGGATGAGTGGAAAGAAGAGTTTGATTAGATAGTTCCAAAAGGCTTGACACATGTATAGGATGATGGGGAGATCAATCCTGAAAAATTACATGCTTTACTTGATGGGATTATCATGATGGATAGAGGATACATGAAGTTCAAGGTGGATGTTAGAAATCTCCTAGATAATAGATGGAAAAGTCCTCTCACAAATTTTGCATCTACACAATAATTCAAATGGCCGAGTGATTTGATAATAAATAAGCGACAGGAGAAATATTTGGGGTTTGATGAAGATTGATTGCAAGCATCATGAGGAGAGATTATCATAAAGTAAAAGCTTTGAATTGGTCTTATATGGCCACAAGATTTTACTCGAAGATTAACAGATTAACACACATGTTTATTGTTAAGTTCTTTCAGTTATGTTTAATTTCAAATTATGTTTTGTTATCAAAAGACATGTCCTTTTGTCTGAAGCTTGTTGCCTCTCGTATAAATAAGAGAGACCAAGACAAAAGGAAATCATTAGATTAGATAGGAGAAAGTAACAGGAAAATAAGGATAGATATAATGCTCACATTTCAAAAGACCATGATGCATGTATAAATTTTGAAGAATTCAATGGAAGATATCTGATTTTGTGTCCTAATCTTGGTATCAATTGTTTGTTGGAATTGTTCAATTATTTGGTTGTCTCCACTTTAATGATTCTTTGTTATTTAGATTGATATATCAAGTATATATTCAATTTATTAGTGCAAATTTGTTGTATCCATGTGATGTAATTAATTGGTTTCCCAGAGGAATTAAATATCCTGCCAATAAATCACAGTAATCTTTAAGTATTAATTGGATCAATAAGAAGAGCCACATAATTAGGATTGCAAATCTCTTTCCGATCAGGTGTTATTTGTGTTCTACCATAATTTACTCAATTGTTTCTTTCAAGTAAAGATTAAATCCATTTGATAAATTATAAGTACCTAGTTGTGTTAGTTGGATTTATAAGTAGAGTTTTTCAATCATTTACCTGCATGTTTATACAAGTTATAAACCAATATTAGTGTGCCAAACAGTTTGAGTTATTTCCATTACAGGTCACATATTCTAGATCTTCATTGGACTCCATCAACCCAACAAGGCACTAGTCTTATCCATCTCATCATTTAGTCTTAGCCAATTCATTTTCAAATGTTTACATCTGTTAACTAAACATATTCATAACTCCACCTTGATATTGCTTATACAATTTATACCAAATAGGTCTGCATCTCTCCACTTCAAATTTCCATTATGGATAGATTTTTTAATTAGGAAACACACAATTTAAGTATGCTCCATTTACAGAGGTACAATTGCCTAGGTCTGGGAGAGCCTGAAGAGAAGAAGGTTCAAATTCATCATTTGGCCTTGTACTTTAGCCAAAAACATACCAAGAGCTTGGAAACCTCTTGTAGTTTCTCAACTAGCATTTTTGAGAACTAACAGTTTGGTGACTCTGCTGGGGAGTCAACTTAGAGTTAGGACCTTTTCCATAGATTCAAAAATATTACACAAGACTCCGTAGGAAATAAGAAGTTATAAAATTTTCTCACTTCCACATAAGTGAGTGGCGACTTTGGTAAAATAAAGTACACATCAAACCATCACAATAGTTCACAACATGCATGGCAAAAGGTCCCTATATAAAGGAGGTATTAGTGACAATAGTAAATGGGCACATAAGAATGATAAAGGTAAGAAGGTGTCTAATGAAATGTGCATGAAAACTAAGGATAAAACATCAAAACCTCACTTTGAAACATATAATCGCTATGATACATTGAAAAATGAAAATAACTCAACTAGAGAACCTCACACTCTTGAAGAGAAAAGGAATTCTTTCTATCAGCTAGATACTCAAAAAGAAGAAGAATTCAAGGCTGGACTTGAGGTTGAAAGAATCAAAAGACAACATGAATATGATTAGGGAATGGAAGGGAATCCAAATGATCCTGTTGATAATGTATTCCCTGAAGAAAATTATGAATTTATGACTAAGGAGGAATTAAGTGCACAATTTGAGTATGAAAGACAAGAAATGGAAAGATCAAAAGAAGAATATGAACAAAGTCTCCAAGTGATAAAAGAACTCTAGGATTTGAAGCTGCAAAAAACCCAATTTGATGCTTAGATAGCTAACCTCCCTAAATATATACCACCTCATAGGCAAGGGAATAATAATGTAGGACCTTCAAATCCACCTCAAAAGCCATTTGGGAATCAATAAAAATCATCAAACCCTCCACCTAGAAATCCATCACAACACTCAAATGCTTAGCCATCCACTGGCCAATAATATGTGCCACCACAACAAGTACAATATAATAATCCATTATATCAATATCAGCATCCTCAAAACCCACCTCTTCAACAATACACAATTATGATCAAACAATTTGACTTAGTAGGATTCCAAATATATCCTTACCCTATGGACAGTAGCTGGAGAGGTCTTGTCCCAAAATTTACAGGAAGTAGTGCGATCACCGCTGAAGAACACCTAAGGATTTTTAATGCTTTTATTCAAGACTTGGATATGCAGTATGAAGATGTATAGATGAGGCTATTTATGATGTCAATAACTAAGGAAGCTAGAGATTGGTTTAACAGTTTGCCAACAACCTCTATTGATTCCATTCAATAGTTTTGTGATCAATTTCTTGAATAGTATAGGAACTAGTGTGCACTAGAGTTTTCCTTGCATTAATTAATAAGTATCCAGAAACATTAGAATGAGTCAGTTTATGAATTTAACCATAAGTTCTCCAAATTACATAATAAAATACCTCATGGATCCAAATTGGTAGACTCTGCAGCATTAATTATTTATCTAAAAGCATTTGATCTAAAGATAGGATATGAGCTTAGAAATAGGTGCCCTAGAAATTTAGCTGAAGCTCAAAAAATAGTAGACTATTGAAAACAATAGAAAGGCTA
The DNA here is from genome assembly GCA_007258455.2 of Sequoia sempervirens. Lineage (NCBI taxonomy): Eukaryota > Viridiplantae > Streptophyta > Pinopsida > Cupressales > Cupressaceae > Sequoia > Sequoia sempervirens. The sequence goes on along the minus strand of VDFB02193867.1, from coordinate 762,068,470 downwards.
CTGGGATGATTAGTAAGAGAGATAATTCTAGGGTTCCCCAAAATATTAATAACCCTCTGAATAGGTAAGAAAATACATACAAAAATGAAAGGCCAAGGTTGCATGATATGCCTTATAATACATTCTGGAATGATGGAAAGCCTGTGATGGATAGGCCTAAAAGTAAGGAGACCCCTGATCCTTTAAAGAAGAGAGGAGCATACATGGTAAACAATAATCCTTGGTGTCAAGTTTGTAACTTGCCACATTCCCCTGACCATTGTATTGTAGCTCAGTCAATACAAGAAGATGAAATTCCAGTAGACAATAATGAAGAGGATCATACAATCTATTTAACTTCCCACACCCTTCATCCCATTGAGAAGGAATATTCATCTTCAAAAGAAGAAGGGTATGAATATGATGTTGATAACCAAAGGTAAAATGTCCACATGAAAGAACACCAAGTCTTTTCTAATCATGAAGAAAGCAATGATGAACAATGTTCTCCTAGTGCACCATCTCAGTCAATTAAATGCAATATAAGAAGACCAACTAAGGAAGAGATTAAGAAATTAACCATCGCTGCAGTAGAACAGGAAAAAAGAAAATATTGGTTGAGAAACAAAATAGTAAATGAAAGTGAGGGTGTTCCAAGAGGAATATTTATGAAAGATAAGAAAGCACCACATGGAGCTTCAAAAAAGATAGAAAATAAGTAGCCTGATATGAATGAACAAAAACATGTTCATAAGGAGGAAAAAAAAATTGCATAAGGAAAAGAAAAAGTTTGATCAAACAAGCAAGAAAGAAAAGGAGGAGAGCAAAGGAGAGTTATTGGAGCAAAAGAAGATGATCAAAATAGAAGGTGCCTCTTTTTTCACACAAGCTTTATCCCAAGTAAAAATGTCTGTCCCATTACTTGAAATGATGAAAATTAAAGAGTATAGGGATAGTGCTATGTAGTTAATATCTAATGGGAATGATATAAACACAAACTTTGAGAACAAGGGGATCACTAAGATCAGTAATAAGCAAGAAAAGGTAAATGTTCCAATGGTTTTCCTAGGTGATGCATTGATAAATCCTCCACAAGTGGATCCATTCTTTACTACATTACTCATAAATAACAAGATGGTGAGAAATTATATGATAGATTCAGGTGCTACAATCAACATCATGCCAGTAGGGGTTATGAAACAATTTGGCATGTGGGTAGACACTACTGGTGGAAAGTGCTACGCTATTGATAGTAGGCCTGCCTCAGTGATAGGAATTATGAAAGATGTAGAGGTGAAATTGGATGCTTATCCACAAGCAACCTATAACATTGACATAACTGTGATTGATACACCTCATTTTGGAATGCTCTTGTCAAGGCAATGGACTATAGCAGTTTGAGGAAATGTACAGTTTGACTTGTCATATGCCACAATACTAGTCAATGGTGAAGAGGTCAAGTTATATAAAGAACCAAGGATGAATCAGATAGTGGACCATGCTCCTCAAGATCAGTTAAATTTCTTTTGTGATGTAGATTTAGGAAGTTTCAGAATAGAGCCTTCCTAGCCTGAACTAGTGAATACTAATCCAATTGACAAACATGTTTCCAAGAATCAACATGGTGTGTGAAAGATGTACTTCGATGGAGCATGTAGTTAGGAAGGCAATGGACTAGGGATAGTAATTATTTCACTTGAAGGTACTACTTTCAAATATTCATTCTTGCTAACATTTGAATGTACAAACAATATAACAGAGTATGAAGCCCTGCTAATTGGTTTGAATATGGATGTTAAACATAAGATCAAAATGCTAACTATTCTGGGAGATTCTGAATTGATTATTTCACAAGTCAGGACAAAATATGCTACAAAAAACAAGAGGTTAAGACAATATAGGAATGCTATATGGGATACAATTGAATTATTTGATGCTTTCTCCATTGAATGGATAGACAAGTCCAAAAAATTGATGGCAGATTTTCTAGCTAATGTAACCCTGAAAAGAGATGATATCACCTTGGTCGGAGTATCTTAGGTTGAATTCAAAACAAGGCCTATTGTCCTTGGTAATATCTATAGTTGGAAATTTTTCAATGATGACACTGATCTCATAAAGTTTCTCCATTGTATAGACCAGTATGAAGCTCAGGAGATTGAATTTAATGCCTTTGTTGAAGAGGTAGATGGGAAACATATTGTATTTGGAAAAGAAGTTTTGCAGCTTAAGATAAACAAACTTCCCAAAGGACTTGTGGCACTAGAAAGGGTATATGATGGAAATGATTGTTCTCTCATGAAGTAGACACCAGTAAAGAGAGAAGATGTTGAAGAAATCAATCTAGGGATTGAATTAGCACCCAAAAAAGTATATATTGGAAAGAAAATAAGTCCAACAATTAGAAGAATGCTAATTTCATTGTTAAGAAAGTATAAGCATGTTTTTTCATGGTCCTATGAGGATCTCAAAGCATATAGAGGATTTATTCCAACATGAGATTCCATTAAAACTAGATACAAAACCATTCAGGAAAAAGAAAAGACCCATCAACCCAACTTTGGAGCCTAAAATGCAAGAGGAGATGGAAAAAATTAGAGATGGAGGTATTATCAAGCCCATTAGACATTCAACATGGGTCTCAAACTTGGTCCCAATAAGAAAGAAAAATGGAGACATTAGTCTGTGTGTAGACTTCAGAAATTTAAATGTTGCCTCCCTTAAAGATAATTACCCTCTCCCAAATATGGAAGCCATACTACACAAAGTAATAGGATGTGAGTTGTTGTCAATGATGGATGGATTTTCTAGGTATAATCGGGTCAAGGTTAAAGAGTCTGAGCAATACAAGATAACTTTTACTACGCCATGGGGGACATATGTCTATGTGAGAATGCCATTCGGTCTCACAAATGCAGGGGAAACTTTCCAAAGGGCCATGGATGTGGCATTTGTAGATTTGATTAATGCTATAATGGTGGTGTATTAGGATGACCTCACTACTTATTCCAAAAGGGTAGAAGACCATGTGGAACACTTAGAGAAAATATTCATCAGAGCTTTGGAATATGGTATTAGTCTCAATCCTAAGAAATGTCACTTTGCTGTCACATAGGGTAAAATTTTGGGGAATATTGTATTAAAAGAAGGGATTAAAATAGACCCTGAAAGAGTAGAATCCATAGACAAAATCCCCATTCCCAAAACTATCAAAGCCATTCAATATTTTTTTGGACAAATTAACTTTGTTAGGAGATTTGTGTCAAATTTTGCTAAGTCAAATTTTTCTGAGATTATTAAACCCATATCCAAAATTATGAAGAAGGGATAAAAAATAGATTGAACTACAGAAGCCCTGGAAGCTTTTATATCCATCAAGAAGGCTATCAAAGAAGCCCCCATTCTAAAATCCCCTGAATTTTCCAAACCTTTCCAAATATTTTCATTTTCCTCATTCCACACTAAAGCAGCTATTATGTTACAAAAGATTGATAAGGGTTATGAACACCCTATATCCTTCTTTAGCAAGTCATTATAGGGGTCAGAGTTAAAATATGAAATTATGGAGAAACAAGCCTATGCATTGGTCAAAGAAACAAAGGATTTCAAACCATATTTAGTTGGAGCCAAAGTAATTGCATATGTACCACACGCACATGTGAAAGATATCTTGGTACAAATAGAGGTGATAGGGAAGAGATGTAGATGGATCAATAAGATCCAAGAATTCAATATGGAAATTCAGATTAACAAGTTAGTAAGGGGACAAGGTCCAACCAAACTAATGGTAGAAGCAAACATTGAAGCTAACCAAATCTGCAATGTAGAAAATGAAGAGGGTACAGTTGCAAGCATTGAACATACTCCTTGGTACACAAACATAGTGTATTATCTCAGAAACATGAAATGACTTGAAGGATTGAATGATAATCATAGGAGAACTCTAAAGCTATAGGAATCCAAGTATGTATTCATAGAAGGGGATCTATTTTGGAAAAACAAGGATGTAGTGCTATTATCGTGTCTAGATGAATCACAGGCATAACATGTCTTGAGGGAGATGCATGAAGGAGTGTGTGGAGGTCATTACTCTACCAAAACAACTACACATAAGATTATCAGGGTAGGCTATTACTAGCCTAAGGTTTTCAATGATTCTTTTTCATATGTAAGGAAATGTGAAGCTTGCCAAAAATTCTTAGGAAAGATGAAATATCAAGGAGCCCTACCGCTTAGCGCTTTGCAAGTAGAAGCCCCTTTCCACCAATGGGGAATTTATTTTATTGGGGAAATACATGAAAAGTCAAGTGGAGGACATAAGTGGATATTAGTAGCAACTGATTATTTCACTAAATGGGTGGAGGCAATCCCAACTAAACAAGCAAAAAGAAAAGTGGTAATAAATATCCTGATGGAGAATATCATAACCAGGTTTGGTACACCAGTAAGGTTGATCACAGACAATGTGATGTGTTTTAGGTCTGATGAATTTAAAAATTTCTGCAACACATATGGTATTATTGTTTCTTATGCTTCCCTTACCACCCACAAGCAAATGGTCAGGAAAAATCCAGTAATAAAAGTATTTTGATAATCATAAAAAGGATACTAGACGAAAATAAGAAAGCATGGGATTCAAAGTTGAGAATGGCTATGTGGGTAGAAAGGATTACTGTAAAGAAGGTAATTGGGAAGTCTCCATTTAAACTGGTGTATGGGACACCAACTAGGATGCCATTGCAAAACCTTTTATTGGTTTATAATTTTATCCTTCAGGAAGATTTAGATATTCTAAAACCAATGGAGGAAAGGATGGAGCAGCTTGTAGAACTTGATGAAATAAGGGGAATGGCTCAAAATCAAAATGTGAAGTTGCAATCACAGATGAAATACCTTTTTGATAAGAAAGCCAAAGATAGAAAATTTGAGGTGAATGGTTTGGTACTAATGTGGAATGCTAGATGTCAGGAGAAGGGAAAGCATGGAAAATTTGAAGCCTTGTGGTTAGGTCCCTTTGTTATCATTGGAAAAGGAGGGGAGGACTCTTATTATTTGCAAAACATGTCAGGTGAAGAACAAGAATTTCCAGTACATGGGAAATTTCTAAAGCACTTCTTTTCTTGAAGAATACCAGAGGATTAAGGATTGCCAGTGCATGGAAAATTCTTAACAAACCTCTTAAAAAAATCTCTTTCCATGCAGAGTAGTTTAGGAAATTAAAAAGGGACTAGGAATTGCCAGTGCATGGACAATCCTAGAATTCCCTCATAAAAAAAAAAGTTTCTTTCCATGTACAGTAGTGTAGGATCATTTCCATCTCCATCATTTTTCACCTCCATATCCATTTTCATTCGAGCCTCACCACATTTTCATTTTCATCCTCTAAAAACTTGGTTTGCACCCAGAGATATTTAGATTCTTGCAGTGATTGGTAAATCACTCATCCCCAACTGGAGCCACTGTTGGAACCAGAATTTTCATAAAAAATTCTAAGGATTTCATCAATTAAAATCTGAAATTCATACTATCATTTTCATAAAAAGTCACTGCTATACCTCGGGGGGTCATGACATACACTATGGTAAAGAGGTACACTAAATGACAGTAATAGGGGGCACCACTATACCATAGAGGGCCAAAACATAGACCACAATAAAGTGGTGTACTAAGGAGGAGTACTAAGAAGACATACCGTGGTACCACAAGAGAACAAAAGGTGACCTGTGGTAGAGTGGTATATTAATATATGTACTGAGGATACACCACGGTACCGCAAGAGAGCCAAAGGTAATTTCCAGTAGAGTGGTACAGTGGAGAGGGATAATGAAAACACACTGCGGTACCACAAGGAAGTGAAAAGTAACACGAGGCAGCACGGTAAATCAGCTGTTGAGTCATTTACAGCATACCAATCACATCAGTCAACATCAAAATATGAAATTGAGCTTGATACAAAGATTTGAATTGTGTGAATTTATGAGTCAAGAGTTAATGCATCTTGGTGTTAAGAAGCACAAAGTAGGTTGATATTTTTCATAATAGTTGAGACCAGGTGTAGACGAGCTCAAAGTGCGGGAGAAAATGAATTCTTCAAGGTGAATTATATCACCGGGTAAGCTTTTCTCATCACTCTCTGAATTTTATAGAAATGGAACCAAAGAAGGATGAAGTAGGGGTTAAAAAAGATGAAGTCAAAACCAATAAACCCTCCTTGCAGTCCCCATTGCTTTCTCTATTACCTGGTTTAGTTGACAAAGGACCCAAGAAGGTTTTTAGAGATTTAGCTCAAGGGTGTAGAGATCCCATTGTTCCTCAGTTGGGTTGGAAGCTCTACTGGTATTTCTATTGAAACATGAATGATAAGGTTCCGACATCAAACTCGTGAACCCTTGATTTAGATAAGATGATTGTTCCAAATATTTTCATTAATATTGAGCTAATTAAAGCCCTGGACCATAGCTACTATGTCCCAACTAAAATTTTTAGGCTTCCAAATGGTGGGTGCTTAGTTGACGTCTCAAGAGAGGCTATTATCAAGTGTTTTAACCTCAATAAGCAAACTATAACAGAGGTAAATTTAGTGAAATTGGAGTAGGAGTACAAGAGGATGAGAACATATAGAAGTGATGAGCTCCCCCTACATATGAAGAGGGGTGATAATAATAGAATACTCCCCATCCCTTCCTAAAAAATGGAGCCTTTCCTAGTTTTAGATTTTTAGGTTTATTTCAAAAACACTTATCATGCATTGTGTCAAGTATTGGGGGTAGATGCAGAAGAAAGTATGTTAGTGGGATTAATGAGGATGGCCATGATTATTCAACACCCTGAGTCAAATGTAGAATTTTATTTTTCATATGTAATTTAAGAGAAAATACATGAGGGTTTGTTGCAGGTTAGAGAGGCTAAGTCTCCCATTTCCTTTAGGAAGTATTCTTTGTTGTGTCATTTAATATTATATCAAAATGAAATGAAATGAACTTTTAGGATGAATTTGTGCACACAAGAGAATGGAGTAAGACTCCTTGTATAGAATTGGTGTTATATATCGGATAGTAGATGTGCAGAATGTGATTTTGTTGTGTTTCGAGATGACTTTGTTGTTACATTGATAGCTTCCCTTGGTTACCTAACACCAAGGTTACCTGAATCTTTGATGAATGTAATGAGGCCTGTATAGTATAAGCCAGACCTTTGTTGTACTCATAATTATGATGATTGGTTCTTTATGCCACAACACACTATTATTAGGATATACGGTTACAACCAAGCATCACACATTTTTCCCAAATTTGTACCTGCAAGGGTGTGTTTTCTGGAAGTCATGTGGCAGATGCTTTGGATGGAGCATGATTTGATGAGGAATAAGAGAAAAGGAACATTTTTTCCTGATTTAATAGTTTTTGAGGAATTGGCTATTGGATCTGATATGTTGGATGAATTGTAGAGGTTCATGAGGGTTAATTATCCCCTCAAGTTTGGAAAGGAGAGAGTATGCGACCCAGAGGGTCATATTAATATGATCAAAAGGACCTTGCTGACAAAGAGGGAAACATCTCATGAATTTGACCCTGAGGAGGATGTCATAAGGAATTTGATATATTTTGTTGATGTACTGTAGACAAGGAAAAGATGTATAATAATGATGAAGTGGGAAAATAAGAAGAAAGAGAAGGATAGAGGCTTCAAATGGTTTTTTGCTGATGAACCCAACCCCCTAAAGAGAATGCAGATGATTTTTGGTAGGTTTGATGAGTTATAAAAAATGGCCCAAGATGAGGGGTTAGTTCCACTTCCCACACCTCACTAGCCATCACATGAAGCATCCACATCACAAAAACCACCTCCATCACCTGCACATCCATCCCCTCCATCTCCTACACATGAACCCAAGCCAAGAGACAGAAGAATGAGTCATTGGTTGATTATGGATCAAGTGATGATGAAGAAGAATAAGCAGTCATAGCTCTGACTAAATGAAGGAAGTAGCAGAGAAAAAAATAGTCAAGAGCCTCATGATCCTAAGATCAGACTTTCAAATGAGGGGGTCAACTATGGTGAGAACAATGAAGGACCCAACTCCCACAGAAGCTGCAACTATAACCATGCATTCTGCAATGTTCACTAAAGATGTGGTAGAAAATATGGAAAAGAAGATTAATGCATATGAGAAGAGATTAAAATTTTCAAATGATGAAGTGAACAAATTGTTTATTGAGAATGTGAAGCTTAAATAGTAGTTGCAACAGGCTACCACAATGAGGGGGGATGAAGTAGTTGTTTATCACCCACCTATCCAAGCAGAAGATCCACAAAGTCAACAATTGAAAGATGAAATTGCTAAACTAAAGAAACATAACATGGAAGATGTCAAGCAACATATTGCGAAGATTCTAAGGAAGATATTGGAGCATAGAATTGGGATATTGAAAGAGAAGATAGGTGGATTACATGAAAGATTTAACAATTTGATTAAAGCTTTGGAATAGATAAATGCTAACTCCCCTATCCTTGAAGAGCTCTAAAAGATTTGGCAACCAACCTATCACATACTGACTATTCTATGCAAAGCCACACAAAGGAATCCAGATGCCCCACCAAAACTCAAACCAACATAGGAAATGGTAAAGGGTGTAGTTGAGGAGTATAAGTATTTGGTAGATATGAGGAAGAAAGTGGAGAATAGGAGGATTGCATTTGACTCCATTAAATGCCTCTTCAACCCATCAATATTCAAAGATGACAATCGGATAAAGGGAATGGATGAGTAGAAATAAGAGTTTGATCAGATAGTTCCAAAAGGCTTGAAACATGTATAGGATGATGGGGAGATCAATCTTGAAAAATTCCATACTTTACTTGATGGGATTATCATGTTGGATAGTGGATACACGAAGTTCATGCTGGATGTTAGAAATCTCCTAGATAAAGATGGAAAAGTTATCTCACAAATTTTGCATATGCACAAGAATTCAAATGGCTGAGTGATCTTACAATAAATAAGTGGTAGGAAAAATATTTGGGCTCTGATGAAGATTGATTGTAAGCATCATGAGGAGAGATTATCATACAGTAAAATCTTTGAACAAGTCTTAGATGACCATAGGATTTTACTCAAAGATTAACGGATTAACACACATGTTTATTGTTAAGTTCTTTCAGTTATGTTTAATTTCAAATTATGTTTTGTTATCGAAAGACATGTCCTTTGGTCTGAAGCTTGTTGCCTCTCATATAAATAAGAGAGACCAAGACGAAAGGAAATCATTAGATTAGATAGGAGAAAGTAACATGCGAATAGGGATAGATATAATGCTTACATTTCAAAAGACCATGATGCATGTATAAATTTTGAAGAAGTCAATGGAAGATATCTGATTTTGCGGCCTAATCTTGGTATCAACTATTTGTTGGAATTGTTCAATTATTTGGTTGTCTTCACTTTAATGCGTCTTTGTTATTTAGATTGATATATCAAGTATATATTCAATTTATCAATGCACATTTGTTGTATCTATGTGATGTGATTAACCGGTTTTCCAGAGGAATTAAATATCCTTCTAATAAATCACAGTAACCTGGAAGTGTTAGTTGGATCAATAAGAAGAGCCACATAGGTAGGATTGTCAATCTGTCTCCATTCTTGTGTTATCTGTGTTCTAGCAAATTTACTCAATTGGTTCTTTCAAGTAAAGATTAAATCCTTTTGATAAATTATAAGTACCTGGTTGTGTTAGTTGGATTTATAAGTAGAGTTTGTCAATCATTTACCTGCACATTTATACAAGTTATAAATGAATATTAATGTGCCAAATAGTTTGAGTTATTGCCATTATAGGTCACATATTCTAGATCTTCATTGGACTCCATCCACCCAACAATGCACTGGTCTTATCCATCTCATCATTTAGTCTTAGACAATTCATTTTAAAACTTTACATCTGTTAACTGAACATATTCATAACTCCACCTTGATATTTCTTATAAAATTTATACCAAATAGCTCAGCATCTCTCCACTTAAAATTTCCATTGTGGATAGATTGCTTAAGTAGGAAACACACAATTTAAGTCTGCTCCATTTGCACACGTACACCCGCCTAGGTCTTGCAGAGCCTAAAGAGAAGAAGGTTCAAATTCATCATTTGGCCTTGTACATTAGCCAAAAATGTACCTAGATCTTGGCAACCTCTTGTGGTTTCTCAACCAACATTTTTGAGAAATAACAGTTACCTTGGTCTTTAAAAAACTAGAAACTACTTTATCAAAGGCTATGTTGCATGTCTTTTCCCTTATTAGTCCTCACTTGGAATTTGACATCCTCTTCTAAGGTATATACTGAAAAAATAGAAATAGGGGTCTCTCTCTAATCTTCTATGAGATGGAGCACAAGGATAGGGTTCCTCCTATTTCACCTAGTTTTACTCAAGGAGACCTAGATATCTCAATCCAAGGATAGAATGAGAGAAAGAGATCTACAATAGGGTGTCCTAGGGTATGATCAATGACTAAAGAGGGTTTCATCACCAAGCTAGGGCTCTGAAAGAAAAGTAACATTCAAGACCTAATTATGAAACTTAATGATATGCAAGACTATAATAAATGACCTATAAATGGATGCAAAACATAACAGGAAATTGGAGAAGTATAGAGGGGCACCTAGAAACTTGCAACACCTTGAATGAGGACCTAAAATGATGAAAAAGATGAATTTAATGCACACTAGGATTCATACACCAGGATGGGAAATTTTGTCTAGGATTAGGGTTTTTGGATAGGAAATAAAATTTGGTAGAGATAAGTTTGGAACACTTGGAATCTGGAAAAATCACTAGACTGGGACTCATACGCCAGAAGTGGTGTACCAGTCCTGCTTGGATTTTTTAGAGGATCAAGGTATGAATCTACTCTTCAATATGTGCTTTGTCTTCTCAACCAGATTTTTGAACTTGAATTTCTGAATTCTACTCTATAGATTCCTTTTAATGATCTCCTAAACAAGGTGACAACTTGGATAACTTTACAACTTTGATAAATTCTTTCTAATCTTGCTCTTTGATGTGTCTTCAACCTAGATTTGAAAACACACACTAGAGAGAGGGAAATTTTTTGTATTGTTATTAGAAAGGGGTTTGCCTTGGTCAAACCTCATTTTGGTAATCAAACCTTGTAATGAAATCAAATGTAAAGGAGGAATGAAGAATGAACAAAATGTAATGTTGCAACTCACCAAACCCTAGGAATAAAGTGCTGTAAACATGTATGAAATGACTCCAATGGATGTAGATCTTGAATCTTGCTTGAATGTGGTAGATCTTGAATCAAATACTTGCTTGAATCATAAAACCCTACATCACAAATGTTAGCTCAAAAACAAACATGATGGATGCTGAATTTGACATGATGCTTGATACTTGAATAATGATCCAAAATGCTTGATAATCACTCTTGAATTCTCTTGAATGCTAGAATGCTTGAATGCTTAGGTCACACTTGCTCATGAAAATTTATAGGTGGAAAATGAGTGAAATAACCTTGTATTTATACTTGTTTATGCAAAATTTCCCGAAATTACAAAACTACAAGCTGACATCAGATCTAGGAGAATAAAATCCTGCCAATAATTTGAATTTAAATTAGGTTTAAGCCACATGGGACTCATACACCAGAAGTGGCGTATGAGTCCCATTAGGCTAGGCTTTGAGACACATTTTTCAAGAAATTCCTAGATTCATGTGAAATCTAGATCAAGGCCCCGAAACTTAGGTGGGACCCATATGCCCAAGGTGGCGTATGAGTCCTAGATCACTAAATCTAGGCCATACAATCCAAAAAGACATGAATTATTATTGGATGCTGGTTTAATGTGAGATTATCCTTAGAAAGATGCATAAAATAAGACTTGTGGATTCAAAATAGGACCAAATAAGGCATAAAGAAGCCCAAATTATTAATGAATCCCTAGATTAATGTGAAAGTGTTAGGATACACTTTACAACACTATGCTATGAGCAATTACTTTAAATTAGAAAATGATAAATTCTAACAATAAAGAGGACATGATGAGAGATTACTTGGAAAGCCCTATGCCAAGTCATATGTTTCCAAATAAAGCTACCTCATGAAAGGTAGGGGTTTCCCCCAAAATTAAATCACAAAAATCACATAAGGGATCCATGGATTTGGGGTTAGTATGTCTTTACTGCAATATTTTTAGAGAGCTCAAAACTATCATCATTCCCCAAATACTCATGGAATAGGAAGAATGACACAAAGAGAGTGAAACAAAAGAATTTTTTTTTAGGTCAACATGGAAGAGACATGAATGTCTCGATGCCTTACGTCATCCCCAAAAGGAAAACATAATAAAAATAAAATATAAAGGAAAATCTTTTGGGTAAACATGGAAGAGACATGAATGTCTTGATGCCTTGCATCATCCCTAAAAGGAAAACACAAGAAAACACAAGACAAATGAAAAAGGAAAATATTTATGACATAGAGAAGAATGTAGGTACAAATAGACAAATGTCACAAAGAGAGAGAGACACCAAAAAAAACAACACAGGGGATCACATTATGCACATGCAATCACATAAAAAAATATGAAAAATAAAATAAAGCAAAAGAATAGTAAGGCACATGTGATTCAACCTATTAGCAAGTCATCCACATCCCAATCTCGGTTGGTGTAAATAGAAGGCGAAAAACTAGCCAAAGGGACAATGAAAAATGTACGCTACTAGGACAAGGCTATCCAATTCTTGCCCCCATTGTGTGCAAGATAAGAATGAGCTGAGGTATGCAATGAGAAAGAGATCCTTGCATCTTGAAATGATATGCAATGAATGTGAGGCATGTTATAGTGAGAATATTATGATCTTGTAACAACTATTACATGGTAAGGAGTGAAAGGGTCCTACTTTAAGGGATTATTTCTATGATATCAAACTTTTTAAATATTTTTTTTAAAGCATGACACTCGTAAGTATTATGTCCAAAGACTCTATGATATCTACTATGAGATGTGTTTTTGTTCTTATGATTTGGGAACCAAATATCTGGCATAGGTGGTAATGTAATAAGTCCTTGACTTAAAACTACGTGTAAAGTTCTTTTAGTTGCAGATGGTGTACAAGGGAATTATAGTTTCTTTAGTTTATAAGGCCTTCGTTGCTTGCTAGAATCACTAACTTCTCTTGATGGGATTGTAGACACCTAAAAATGACCTAGGCCTGCAAGCTTCATTTTTACCACTTTCGTCCTACCATAATTGTGACATTTAATTATGTCCTTGGTCCACATTCGACTATTGATTAAATAATTTATAATTATTTAATTAATTCATGTCTTTGTTTTCTTCATGATTATTAAATAAATAAATTGCATTTATTTATTAAATACGTCATTAACTGTCTAAGCCTTTCTTTAATTAAATAAATTTCTTAATTTATTTAATTCCCCTTTGTCATTTAATTCTTCTTGATTATTAAATAAATAAATTTCATTTATTTATTAAATACGTCACTAACTGTCTTAATTAAATAAATTGATTAATTTATTTAATAAATTAGTCTTATATGCTAAATTAAATAATTAAATTTAATTATTTAATTGCCAATTAATATTCTTCTTATTTTAAATAAATTAAATTATTTAAAATGTCATGTCAATCTTAACTGGGTCCTTTTTGATAAATAATCTAAAAGATTATTTATTATCTCTCAAAATCCATAATTTGAATTATTTTAATTCAAATTAATAATTAATCTTCAAAATCAAGTAATCGGTAGATTCTTGATTTTCCAAATCTTATCTTCAGTCCGAATCTTATCTCTTTGATTTTTCAAATCAAGCAAATCGGGCAATCTTATCTTCTTGATTTTTCTAAAATCTTCATTTTCTAATTAATTTGTCTCATTTATTCTCCACCGTCGATCCGATTTTATTTTGACTGTTCGATTAAGGATTTTTCCCTAACCCTAATTAGGGATTCTCAGGTTTAATATGGATTGTTCATTTCATTGATTTATCTCGTCCGTCCATTCGAAATGGCATTTTCTATAAAATGCCATCTTCTTCTCATTTTCTAGGACATCTTGACATTTTACGTAATTACTATAGGCATTTACTTAGCTTCACATTTCATTGTCATAGGCAATTGTAGTATTTCATTATTGGCATTAGGTTTTAGGCATTTGATTAATATTGACATTTGCTTTAGACATAGACATAGGCATTGGCAAGAGTCATAGGCATAGCAAATCCTTCAAATCTTGTTGTAGGGCTTAGGCATTTTAGATTGCTCGATTGACGAATCTGAGGGCAACATTCTCCAGCAAGCAAGAAGGTGTAATGAAGGTCAATCATGGAAGATGGAGACACACGGTGATATATTTCCTTTCGTTTTCATTTGATTTCCTTTGTACTTCGTTATATCATTGGATTTTTATGTTTATTTGATCTAACCACTTAACAATCTGATTTTCCCTTGATAACAGGGATTATGATAGGAGGACCTACAATTTCCTTGTCATCTTTATCATTGTTTTGAGGAATTAGTTTCTCTTTAGGAAGGAGTTCACGTATGTTGGGAGGAGGATCTTGATATTAGTATCTTCAGTTGGAATATTATCTAAGAGTTGATGAATTCCATGTTCACTTGTTGTATCACATTCTTGTTGACTTAAGATCGTGAATCCTTTTTAGTATGTCTCTTCTAAATTGACAGGAGTGTTGGTTACTTTGTTGACGTAGAATGGTTGAATGTTTATTTGACTAGAAGAGCTAGATTCACCTATTTTAGGGAACTTAGGCTCATCTTGTATCTTAGTTTTAGGATGTAAATAACTGAACATCTCAAGTGGTGGGATGATAGGAGGTATTGGTTTTTTCATAGAAGGATAAAATGATGCATTAGTCTCAAGGTTGTTAAGAATTTTTTTGAGGAAGTTGTTCATGCTATCATCATATTCTCCAATAATGTCAACATCACGAGGAGGACATAAATTAGGAGTTGAGTAAGCATGAATAAGTTCAATTTCATTAGGGTCATTTCCAAAACCACAACTTAACACATCCACTAAGGACTTTAAGGACATACAAAGCTTACCAAAACACACATCCATGATGAAATGCAATACAAAAAAAAAAGGTAATTCAAAAAATGAACCAAATGGAGCTAGATGCAATGAAATGAGGAAAATAGAAACTCTACAAACTAAAATAGATAACTAACAACAACAAACATAAACAAAGAATTTAATATTGGAAAATGTAGTCTAAAATCTTAAATGGGACTAAATCGCTATGAGGGGTGTATGATTCCTAATTAAGGTTTTTCAAGGGTCTGAATGTTGAATAACAGTCACCATAGAATACCCAAAAATTAGGAAAAGTCACTTGTACTGGGACTAAATCACCTAGAGGGGTGTATGAGTCTTAGTTTAGGGTTTTTGCACCGTTTTCATCAAATTTTATCTAAATGTTATGTTTTCTGGTTTGTATGATGTCTAGATTAAGTGAAAATGCAAATTTTAAATCAATTTAAGTGATGCAAGATTAAAAAATGCAACCTATATGCACTTTCACTAATGCAATATTTAGAAACCCTAGATGCCAATTAACTAATGCAAAACTTAATGCAATGTTAATGCAAGCTAGATCTAGGATTATGATGCACCCCAAATTAGAATTAAGATGTTCTAAATGCACTTTCAACAAAATGAAACAATGAAAAAAGGGGGCTCTCTCTAATCTTCTAGGAGATGGAGCACAAGGATAGGGTTCTTCCTATTTCACCTCGTTTCACTCAAGGAGACCCTGGAGATCTCAATCCAAGGAAAGAATGAGAGAAAGATATCTGCAATAGGGTGTCCTAGGGTATGATCAATGACTAAAGAGGGGTTCACTACCAAGCTAGGGCTTGGAAAGACAAGTAACATGCAAGACCTAATTATGAAACTTAATGATATGCAAGACTATAATAAATGACCTATAAATGGATGCAAAACAAAATAGGAAATTGGAGAAGTATAGAGGGTCACCTGGAAACCTGTAGCAGCTTGAATGAGGACCTAAAATGTTGAAAAAGTTGAATTTAATGTACACTAGAACTCATACGCTAGGCTAGGCGATTTAGTCCCAGATTAGGGTTTTTGGATAGGAACAAAAGTTTGGTAGAGATAAGTCTAGAACACCTGGAATCTAGAAAAATCATTAGACTGGGACTCATATACCAGAAGTGGCATATAAGTCCTACTTGGATTTTTTAGAGGATCAAGGTATGGATGTGATCTTCAATCTTTTCTCTATCTTGTCAACCTAATTTTTGGATATGGATTGCTGAATTATGCTCTGTAGATTCCTTTTAATGATCTCCTAAATAAGGTCATAACTTGGATAACTTTGCAACTTTGAAAAATTCTTTCCAATTTTTCTTTTCAATGTGTCTTCAACCTAGATATGCAAATCTCACACTAGAGAGAGGGAAAAATGTTATTTTGTTAGTAGAAGGGGGTTTTCCTTGGTCAAACCCCGTTTTGGTAATTAAACCTTGTAATGAAATCAAATGTAAAGGACGAATGATGAATGAAAAAAATGCAATGTTGCAACTCACCAAACCCTAGGAATAAAGTGCTACAAACATGTATGAAATGGACTCAATGGATGTAGATCTTGACTCTTTCTTGAATGTGGTAGATCTTGAATTGAATACTTTCTTGAATCATGAAACCCTACATCATAAATGTTATCTTAAAAACAAACATGATGTGCATGATGACTTTGACATGATGCTTGATACTTGAATAATGCTCGAAAAAATGCTTGATAGTCACTCTTGAATGCTCTTGAATGCTAGAATGCTTGAATTCTTAGGTCACTCTTGCTCATGGAAATTTCTAGGTGGAAAATGAGTGAAATAACCTTGTATTTATAGTTGTTTATGCCAAATTTTCTAAAATTACAACATTACAAGCTGACATCAAATCTAGGAGAATAAAATCCCACCAAGAATTTGAATTTAAATTAGGTTTAAGCCACATGAGACTCATATGCTAGAAGTGGTGTATGAGTCCCATTAGGCTAGGATTTGAAACACATTTTCAAGAAATTCCTAGATTCACGTGAAACCCAAATCGGGGCCCTGAAACTTAGGTGGGACCCATACACCCAAGGTGACATATGAGTCCCAGATCACCAAATTTGGGCCATACAATCCAAAAAGACATGAATTATGATTGGATGTTGGTTTATGTCGGGATTATCCTTAGAAATATGCATTAAATAAGGCTTGTGGATGCAAAATAGGACCAAATAAGGCATAAAGAAGCCCAAATTATTAATGAATCCATAGATTAATGTGAACGTGTCAAGATACACTTTACAAAACCTTAAATAAGGCACAACTAAGTCCATTTAGTTTACAAGGGTCCAAAATAATTTTTAAGCTTAGTTTAACAGGGAGGGCCCAAACAAGTGCAAAAATGTAGAGGGATAATTTTTTTGTTGCCACACATACAAAGCTAGATCCCCCGCCTTGGAAGTTTTTTCCAAGGATACTAGTTATGTTCCATTGTCCTTATCTTGTTATTTTTTTCCCTTTTCCCCTATAAACTAGGGAAAGAAGGGTAAATTTCAAAGGGTTCAAATATTGAGAAACATTTCTATTTTGAGAAATGAATATAGAAAAGGGCATCTTAAATATAGAGACACCATATTGAAGGAAATTAAAAAAAAATTCTAATGGGTAGAAAATATATTGAAGTATGTTATCTATCCAAAAGACTTAAAACATAAAAAATATTTCAAGAACATTAAAGGATTGAATGACCCTCATAATATATTGTGAAGTCCTTATTAAAAATCATCCTCAATTTTTTTTCTTTATGAAGTGATAATGCTTGATTTATCTTTCTTCAACATTAGTAGATCTATTTGGCTTCATTGATTTTTTGTTTTTGTTTATTAGCTCTTATGGTGCTTCTATTGGGATCTACATCATGCGAGAACCTCATTGGGTTAAAGGTGAATTTCTAAGAAAAGATAAATACCATCTCAATATCTATTTTCTTGATAAATCCAATAGGATTTTTTGGATAATTTCTTATATATATATGCCCCATTGCATTATTTATTGTATATATGCCCAAAACTCTAGAGGAAATATGAAATGTATATGGTGGTATTTTCTTAATTTTAGAGATGATTTTAAAGATCAAAAGTATATTCTTGTTAGTTACATCAATACACCTCTTCTCCCATTACAAAAATTTAGGGTAATGAAGAATTTATGGACTATTATGACTAACAACTATGTTTTAACACTTTTTCATATGAATTATAACCACAAATTTTTTTTGTTGTCTGTGGATTATGATAAAAATCTAGTAACTACCTCTTTAGGTTGAGGATAATATGGATCACTCACATATAACTCAAAGTAAACATAAAACACTAGTGGATTATTGAAGCCAAATGAACTACCATGCATAGAGTTTCTTTGAAATAAAAAAATTATTAAAAAGGAGTTAAATGTTTGGACCAAAAAACTATTTGGAAACAATTTTAAAAGAATAACAATGGTTACCAATGAATTTGAGGCAATTTAAAATAAATAATATCCAAAGGAATGGATCAAGATAGTCTAAAAGAAGAAAATAAAATCCTTTTCAATTTACACAACTTTCTCAACAAAGATGTTTTTTTGGTAAGAAGTATTTTGAGTTTTCTAACTCTCTTCTAGGCACAATACTTCTAATTTTTTTAGAAAAAGTGGTAGCACAATCAAAGAAGAAGATAATATCAAGAAGAAAATAATCAATCATTTTGAAGCTTTACTTTTAGCAAGTATAGAATAGTCTCATCACAATAAGGAAAAACTATTAGAAATGATCCCTAACATTAATTGTAAAGAAGATAATGATATAATAAGTGATAAGAGACTACCATGGGATAGGTTATAATTTTTTCTTCTTGTTTGATTCCATCAAAGCTTTAGGCAAATTGAAAAATTCCCATTAACATTTTTATATCCTTTTGGGATATATTTTTTCTTTAGACTATAGGAATCAAGTAGCCCCCCTATAAACTATAGTGCACTTGGTAAATTTTTTTCATGTGACTGGTGACAATGACATGACATGCCCTCTGGTACAACAGGATGGAGGGAAGACTAGACCTTGTGACCTCTTGCTTGCAACATGATGCTTTAGCTAAATGAGCTAGGCCCTCCACCCCTATCCTTTTGGGATATTATTTGGAGTGACATAATTGATTTTATTTAATAATTATTATTCCCAAGTAGAATAATGAGAAAACAAAATACCGAGAGAACTAAAATAACACATTCTTATTATCATCCCCCCCAAAATGAGCGTGAATATCCTCAAAATTTTCTTTATCAAATTCTATCACTTTTTAATAATCTTGATCTAAAATATTAGTCTGAAGAATCCAAAATATCCTTGAAAAGGTCATCTCTAGCATCCAAAGTGGATTTTTGGTAGGGAAATAAAACCTTGACATTGTTTGCTATACATAAAGTTCTCCATTCCATGCGAAAAACAAAGAAAGAAGCTATCATTCTTAAACATGATACTAGTAAATCTTATAATAGAGTTAAGTGGTACTTTCTATTTAAAGTGATAGAATGACTTGGAGTTCAAGGAAATTATCATCTCTAGGGAAAACGTGTATTTATAGCCCTATCTTTTAGTGATGTTCAATAGAAGTCATAATAGATTCTTTCCAAGAAAATCTAGTCTTCATCAACAAGATCCTCTTTGCTTGTACATTTGAATTTTGTTGGTCAAAACATTGGGTAGAAGTATTGCAATGGATATATCTAAAGGATCTATCCAAATATTTATTACCTCCTCTTCTTTGAGCCCCCCTCCTCCCACAACAAATTTTTTGATGACATAATTCTTCTAGAAATTACCTTTATCATGGAAGAAAAAGAATTGAAATACATCCTAAACATCGTATTTTATATCAAGGTAGAAAATTAACTTTAATAAGACTTCTCTACTCTTCCTTAACACAAATAAATATCACCAAATTGTAATGCTAAAATTTTAAAATAATCTATCAAGTAGCTTCCCTTGGTTTATTTGGGCACGCCTCTTTTCATTAGCATAATGAATGGTTTATAATCCAATCATGGAAAGAATTTAGAGGAATATAGTAGGATTACAAATTTGTCTCTTGATTCAAGAAAGGAATATCCAACTCCTCAAAATCTCTCTTTAAAGCATTCTAGTGTATATATGTTGTCTTTATATTGGAAGAATAATAAATGGTTTGAAAGTTGTGAATACTTTTAATATATGTATAGATAAAAAATTAAACGTAGTTTATATAAACAATTAATAGTAATTACCTACTAAAATTGTAATGAACCATTTATTATAATCTAATAGTTTTGAAAGTTTCCTTTGCAAACCCCTTTTTATTTCACTAATTTTGGTTACAAAAATGTTTATCAACTTCAAGGACAATGTTTTGGAAATTCTTTGGATAATAATAAACACATAGATTTGTAGTTTTATTTGGATTCTTTTAGAACTTCTACTTACCTAAATCCTAGGAATTCCCAAGATATTTTTCTTAGAGAAGCCATATCTAAGATATAAATATTTGTACATTTTCCATCGAAATGTTGGCATTTTCCCATTTATGTAGTGTTTTTTTTCATTTGTCTATTTGACCCATCATGATCTCATAGTTTCCAAAAAATTAATTATATTGCATTAAGATATCATAACTCCATTATATCATGAGATTCTTAGAAGAGTCAACCTCCTTTGAGAAAGCTCAATATAACTAAATTCATGGTACCTTTGCATTAGCTTATGCACCATATCTATAGTAGTTCTAGTCAAGCTAACAACTATTTCCAAAGCATGTGGGATTATTATTAATACTTTAATGAATAACTTACAAAGTGTGTGTGTTCAAATATTTTATAAAAATACTTATTATAAGCAAAAAAATTACGATGAAGAGCTCCTAATATTTTTGAAATTAAAAAGTAGATAAGTTGAAGGAAAACTTTAGTATCAATCTTGTTTTCTACTTTCTATTTTACTACCCTCACAATTTTCTATTTAGCTTCATAATAGCGATAGTGAGATACAAGACCATTTAGAGTTCCTTGTCAATCTAACTAGTGTTGAGATTTATCTTCTTGAATAATTTTCTATAAAAACCTTATTTTAGTTCCTACTCGGGTTTGTGCCTTAGGTGGTGGCCTTGATACTTAAAGAAATTTCTCTTTCAAGTGTGTGGATGTAATTGCAACCGAATAAGAAATACTGTTAGTATAAAATTATGTTCTTACACCTACTAGTTAATAGTATTATTTATTACTTTAATTTTCTTTCAAGTTACTATCATGATATTTATACATATTTATGTTATTATAATACACATTATGCTTATTTTGCTAATTCCTTGGTCTATCTTTATGTAGTCAATGTTTGTGCTATATAGATGATATTATTATTTTTATATAGGTGAATTGTGATAACAAACACTCACTCAACATGCAATATCATTCAAGAAGTGATGGTGCATTGAGTAATATATTATATAAAAAATAAACAAGTTTAAATTGAATTCTTAAAGTATTACAAATTAGGAACAACACTTAAAGAAATTAGTAAATGGTTAACAAGCATAAATATTTAGATCTTTGAGGATATGGAGGAGGAGGTGAGTTATGGTAAGGAGGAGTGACATGTTGATGGGGGAGGCGAGGTTGATAAGGAAGATGGTGATAAAGATTACTATAGTTAAATAGGAAGAATTTGATGGAGAGGAGGGTAATGCAATGGAGGATGATGATAACTAGGTGGATGAAGAAGAGTTTTCTACGGTTCCCCTCCACATTGATAATAAGGAGGTCAATGGAGGTGCTAAAATGAGTAATGAGAAGGGGTTTCCTTCTCATTTTAAATATCATATGGAAAAATTACACCATGCGACTAAGGAGATGAAAGCTAATATTGAAACAAACAATGAAAAATCAAAAGAATGGAGAAGGCTATCTGTAGGCTCACCTCAGTCACCTAGGGTATTATGTTGAAAGTGATAATGAGGACTATGTCGAGAAAGTAAAAAATTAATAAGAAAAAAAAAGAAACTTGGCATTGCCAAAGACCCTTAGGTGACTAAATATAATAAAAATGAAAGAAGGCTCACATTGAAGATGATTGGGAGGCATCACAGCTGGACATTGTATAGAAAAATTAGAACTTGATTAATTCTCTTTGGGTCCCTAGTGTTATTTGTTTGTGTGTAGGTGTTGCTATTTTTTGTTGTTTGTTTGTTTGTTTTTTTTTTCTTTTTCTGTTCAAGATGCTTTGGTAGGTCTGCATGCCTTACGGTTTCATCTATTGGCTTGCATGCCTTTGTTTTAATTTTAGTTTGTTGATGTTTTCAAACTCTTGGGTCAAGGCCCTTTCCCTTCTTAATTAATAAAAACTCATAATATCCCTCTCTCTTTGCAATGTCTAGTCTACAAAACCATACATATTTATGGCTCTCAACTATTTAGTAACATCCAATTGATAAGTTAATGCATTTAAACTAATGAATTTTAAATGTTATTTTTTAGGAAATGCAAATGCATCCATGAAATGATGCATCTAAGAATATATATTGAATAAAAGATAAACAAGTTTGTACTTTATTATGATTTTAAATTTACACCCATAAAACCTTAAAAATTAGGACTAACACCAAAAAAGAATATTAAATCATCAATAAATACATATATTTATAAAATTGTTAGCTAAATAACAAGTTCTCTTTGTGATTAGTTTTTATAAATATTCTTTTGACATTAACATTATATTTATAAGTTAATTATTTATCAATTTCTTCTGCTCCCATTCTTAATCATCTACTTGCTTTGATGGTTTATGCCTTTTCAAGTTATATGAATGATGATCTTAACACCATTTTGCTGCTCCTAACAATTCTCAACTTTTGCATACTAATGAGGTATTGATCCTTTTATTTCTTAGCTTCCTCTTAGAATGGATGAGATTTTACATCCTTTTACCTCGTGTGGTAGGAAGAGATATGCTAATGTTAGCATTGTTTTAACATGAAGAATAGTTCTGCTATTCCCTACACCAATGGAAATGGTTGTTTGTCAATTTCATCATTTAGATTAAAAGGAAAAAGAAAACTTTTGGTTGACGATTCAATACCCACTAAAAATATGCATGATTTGGGTCACTACAATTAGAATCCAAATTTGGATGATAACCAACGGTCTTCTATGAATCACAATCAAGCTAGTTAGTCGAATGACTTGTGTCCCTTGATCTAGAAGCTACCAGACTCGGGAAGCTCTAATGTTGAAAATACCAGAGAAGATCACAGACTTATGCTCGAGTTTAACTTCTTCCCTTCAAAATTTGGTAGAAAATTCTAATAATCTTCTATTCCAAATCCACAAGGAGGGGGAATGACGTCAGCGCATTATAGAGGATAACTTTTTTCTCTCAATAACATTAATGCTAACCTTGCTACCCTCGAGGAAAGTGATATTATGCTTTATTTAATTGATAGTTTCTGAAGACTTTTTCATCAAATCCATGTGAAACTGTTTCAGAAAGATCATTGTTCACCTTCCTTCTTCACCTTCCTCTTGAAATCCTTGTTTTCTTGTCAATTCCATTGTCTTTTGTTATATTTTGCCTTCTAATTATACTGTAATAGTGACATTTCTGGCTTTGATTCATTTCATTCTCCTTTCTTATAGTTTGCCTTCTAATTATACTGTAACAGTGACTTTTCTGGCTTTATAAGAATCAAAGTTTTTAAATTAAAAAAACAAAACAAAGACAAAAAAACTAGTGATGAGTAGAATCTGAGACCACCTGCTTAGGGGAATTTGGTTCTGGTTCTTACGTCTATAAGCAGATTTCATTTTCTAAAAATCGAGCTTTAACAAAATTTTCATTTTTAGTTGTGCTACCTGGTTTGCCATAAGCACACAAGAATGGGTCTATTGATTCGAATTGATCTATAAGTGTAATAATCCAGTACCTCTCAAACAAAAGGAAAAAAAGGAAAGAAGATAAGTGAGAGAGAAAGAGAATACGCAAAGATTACCAGGAACTGAAGATCTAATGCTTGTTGCTTGTTGCAAATGAAATCCGTTAATCTTTTAGGACGCCATTTTTCTGCCCACAGAAACTGGACGTCCATTTCTTGGCTTTGGTTTGGAGTTTTGGGCTCTCCTAACTCCCCACCTCCAGTTCCTATTTCTGCCGAGATCAGTAAACCTTTTGTTCTCATCACCTTTCGACGACATTCTTCAATTGTAGACATATGTTCGTCGTTTCTTTTATTTGGATTGAGCTGGCCATATCTTTTAGCGAATTTGAGGGTGTGCAAGAGCACACAACCCACTCGAATATGTAGAACTTCCATTTTTTTACCAATCTCCTTACCAGAGCTTTTAATCATGGGCTTTTTTTGGACAAGATTTGGAGTGCTTTCTCCATTTTTCACAAGAAAACAACCCTTGCTCAATGAAGGCCAGGCTGATATACTCCCTTGCAATGTACTACTTGATGCTTCTTCCTTGCAAACATAGTCCCTAATAGGTCTACCATTTGACATATAATCACCCCAGTAATAAGGGCTTGGCCTCGATATTGTATCCCTCGTTCTACCCAATTGGCTGGATTGCTGATACCTGCAACAATAAGTAGTGATGATATTAAGCCTCTATCACTATCTGCCCACTTGTAGAGTTTGGATTCTAAGCCTATTTAACTGTATCATATCTCCTACCATACCTGTGCTTGTGCTTCCCATCTCCTAAGCCTCCAACAAACTTTTTCATTGCAGAGAGCAGTAACAAAAAAGAAACACAGAAAAATATGATGGTTACCTAGATAAACTATAAACGAAGTGACATTAATGAAGATTGATTGGCCTTAAAAGAATACATGACCAGGTTAGTTTGCTCTGGTCTGCATATTGAGAAAGCATTGAAAATGCCGATAGGACAGTAGATATCTTATCCACTAAATAATCTTAAAATAATTAGGTATTCTATTATTGTTTTTGGGATATATGGATGTTTCAACCATCAACATACATTTAAAAGTTTTTTTTACTCGTTTATCATGTACGGTACAACTTGCAATAAACCAAAGAGTCCTCAATCTTGTGAGCAAATGCGTCCCGATACATTGATTTGGGAGAGGTCTTTTCCTTGTTTCTTTCGAATTACAATGAGTTTTGCGGGGAATCGTGAACACTATAAAAAAATGAGGGGTTTTGTTTTTCCTGCCTTGATGGTATGTGCTCGCCGCCGAGAGATCTTAAGTATGACTTGTAGTCCAATATAGAGTTAAAAGCTATGCTCCCTCAAGTTTCAAGTTTCGGGGACGGGGATGGCAGGGGACGGGGGACGTGTTTTCGGTATGGGATACTTTTGGGTCATTTTTTAGGAGACAGTAGGAGACGGCTATAAAAAATAGGAATTTTTTAAAAAAATATAGAGAAATTTCAAATATTCATATCAGAATATTGATAAAGCATTCATCATAGGCATTGTAGAAGATCAATACATGACATTAGACTTGAATTGAGATTTCACATGAGAATTGACAAACAAATTAACAAAATTCAAATGCTTTTATTGTCAATGTGCATACATATTAAATAAGAATTATAACAAAATGCATTTCAAGTTTCAACTATAAAATGACAAAACATAGAGAATATATGGCTGTCCCTAATTAGTAGATGCAATTGGTAGGTATGTATCAAAATTGGAGCTCAAGTTTGCATCACTGTTAGATGCAAAGGCTATGGGAAGTTTATGAGGAGTCCCCAAGTCCCCCAAGTCCCCGAAACTTTTTTGAGATGGGGATGGGGATACCAAGGTAGGGGAAGGTTCCCTGTGGAGCATTAGTTAAAAGCAATTTCCCTAGAACCAAAGAGTTTGTCTTACCTTTGAAAGTGCTAGGTTATCAATCAATCCTAAATGCTATGTTTATTTTAATTAATATTTATTGTTACCTTCAAGTTAAATACATTTGAAAACAATTTAGGATTTCAATTTTAAATTTTAAAAGAAAAAGAATTTCTTAGTTTTTGTATGGTATATTATTTTGTAGAGTAGAAAAAATTATATAGTTTAACCTTGTTTATTGTTTGTTTTATATTATTTTAGGTTGATGTTTTAAAGATGCATGATTTTTGTACACAATTTAATTATTTTGATGCACTTGCTATTCCAAGATGCATTTTAGAACTCAAAAATATATAACATCACTCTAATTCAAAACCTTCTAATCTAAATCCTAACAATTTTGTCAAGTTAGACAATATCACAATTGAGATCCTCTCTCTTAGGATTCTTAGCATGATTACATTACATCATATGATCAACATTCTTAGGTTCTAATTGTTACCTAGTGTTATAGTTGCCAAAAGTTCAAATTTGTGGTTCTAATGTTATGCATTTAAGGACACCATCCTAAGGCATTTACACATGATGGATATATCTTGATAGCATTTTAAAACTAATTGAAAGTGTGTCTCCTTTTGTAGTTACGCCATGCATTAAAAACTTAGTTGTTTGCATTAGATGTCACTCATTATCAAAAAATACTTTGAGTATACTCTATAACAAAAGCACACCTCAAATCAGATCAATATTTAATAATCAAATAGTCATCAATCAACTCATTAGTACTCTTTATAATTAAACATCCATCCATTTTCACCCAATTATGTTTTCTATTTTTTTTTTTATGGAAGTCATAGAATTGAATCCTTTCAAAGTCCCATGATGATATTTAACATCACCATTATTTTCCTTACCTTGGATATGAATAGGAGAATACATCTTGTCAACACCAAAGATTTATTTCATCATAGGATTAGATCATGTAAAGGGATAAGGTTATGTCTTTCAGAACATATGATCACTACACATTGTAATCTCAAGCACTCAAATTCTTAATATTTACTTATTTCAAATTTTTATTAAAATTTTAGTTTAAATCTTAATTATGAGTCTTCTACTATAGTATCACACAAGATATTTAGTTTATTTTATACTAACTCAAAGCACACAAAACCTTAGTTCTAGCACATTTTTCTCTACTAGAATAAACATTATTTTTATTATCAAAATCAACTCCTTAATAGGTAAAGTTTTATTTTACTTTCAAGCCATTTTACTCACTTTGAATGGCCGTTCTCTTTCCCTTCATTTTCATGAACTCACAACTTCCATGATTCACTTTTAGAGCTATATTTTTTCCCATATTTAAGATTTAGGTATATTTTTTATTACAAAAATATTTTATTCAAAATATTTTACTCAAAAAGGACCAATAAGCTAGAAATGCATTAAAGAACTAATAATATTTCCATCTAAAAGAAAGTTTAAATATATATTATCTTTCTTTAATAATTAAAAAAATAATATTTCTTCATTTAAATTAAATATGCCACTCTCCCACTAACTGGCATAATTAAGATGCACTAGAAACTAGTAAAACTAAAAACTGCCTAGAATAATTGAAAATGTTAAATTTAACAAGCTCTATTATTTTTTAGTAAAATGATATTCAATTAAAAATGGAATAATAATTATTCCCTATGTTATACATGTCCAAATATACATTTTGATAGTGACTTATATCACAAGTTCACACTCAAATAAAAACCTAGAGTTTAACATTAAAATAAAATACTAAAAAACACTTTTAAGGCCTTAGAATGTTAAATTAGGCCCTAAAAATCTTAAAACAACTATTAACCAAAGTAAGCTAGTTATAAGGAACTCCAAATCTGTAAAATCAACTTGTTGACAAGAATGGGCTACATTAGGTTCTCAAGTAATAAGTTTAGGCCTTTAGAAGTTAGGCTCGCTCATCATTCTCCTCAAGATAAAAAAATATCAACTTGTGAATTTTTCCAATTAAACTCTTGTGATTTTAACTTATGAAGCTTCTTTATTTCCCATTTTGAGATCAAAGTATTATCCTCTTTCTCTAATCCTTCCCATTGTATAAAATGCCTATTGTAGCTTCACAACCTCATTTTAACTATCTTCTTGTTTATAACTCATGCTATGTCTCCATTCAAGTCATTCTTGGTACATATTATTTCCAATCCAATTCTTCTTCCTCTTCATGCTCTAATTACGAGGTGAAATATTCTTGAACATTAGCTTGTCATACATTCCTTGAGTAAATCTGTCTCTTCTAAGATCATCACTAAATATCCCTCTTCAAATTCCTTTGGCCTTAGTTTAAATCAACTAATACCTTATAATTCTTGTTACTATCTTATAGACTTCTCCTTGGTTCAATTTGAAATTGATGTATGCTATTTATAAATCCATCCACATGATCACTAACCCATTCTATAATTAGTAATTTTACTAGCTCTCAGACATGCATAATATTTCCCCATAAATAATTTGGAATGGTAATTATTTCCTAGACCTATTTACTAAGTTGTTGTATGTGTTAGAGTAAAAAATGTAGTTGAACCTAATTAATTATTATGTCCCTATTTACACTAGCATGGTTAATATTATTTAGGTCATGTGTTGTTTTTGTCTCATGTTACATGATTAAGACATGCCATGATCTAGTTTAAATCTCACCCAAGGTTTCTATTAGGCTTTTTTATCCTTTATCAAGGATCATTCATTGTATATTATAACAATTTTCAATATTTCATCCGTGGATTTTTTAGGCTTCAAAGTAAATCAATTATTTTCTCTCTTTTATGATGGGTTTTTTTAGTTGTAGGTGATTGCTAGGAGATTTATGGTTCAATCATCAACTTTGACATTGTATTAGACCTCTAAATCTATAGTTTTTTATCTATTTTTTAGAGATTCACTGTTGGGAATTAAAATAGTGGACCATAGAGAAAAAAAACATGACTATTGAGCTCATCATGCTTATAAACCCTAAGATTGATAATTAAATTATCAAAATTAGATGTCAAAAATTTATGGAGGCATCTTTTGGTGGGTACCATATATAAGGCATATGTTATACTATGTTTTATACCATCACCATAAATGCTAGTGCAAATTGCATTCAAATTCGATGTTCTATACAAATAATTCAAGGGACTAGTCTTTATAGTGGCCAATTAAAAATAATGATTAAAATTTATTTTTCTATTAGATTCATACTGTAGTGGCCACAAATCTAATTTGATCACTATGAGGGCTAGAATCATTAGCATAGAGGGTTGTTACTTTTTTTGGCATCCACTTTTCTTCTTTCATGAGTTTTGTTATGGTTAGCATAGTTTTTTCAGTGATAATTAAATAGTGCATAATATTTATGGTACTTAGGGTTTTATCTTAGCCATTGGTCCTATTGGTGACTGAATCCCTTATACTAGACCTTTTTTCTCCTCAAGGTAGAACAACTAGAAATGATTATCATTGTCCATATTTTTATTGGTGAAGCATAAAACATCTATCCAAAATATGATTAGAGTTACACTATCCAAGCTTAGTTACCTCCAATAAAAAGGTGTAATAGTATCACTAGGTTGCTACCCAATCTAATGGTGGGTACTATTCCACCACCAGCCAATTGCTAGTGGGCCACCTTGCCATTATTTACATGCCATTAAGGAGCTAGTTTTTTTATTTTTAGAATAACTTGGTAAATGGTATTATATTTATAAAATAATACTTATTGAAAAATTGGATCAAATAACCTTCTACCAATTTTGGTATCATTTCTAGATTTTTCTACTAGTGCATTTTTTCATTTATTGAAGTCAAATCATTATGTTTGTCTTTCAAGATCATAATATTTTGTCATAATCTCAAATTTTTATCATCTTGGGATACTAAAAAGGTATTGAGTAGTTCTTCATATCCATACATACACTTTTCTAGATTTAACATTAGGTATCTTTTATTCAATTTGTTGCATATTTACATTATGGTTTTATTACTTAAAAATCTTGGCTCATGGAGAAGTTTTATTTTCATGAGATAACTTCAATTTAGTTGATTCACATGTATTGAGAAATTATTGGTTTCTAATTTTAGAATTTGAGAAGGTATCATGCATTTTATTTTTATTCTATTATGGTAATTCTAAATAGGGACAATTAGAAGTCATGGAAAAATGGCATCACAACACATTTGAAGTGGTTTAATATTTTTCCTTATCTTAATGAACACACAACTAAACTAGACAAACTTAAAATAAAAGTGAAATGTGATATTAATATTTTTTGAAGTTGACAGTGAACACCATAGTTCCTAGTAATTATCTACAACCAAAATGCCTATCATTAATGAGAGATCAAAGCAACTAATTTGTTATGCAAACAAGAGAGAAGATATTGAATCCACACAAGTATGACACAAGCATATGATGTTGAGATTAACTTGCAATTGTAATTGAATTAAATGGAAATAATGATTATAATGAAGGTGAATGATTATAAAAGCATAAAGAAACCTTTGATGGGGATTTGATTAGATTGTGAAAAGTGTCTTAATATCATGCAATGAGACAATTTGACCTATATTTAGTCCAATCTAATAATAAAAAACACTCCTAAGTTTGGATTAAGGAAATAAAGACGTAATAAGGGACTTAATAATTAACTAATTATTAAGTGATGTCTTAATTACTCCAATAATATTTATATGTTTTAGGATTTATTTTTTCTAGTGTTTATTATGATAATATGCATGCTTTATTAGTCCTTAATTATCCCCACACACTTAGGACCAAAATTTGAGAGATCTTTATAGACCTGAGCATATCTATTCATTCTCAAATGATACTTATATATATTTCCTCATTCTCATTGATGAAGTAAATAATTGTAAAATAAAAAAATTATCACCCTCAAAAATTTCACACTACCTTGACAACCTATTTTTCTTAAAACACAAATTATAATAATATTTCTCATTTCAGAGCCAGATTAATAAACTACATTTAAATCTTTGTCATCCCTATAAATTCATGCCAAAAAACACCAATCAAGGGTGTAGGGTGCCATAGAAAAAAAAGAATTTTTTTTAAATGGTTGAAATTTTGATTGGTGGCCTTTTATGATTTGAAAATAACCCCAAGTCAGCCCCTACCAAAAATGATTAATTAAAATACATATATAAGCATATTTTCCTCTCATTTTTGAATATTAAGAATTAAGAATCAATTTAGAGAGAAGGAGATCAATTAGAAGGAAATTGTGGAGAAGTATTGAGTTATCCTCTACATGCTAGCTTCAACAATCTATTATGTATGTGAGCTAACATTTTATAGATCTATCAAGAAACCAAGGCATCCATTAATAAAATTGTATTTGGCATCTCTTCTTCAAGTGTTTTCACATCAAGGTAACATTATCATTTTTCATTGAATCCTAGAAAAATATGTTTTTTTTAAAATGTGTTTTAGGACATAGAACAACCAATTTCCTACAAGTTTCACTCAAGGAAACTTTAGAGATCTCAATCAACGGATGGAATGAGGGAAAGAAATATACAATAAGGTGGACCCTAGGGTGTGATTAAATATAATAAGGGGGTTCACCACCAAGCTAGGGCTTGGAAAGACAAGAAATGTAAATGATATGTAAAACTTAAGTAAATGACCTAGAAATGAATTCAATTCAAAACAATAAACTTAGAAAGTACAAAGGTGCACCTAGAAACCTGAAGAGGCTCAGAATAAGGTCTAAATTCCTAAAAATTATAATTTTAATGCTCATTGGGACTCATATGCCAGGCTGGCGATTTAGTCCCAGATTAGAATTTCTGGGCAAAAACTTGAATCTAGTAGTGACAAGTCTGAATCCTTCGAAACCTAGAAAATAAGCTATACTAGGACTTGTACGCCACAATTGGCATATCAGTCCCAATTTTCTTTTCAAAAAGTTAAGGACTTAATCTGTTCTTCTATATTTACTCTTCCTTCTCAACTTTGTTTCCAGATCTAAACCTATTAAAAATCCTACAAAATAGAATATTGTATTGACTTGCTTATAGGGGGTTTGGCTTAGTCAAACCCCTAGTTTGGTAATTAAACCTTGATAGAAATAATGGATCTTGAAAGTAAATGTGAATGCAAA
Source organism: Sequoia sempervirens (assembly GCA_007258455.2). Taxonomy (NCBI): domain Eukaryota; kingdom Viridiplantae; phylum Streptophyta; class Pinopsida; order Cupressales; family Cupressaceae; genus Sequoia; species Sequoia sempervirens. The sequence goes on along the minus strand of VDFB02193867.1, from coordinate 762,036,359 downwards.
CCCTAATCTTAAGTGTATCTACGATTAGGAGATCTAAGGTGTAATGAAACCCTATTGTAATATGTTAGAATAAGATGCATGAATGAAGCATAAGATGAAGAATCACTTTGAGAGATCTCTAAACACCCTCATAAGTCATAATAATGCATGTACCTTCCTTTAGGTTGAAAGTAGAATGATAATGGAGGATGAAATCACTTAGGAAACAAGTCATTAGGCTTGGTTTGATGGCTAGTTGCATCTCCCTGACCTATAATCCATCATGATTCTCCATAGGAAACCATCTGTAATGCCTGTCGTGTTGTTGTCATTGTTTTGATACCCTTTGTATGCTATGTTGTGTACCTTGAGACTATGTTGGTGGTTGTTCACTAGTTTTATTTGTTTGGTTGACAATTTAGTTTGCTTGGATGATTATGATACTCTCTTTTCTGATGTTGATGATATGATGATACATGGTGTTTGGATTCAACTGATTATGTTTATCATCTGGATGTAGTACTATGTTGTTATGCAATTGATTAATGCTTGCTTTATAATGATATTTATGATGATGTGTTTACTAGTTGGAGTCTCGATGAGAGGATGGTGTAGCATTACTTGTTCATGAGTGCCCTGCTACGTTGCAACTTCCTAGCACAATGTGTTTGTTAGTGGATATACATGTTGCTTGACATTTGGTTTGATGCAGGATGCAGTTACCAGGCATTGACTCCACCTGCACTGTCAAGTTTGAGCGTGCCTTACAAAGCCCAATGGGTATGATGTGGAAAAAATGGAGTTGACAAGAAATTTCCTCACCCTAGTTTGTCACCCCATCATTGTGTTTGACGATGTAGTCAGTTTGCAACCTCGTTCTCATTTTGGTATCGTTATGTTTTGAGTCATTTAATTTAATTGTTTAATTAATGTTGTGTTAATTATTTGATATAGTGTTGCTTATCGCGTTGAGTTTATTAATTGTCGTTCAATTAACTGGTTTAGTTTAATGATGTTCGTAAGCATTATGTTGATTTAATTAAAGTATTAAAATTAAATTATTAAATTATTAAGTGAATATTTAAATGGAATATAATAGAATATTATTGTATTCATTAATAATGTTTATTTTAATTCAAATTGCGATGGATAAGGTGTTTAAATAAATTATTAATTGGAATTTAAATAGAAATTTAGAGATAAAGATAAATCACAAAAAGTAATTGAAAAGTTATTAAAAAGAAATTGAAATAGGAAATATTTTGCATGCAAATGCATGTGTAGTTCCAAACTGAAAAGGGAGGGAAACTTGCTATTTTTTGTGGTTTTAATGATTTGTCATTGGATTTTATTTTTGAAAACAAAAGATGATTTTATTTAATTGAAATTGGGGGAAAAGAAAATAAAGTTAATTTTCTAGTTATTCAAGAAGAAGGGGTCTCTGCAATTTTTTTTTTTCAAAGTCATTTTAAAAGAAAAATATAGATTTGGTTTTATTTGAAATTGGTCTTTTTTTCCTTGGAGAATGAATTCAAGGACTGCGAAGGAGAGATCGTCTGTGCACGTCGTCTCCATTTACAAATGTCGAATCTAGGTTGGTCATTTTCATTATATGTATTTCAATTTCAATAGATCCAATTAGTTTTCTTGGTGTCAAATTATCTTTCTCTCAACCTTTTATTGGGTTTTTGATTGTTCTTTTAGAGTTCAATATCTTTGGTTACATTACCCCAATCTATAGTATTGGTTTCCAGCCATCTTGATTTTAATTATGTATATTTTTGCTCCTTTTATGGTATTTAAATTTACATCCATGTACTCATGTAGCCTCATAGTTTATTCGATACCTCTGGCATTCTCCACTCTATCATGCTTTCCAAACCAAAGTAGCAAACCATTATAATCTGCATTGAAGAAACCCATCCATTGAAAGATATCGTTTCTAGTTATGGCGCCTTCTTTGTTCTAATGAACTTTGGATATGGATTGAATGTCTGGATGTTTGAGGGACAAATTTCTTTTAGTTGCCTTGCATTCATTCTTTTAAGGAACTCAATTTCTTTATGCATATTGATTGGCCTTCTTATTCTACCTCTCTCTTGTGCACCACTTAGCTCCATGGTTTAGCCTGATAATCTTTTGCTATTAAGTTTTAATCGTTGTATTTTGATGATTCCATGTTAATCGACTTAGAAGCTCTCAAACTTTCCATGCCTTAACCTTCATATCACTTTGATTTAATGGTTGGATTGATTTAGCTGTTAGCTACATGTTTTGTGGTAGTCTGTCATGAAATAAGCAATGGTTCAATCCTTTTTGTTTTCTTTTGTAGTTTGAGGTATTTTTCTTCCAGCGTAGCAACCTGTGCTCTAAGCCTCTAGCTGCCTTCAAATTCTTTACTGCCATTAGTTTTCCAAATAATGAGCATCGAATCTTTTGTGTAAACATCATGTACAGTTTCCATCGATGTAATCTTTATTGTTGTTCCTTTCTTGATTGTAAATCATGCCCTTTTCCCTCTCTATGTCGATTTCAACCTTTATTTTTTTTGATAGGCATGGTTACTATTTTTGATCATCTGGTGTTTTGGTTCTGCAAGCTCTCTCTTGCGCCCAACGAATGGTTTGACCTTTTAGTTTTTATTTTAGCTTGCCTTTGTTGCTTTGAAGGCTTCCAAATGTTGTATGGCATTCCAGCGCCATGTATAGGTTTCAATTCTGAAATGGATTGAAATATATGTTTGAATTTGGGTTATTGTTTTATGCTGAGTTGTTATCATGTAGAGCTTCATAATTTCCTTTATTTTTGGCTGCACCTAGCTGTTCCATTTGGTGCTTTTTTCTTTAAGGCATTTATACATGTAAATAAACATATATTTATATATTTGGTTTTTAGTATTACTTTGGTTTCATATGTTTTCTTTATGCTATCATAAGACAACTAGTACGTATGATTTATGTTTTTGCTGTTTTTCAGAATTTGTCACACTTGGACTAAAAATTTGAGGCACTTGCACAATGAATATTAAAAAAAATTAGTAATATGAAATTTATCATTTTGAGTCTAGTTTCCAAATATGTAAATTATTCAAATACCCAGATTATAGAAATTAAATTTTGCTAGGGATCTATAAAAACCACTTTATTAAAGTATCTGTTTTTTAACCATACCAAGCACGTGTACGAACACCACTTTTTGACCCAAATAAAAGTATTTTGCTACTTCCTTTTGGGAAAAGAGAGCTAACAACATGAATTTTGATGTGGAATTTTTTTTATAATTTTTTGTTGAATATTTTTTTTATTGAATTTTTATTGGCCTTAATTGCTGTATTTAAAAATCAATGTATACGGACAACATAATTGGACCTAAATTGAACATTTTTTGAATATATTTTTTCATTGTGTAGAGAATTTTTTGAAGTTTGATGCCATATAATTTTTTTTACAAGAAATTTAACCAAAAAAAAGTTATTAAAAAATAAAAAAGCCTAATATTTCAAGTTTAAGGACTAGTTTGCTTAGAAATTAATTAAAAAATAGCAAACATAATCCAATATTAATAAAAATGATATATTTGTAAAGTAGACATTGTGTTCTCTAATGGGTTTTAATTTTATAGATTAATTCAAAAAAAAAGTCCATCAGCCATATTGCCAAAGTTGGACATTCTTCTTTAATCTGCCTTAGTTTTTTAGTTGTAGGTCAAAGGCTAAGGTTCAGATTGCCAAGCCTTTCCCAAGCCTAAAACCAAGGCTGCATGTGGGTTGGGAATTCAATTTTTAAATAATGCGTACACATTTTTAAAAAATGCATACGTGTTACAAAATACATGCGTTCTTTATTTTCTTGATTATTAAAAAAAAAACTTTTTAGAAACATGTACCCATTTTGTGTTACAAAACACGTATGCATTTCTAAAAGGTATTTAATTTTTTAAATAAATGACTTGTACATGTTATAAAATGCGTACACTTTATATAACACATACACGTTTTATAGTGTATACACATTTTTTTAGGCTCGAGTACCCAAACCATAACACACACTTTTTTAATAACACGTACGCGTTTTCCACGAGATTTTTTTTGGGACGAAACTTCCCCTCTTTGTGTACCCAACTTCTTTCTTTTACCCATATATATATATATACATGCATGTAATTTAAAATACACCTCATGAATTATAATAAAGAGTATTTTCGTGAGTGAAAATGCTTAATTAGATAATTGAAGGTTGTTCTTAATTAAATTTATATATATTTATATCTGCGTAAATAGATATACATTTTGTGAATCATATGTAAGGGAAATTTGTTTGTAGACCTATATGTATAAATATGTATTAGAATTGTATAAATTCTTTAGTTGTTTAAATAATGTTAAAATGGATGTGTAATTAAATGTAGCAATTGTGGAATAGATTCTTTTAAATTGTTACATGGAATGTGTTTGAGATTTAAGAAACAAATTTTTATGTCCCCCATATTGGTGGTTTCCTTTTGCCCTTGTAATATTTCAATTTGATGAGATATGGTGTTAGTCATGTGGGAACCCATAGCATTGAGTTACTCCCTACTAAGAATTTAAGGGTAGTTCATCTTGATAGGCTTCCAAAGGCGATGAGAAACTTGATTATGTTGGATTTTCCATGTTTTTATCTTTGTGGATTGTTTGATCTTTCCTTTTATTTTGAGCTCTTGTGGGTGTTACCACATACCATAGTATCAAAGTTTGAGGTAGCTCTTGGGTGAGATGATTCATGCCTCGCATGTGCACCTGAGTTTTATGGTTTTAGTGCTTTTTTGTGTTTTGGTACACCCCTTGATGTCATTAGATTAGTGTTTTGGTGCTACTAGGGAGAGTGGCTCTTCATGGGGGTTGGTGCACAAAGGGGAAAGCTGGATAACCCATGGTAGAGTTTGTTTAATAAGTGAAAACCTAATAAAATAAACTAGTGGGTTTGGGTAGGATCACACTAATTAAGATAAGTAAGATACCTCACCCATGCTGTTAGTGCTTTCACAGACTAAGGGTGGGCTGAGAAGGCCATGGTCGGAAAGATCACTACCTTGTCCTTGGTCAGTGGTTTCACATGTGTCACCCTATGGGGTCAATGCCTAGTGATAGGCAACCAAGATAACCATAGATGGGGGTCGACGCCTGTTGAGAGGCAACCAAGATAACCCATGATAAGGTCATGCAATGACACTCTCCTATAGTATCCCTTGTATTGCCTTTGTATGCCTCTAGAAGTAGTCATCTTGTAAGTTTTTGATTGATGTTGATGTTAAATATGTTTATTGTTACCCTTGTTTGTTGATTCTTATTGCCTTTCCGCTTGACTGCTTTTTTCCATGGGCCTTTCTTGTCATCTCCTAGCATGGGGGTTGGGCTTTCGAGTTCACATGGTTAGGTGGAACATGCTTTACACTCCATTGGGTTCCAGACAGTGTTCGTGAAGTGCAGAGCTGGTACTGAGGCAGTTGATCTAGAGCTTCATGACAATTCAATTATACCATGTTCTTTTTTGTATTACTCTTGTATTTGATGTATCATTCCCACTATGTGTCGGGAAGCACTAATGTGCACATGTAATCTTGAAAATAATGTAATTTCATATTGATGTATTTGTACATTCTGAGTTGATCAATATAATGTATGGATATTATTGACTATATCATGTGTTTTGTATAATGAATGTATGATCAATTTTTACATATGCTATATTATGAATTTATAATGTAACCTTATTCTTTATTATGATTTCACAATGTAATCTTGTGATGTGGCAATCGTCTTTATGGTATGGCTTTATGTTTAGTAATTCTATCATGTGTGCCCCATGGATGTAATTAATATTATAAATGTATAATTGTGTTACATGTGTTGTTTATTAATGTTCATCTTATGTTATGTTTAACTTTCAAAAAAAATTTGTGTTGTAATTAGTTAGTTTTTGTTGTCCTTTGGGGTTTGCATGGCAGGGCATTACACCATCATTAATCATTGGAAATGCTAGATCTTGAATTAAAGTGAGGTTGAAAACCTATAAAACACTATTATGCTACTCCAAGACTTCAACTTTGCTTGCTACTTTCTCTTGAATTATCTTGTGAAAGAATGATTGAGTGCTCAAGTTGATATTATGAATGTTTAGGCTTGCTTAGGTGAAATAATGATTTGAAACCCTGTTTATATAGTCACTTCATCTAATTTATCGCTTATTCGATCTCAAATACCGACATCAACCAAAAATTTGAATTGAAAACATTAATTTCCCACTCAAACCCTAAAAAGGGGCCACACGAGACTAAACACCACTTGTGGCATATGGGTCCCACCTAGTGGGAATCATATGCCCAAGGTGGCGTATGAGTCCCACCCTAGCTTTTCGGGGTGAGTAAATGTCAAGTTGTTAGAGATTTGAATGTATTTATTGATTTTATCAAGATTTTAGTTGAAATAAGCCTTAAGAAACTCTAAAGGGTAGCTAGTCCTTATGGTTAAGAAACTTCAAGGCTAGTGGCCAACACAATGAGTAAAGGATTCTAAGGTCTTTACTCCCACAGTTCAAGCTCTGTGGGACCTAGTAGGGTGTTCCTTATTGTGTTCAAGTGAGATATGTCTATTTGGTAACACATTTTTACACAGATTGATTCCTATTTATTGCAAATAAATGCAATTCACTAAAGATTTGGCAGACTCTTGAGCAAATGATTATCTATTTGCTATGATTCAAGGGTATTTCAAATCCATACTTCATATTTGAAAATATTTTTAAATGAATGTTATTGTCATTTTGATTCCATGGCCAAGAATGCTAATAGGTCATTTTCATGCAATATTAACAAATAGACTAGTGCTTCATCAATTGAGACAATGGAGTCAAATATGCAAGAACTAGTAATATATAAGCTATTTAATTTAGAAATTGGTGGACTATTTCCATAGTGCTTTACAATATGAAAACTCACAATGCCTAAAACAATAACTTCTTACCAAATCCTATGCAATTGCTTACAAATGATCTATAACCATATTCAAGAATTTAATCAACTCTTTAAGTTAAAGCTAAAACAAAGTCATACATTCAATGGAACAACTGAAGATAAACACGAAAACCATTGGTATTTTCATTTATAACTTGTAAGAAAAATATGTAGGAGAGTATTTGTTTCTGAACTAGGATTTGTTTCGATATCAGTAACTTCTATAAAACCAATTTAAGACTATTACATATAGGACTCATACCCAAGACAATCTACTATTCTATTCATTCATATTTTCTATAGAATGCCTCTTTTGAAATGATCTTTTCACCTAGACCATTATAAGGCCTAAAAATTCGACCCTTGTAATGAGCCCTAAAATCAATTTTATAAAAAAAGGGGGCAGCAAGCATCAAGCTCAATTATATTTACATTTCATTTCATTTGGAGATCATTTGCACCAGAATTTGAGTGTTCCTTTGTTAGTTATATGTAATCATTGCAGAATATGGAAGAGTAAAAGACCAAACTCCACATCCTTTGAATGAAGACTTGACAACTCCTCTAAAGGGAAAGTTTGTTACTATAGTAGCAAGGAATCACCTTGTCCTTGTTGACCAAAAAATATTCTCCATTCATAGCCTGAGCAAAATTTTGCATATCTCGGGTGGAAAAAGCATGCCTGTAGTTAAAGTTAGGAAGTCTGGCACTTCTCCAACACACCATCCTGGAAAATTTCCACATCAACACTAAAAATAAAAAGCCACAAACATGCTGAAGTGGACGATCTTGAAAAGGTGGCTATAGTGTCATCAAAAACAAAAATGGGGTAGATACATCACTTTGAATCATTAATGTCAGAGTATGCTCACCCACATCTTGTATGCGGTGGAATTGGAGGAACTGTCACCACTTCCTCGTCAGAGTCTTCAGAACCTATACTAGGGAAAGGGGATAATGGTCACACTTCAGATCAGTGTCACCTCCACTAGTTGAAGGGCTATTAGAAACCTCAATGGGAGAATTATGTATCCCTAGATAAGCCTTATGATACTTGTACCTTTTCTTTTCCTTCTTTTCATACTCAACCAACTCTTTCCCCTTAAACTTGACCAATTCTTCTGAAATGGTCCAACTTCTTAGGTGGTAATTAATCCTTACACCATATTTCTTCAAATCCCTACATGCCCTTCTACCCTTTGGTATTTCAGGAGCTCCGTGTGTCTCAATTTCATCCTTAGGAGCATTTTTCTTAGATTCAAGCAAACTCAATCTCCTAGAACTTTGGACCAACTTAACAAACTCGCCTGACTTACTCATCTTCTCAAGAACCAAAAGAAGAAGACTCAGAAAACCCTCACCAATTCTACTCTCAGACTAAACTCAACTTGCAATCTTTTAAATGCAAAATATGGTTATTATATCAAGCCATGCAAGCATGCCAACCATTAATACTCAAGAAAATATTATGCGTGCGAGTTGACAACAATCTGCTTTGATTTTTAAAATCTCAACCGTTGATCATGTTTTAAAAATAAATCAACAGATAGTTATCATCGGTGCAACTAATCATGAAAAAGCTTAATTGCATGTTATTAATACCTTTTCCTAATAAAAAAATCCCCAAGTAGATATATATCCACTATGTATACACATTTCAACCACATACTTAACATCAATTAAAACTTGTCACGCCATGGTTACCCGCTCACCCGTGGGAATTAATACACTTTGCATTTCATCACAATAGGGTAGTGGGGAGTGATCTTGATTTCATCTCAAAATATCGACCCGTACCCTGCCTTGCTTTATTTTCACCTTCCCACACATACCAATAATTGTGAGAATTGATGACTGAATTACTAAACACGTGCTTTAAAGAATAAACTAAAAAATGGATATGTTTTTTTCATAATTCCATCTTGGCTAAATTTAGTAGCATTCCAACTCAACTAGAGTCCATTGGAGCCTTTAGAATATTCCACATGGAAATCACCCACGTCCCACTAGAAAATATGGGACACAAGTAGGTCCCTCATGGGATGGAGGGGAGTGGTCAAGATCGACCCATGTCATCTGCCATCCGACCATCAATCTCTAATCTCTAGAAACACACACCATCTCCAAAGCTTGGAGAGTCCCATAAGTAGTGACAAATGTCACCCTTCCCGCTAGCTCATGTGATTATCTCTCTTTATTGCACAAGATAGATGGGCGTGCGGGGAACGGTCCTGATGAAAACATGTGTTACAGTGTCTATCGTTGATCTTTATCAAAGCTACATCCATTGGCCTTTTGGAAACACTGGTCCCATCGCCAGACATGACACGAGGCCTGTTAGTGTAATTAATTAATTAATTATTACACTAGCATAAGTTAAATTAGGTCATGCATCTTTAGTCCTAGGTTAGATTTTAATAAATCATTTAATAAATGGGATAATATTCCCTTCCTTGTTTGTAGGGATAAGATTCCTTCTAGAAGATGAGTTGTCCTTCTAGAACTTATCTCAACATTTAATAATTTCTTAGATAGGGTTCACATGTTGTCATATGTTGTTAGATCATGACACATGGCAACATCTCATGCATCTTAGGTTTTCTCTTTTTCCTATATATTCAGGCAACTTGTTCATTTGTAACATATCAATCATATCATCAATATAGAATCTCCATTGTACATGCCTAGTTGCAACACTTTCTGTGTGGTTTATTTTCTTTCCTAGCAAGGGTCCTCCATTGAAGATTTCAGAGCTTCAGGGATTATGCATCCGTAATCTCAACATGGTATTAGAGCTTGTCTAGTGAAATGTCAACCCAGGATCAAGAAAGTTGGTGTGTGAGATTCTTTGCAGGTTGAAGGTTTCCATTGAAGGCTACTTGATTCTACCCAAGGATCAAGCTGATTTATGAAGTAGATAGAGTCAGATCCGAGATCGCCATTGTCTTCAGAAGGCCTTGAAACCCTAAGATCGCCTGCCTATTCATCAAAATTAGATACATCAACCTGAGAGCCATCAAAGGTATTTGGGTTTACAAAATCAACTGGTACGATTCGTATAAATTTGCAGTAAAAAAAATAATCCTTGTCAGTTGTCCTCTGAGGCAATTTTTTTTAGTCGCAGGCTAGTTTGCTATCTCAAAAAATTAGGGATTTTGTTATTTGTTTGGAAAAAATTATTTATTTGGGGCAATTTATATAGTAGCAAAAAAAAAAAAAGATCGACTATAAATATATTTCATCGTCGACATCATATATTAATGTTTTGGTTTTTTTTTTTATATCCATTGTATATTACATGGATTTTATTTGTTAAATCCACAAGCTTATATTTTTTTTTATGCAGATTATAAATTTATGTCGGCATTTCTTTTTGATTTTTTAATTGCAATTTTTTTGCAATTTTAAAAAATATTTATATTGTATTGTCGGCCATTCAATTCAAATGTTTGCAGAGATTCTCCATTGGCCACATTGGTTGCAAGGAGGTACGAGGTACATCATTTTTCAGGCCCCATTCTTCATTCATTGCTGACATATCTACCAGCCCGTTTATTCCCATTGCCGGTGTTCTCGTCCGGACAAGCCCGTTCACTGTTGACTTCATAGCCAATCGTTGTTTTTCCGCCGGTTACTCTCCTCCTGCTGACTGGTGTATTTCCTTGGCCCCCACCAATGAATGCTACCGACAGCTCTGACCTCAGTTCTATTAATGACTGAGGGGTCCGCTCACTGACGGAGCCACGCGCTAGTGGCACTGCCTATTTTTCCTCCATAGCTTAGCCGATTTGACCACTCCAATACCAATCTTGGTGGAGTGCCTTGTTTTTTCCATAGCCCATGCCACGTTCATATTGGAGACTGAGTGCTAGCGCCCAGGGGGTTTGATTTGTGCACCCCGTTAGCCTGTAATTTCCTAATATAGGCATTTTTTTCATTTTATCATAACTTTTCACTAGGGTATCAAAAATTGGCAAACAAGATACTGTTGAAAAGGTAATTCCAAGCACTTTCTAGTGGTGACATTAGTTCTACAAAATTTTTCTCACAGAAAATTCTACAGCAATTGAAGTCCAAACCCTAATTTGGACATAAAGGCTCGTAACTTTGCAACCGTTCATCGGATTTCAGTGATTCCAATGGCATTAGAATGTTTTTTTAGAGTTTTTTTCATTAGTATAGACCCCTTGATTAGTTTCAACTCCAGGTACTCTCGAATGATATTTTTTTCAATTTGGTGCATTTGATCAATAACCTGGTTATCGTGAAGCTTGGGAAAAGATTTTTTGATTCGGGTAGCATCACTTCAGTTGCACATCATCTTTGGAAGCTTCTATTTGCTGTTGAAGGTCATTTGTCTTTGTATTTTTTGGAGAAATTTCATTATGGGGCTTGCATATACTCCTTCTTTGGTTATGTTGCATAAGGGAAACTATTCACAATGGCGAGATGGGATCAACCACCATCTCCAATCACTTGATTTATTGCCATATCTGTTTGGTATACTTCCTCATCCTAGTGAAGGTATTCATGAACTTTCTTGGAGTTACAACAAATACATTGTTTTGGAGATCATTGCTATGCAAGTTAATTGTTTTTCTGAGTACTATTGATCATTGTGATTTTCCTCATATTATTTGGACTAAGCTTTGGGAGATATATGGAGATTCAGATACTCCACCCTTCCTTGATGATCATGATTCAAAATATCATTCTTCAGATCAGGTACTCCATGATGATATTGTTGTGCATGAGGTTGATTGCCCTGATCTTTTTGAAGAGGTTGACAAGGTTGCTTCAGGTGCTTCTTCTCCATCAGAGATTATTGGTATGCCTTCACAATTAGTGATTCCTCATCTAGATTCATTGATTGTGGCTTCCACCATCATCATTCATCAAGACACATTCTTTTTTTTCTAGACTTGGCATTACAAGATGGTTTCGTTTCAGGTATCACTGACTTGGCTACTTCTATAGGTTTGCAAGACATTCTTGAGGGGGTATCACTCCTCTATTTAGATCACACTTTGGAGAGTTCTCTTGAGTCTCCTCATCCCTTTGTCTCAACCTTGATTAGGAATACAGAGACTATCTTGGAGACACTTGGTCTCTCTTTAGAGGTTTCATATGTGAGACTTCTTCCTGTCATTCAATTCAGGACTTGAGGTTTCTTTAGCATCCACCATTGGATTTGATTCTTCCTAGCGAGAGACTTGTCGTTTGGACAGATTTGTTACTTCAAACTTCTTTTAGTGGTTTTGAGGACATTTCATTTAGGGGGGAATCAAGTCTCTATCATATCACTGTCTTTGGATATTGTTCAACATCTGTTTCCGCATTGTCTTGGTTTGTCACCCTCTTCATTGATTGTGGCATCTTCATCTTCTAGACATCCACCTTCATCCTTCCTTCAATTCCTATCCAGAATGGGAAGCATCCCTACACTTGCAGTTGGTTTTATTTCTTCCGAAAGGGAGACAAGTTGTTTGTCGACATTGGATCATGTTATGTCTTTAGACACTTACCATCTTTGCAGGTGATCACATCTTCTAGAGGGGGGATATATTGTCTCTCTCTTTCCTCCGAATGGGGGAGCTAATGTATTGTATCCATGTGATAGATGGTGTACTTGGGGGTTATTTGGGAGTCCTCCATCCTTCCCATTCTCACTTTTTTGCATTTTCATCTCCTTTTTGGAGAGGGGTTTTGTTCCCACTGGGTTTTCCCCTTTTCTCCAGTTGTGGGAGATTTTTCTTCATCTTTATGTAAATGGGTACCTAACACAGCCTCGTAGCTGGGACCCATCATCATCATTATCATTTCTTTCATAATCATTGCATTTTCCTCCTTTAGTTGAACTTATGGGGGGTGTTAGTGTAATTAATTAATTAATTATTACACTAGCATAAGTTAACTTAGGTCATGCATCTTTAGTCTTAGGTTATATTTTAATAAATCATTTAATAAATGGGATAATATTCCCTTCCTTGTTTGTAGGGATAAGATTCCTTCTAGAAGATGAGATTTCCTTCTAGAACTTATCTCAACATTTAATAATTTCCTAGATAGGGTTCACATGTTGTCACATGTTGTTAGATCATGACACATGGAAACATCTCATGCATCTTAGGTTTTCTCTTTTACCTATATATTTAGGCAACTTGTTCATTTGTAACATATCAATCATATCATCAATATAGAATCTCCATTGTGCATGCCTAGTTGCAACACTTTCTGTGTGGTTGATTATTTTTCCTAGCAAGGGTCCTCCATTGAAGATTCTGGAGCTTCAAGGACCGTGCATCCATAATCTCAACATGACCATAACCTACTAGCCCATGTGTTTTAAAATATTATGAAATAAACCAACATAGGCATGTGGGGAGTGGCCAAGATATGGTCACATTACTTAATGACTACCATTGATCTTCTTCTAATGGTGCGAGCTATCTTCACTAACGAGAATGGGCCTAGTAGTGCACCCAACACATGGCTGAAGCTCAACATCCCATGTGAATAAAATAATAAGGAATAGAAACAAATGGGCGCATGGGGAATAGTGGTGATCAACCCTTTTCGATTGAATGACCAACATGAAAACCTAATTTTACTCATGTTGCAAAATTTAATAAAAAAGGAGGCCACTTCTAAGCTGATAGGAACTTGACCCTTAGGAATGAAGGCTTAAATATTTAAGTCATGAAAATCAAGCTTGATCATAGGAAAATTTGAACACTCAAAAGGATTAAGGTGATCAACAAACCTAAACCAAGGGCTAGTGAACACAATGATTTCAATGGCATAAAAGACATCTTGAATGATAGGATATTGAGAGCAACAAGTCAATGTAAAATTGGAATGACCAAGGGTCTTTTGGACTCATAGGTTAATGATGAGGGGCTTAGGCAAAACAAACCCTAAAACAGTGATAAGGAACATAACCCTAAGCCAAAAATGAGGGTCCCAACCAAGTATTTGCAAAGTTTAAAATGTAACCAAAATAATTTTTTAAGGGGTTCCATCGATGGTTACTATTGGGGACACATGCCTCTCACATGCATGGTGAGATCCTAGAATCATGGGTGAAGCAGACCAAGCATAGAAGAAAAATTAGGAGAACCAAAATATATACAATTTTCACATAGGCCACAAAAACCAAAACAGGGAGATCCAATCTTAGCTTGTCTGAAGCCATCACCTGAGGTGCAAATTTTAATAGGAACCCTAAAATCTATCTAGACTTCAATTCCATTTGGTGGCACCAGGCCACTAAACTTAGGGCTGATTCTTGCCCCTGTCAAAAACCAACCTATAGAAAGAATTAATTTTTCTCCATCCACTTTTACCCTTGCCATACCACCGTAACATTTATAACCTTGTTTTCTCAAGAAAAAATATGTGGTTACCCTTAACTACCTATTTACAAACATTGCCATTAACATCTCTCACAAATTATCTACACATACCATTGCTAATGTAATCTTTGTCATTCTGCATTGTGTAACTAAGCATAGAATAAATTTTTTTATCATCACACGACATACATGTGTTATATTTATCACATGAAACATGTTCATACTGAAAGTATCATTCCTTGTTATTAATCTTATTGTCATGTTCCATCAAAATACCTCCCAGCTGAATCGAAAATGAAAGTGTTCATACTCTTCCAAATAGCTCGCATCATGAAATTCAACCTTATCTACAACATCTATATCAAATGTAAAACATTCATATGCAATTCCCTCGAGGAACTAATCAATGTGTTTCTTTGTTTTCTTAAGACTACATTCTAACCCTATGTCAGATGCATCATCAAAGTTCTCAACAAAGAGCGGATTATCTCTACACCAATAAGGATCATCATTTCTCATTTCTAGTGAAGATGGAGGCTCATCAAACAAGGGGTTTTCTATTAAATTCATTGCTGTCATAAAAACCTCTTTATCATGAAGATCTAAATCTTCCATATCATCATTGTATTCAAAATCATCATAATCACTAGAAGAACATACAGATAAATTTTCAACTTCATTCATATATTCTATAGTTAACATTTTTGACTCACACTCTAAAAACTCTTCACAGGAATAAAGTTGTTCCTTTTCAAACAAACATGTGTTTCCATCATTATCATCATATCTCCCATTTGCAACAAAACATTCAATCTCTTCCTTATGAGGAAAAACATGACTATCAGAGGAATGATCATACTTAAATTACCAACATCAAGTACAACAAGAGGACTTATCTATATTGCAATTGTGTTCATAATTTTTAGACTGAATGCTCAGTCTTATGTCTTCCATGGGAGTCCAAGTATTGGAATATTCAAAATAATTGAAACCAAACATTTCATTTTCTTCCATTAGGCATGTTTTTTCAACATTGGCTCTACTCTCTTCTTCTTTATGTGGTATCTCACTTAACTCAGGTGGAGCAACAAAATAATTATTATCACAGGTTAAAAACATGATAGCTTCTTGATGATCATCTCTAATATTCTCAAAAAGAGAAAAGAATTTGCACACTTGGTCAAGCTCAATAGGTTTCAACTCCTTTGGTAGAGCACTCAAACCTGGTTCATAAGATTCATAAAAAAAATCAATGCATTCTAAATTTTTAGGTCTGTGACATTTAGGAATTGAAGACAGAGTACCCATAAACCTTGCATAAAGATCATATGATGATTATCCTCCATGTCTTCTTATGAAATAGAGGGCTTGAATAGAGACTATAAGATCACAAATGCATACAAATTCTTGATTATTTGTTTGGGGCTCTATGTGATCCACATTATGGAATGATGTGCAAGTTGAAACAATAGGGGTGTAAGTGCTTTGATATTCATCTTTAACTTCTTCCTTATACCTTTCATCAACATTTGGTATCTCATGGCAGCGAACACTTGTATTCAAGTAACTTCTTTGCATCCCATACTTTTGGTTGTTTTCAATGTTCATGGCTATACCATAGGCCTGATGCAAAGTTTTAGGATCCTTATCTCTCAACAGATAGCTCATCTTCCTATCAAAAGATCCCAAATAAACAACCAAACACACTGCATCACTTAGTATAAAAACCTCAAGAATATTCCTTACTATTTTAGCAAATATTTGGTTGAATGCTGGAATCAACTCGTCCTCTTCTTTCTTAATGTTCATAAAATTATTGATCATAAAACTAGCATTGATTCTTCCACCAAATTTCTCTATGAAAACTATTTTTAACTCACTCCAAGAATAAATGGAACATGCTGGTAAATCAGAGAACTAGTCCCTTATGTCTCCTTTCAAAGATTGAACAAATAGTCTCATAATTATATCCTCATGATCTACCTCATAGTCATCCATTAAATTTTTGAATTCTTGTAGATGATTATTAGTTAACTCACTCTTTGTACCACTGAATTTTGGTAGCTTATTTCTAATTTTAGGTGGAATAACATTTGGGTAACCATTAATTTCAATGAAATTGATGGCTCTATATCTTTCAGAGTTAAAACTTCTCTTACAACCTGACTGGAGCTGATTACAAACCATGGTTGCACTAGGAACCATATGAGGATGAATATGTTGATGATATACTTTCTTACACCCTTACAAACTTTTTCATATCAACATTGCAGTTACAAAAGGTATTTCAAAGTTCTTTTACAACATAATCTTAAGCTTTTATAATGAATATTTCTATCTTGGTTTGCAAGTAAGACCTTGTAAATGAATTTCTTCCAAAATATTGCATACTTAACTTCATAATAGAGGTTACAATCTAGTAATATAGAAGTATGCAAGCCTATCACTACTATTTCCCTTCCTTAGTGCTTATTTTCACTTAATAGGGAATCAATTATTTTCAAGACTTACAAATATGGTTTTCGTATACAAATGTATCCTTCTTGAGAACCAAAATGAAAAATACCTGGATATGTTGCAATTGCTATAGTTTTTTTCTTCCTAATTGGAAATATTGTAGATCTAAAACTTTCTTCACATCTTTAGTAGGTTCTTTAAATAGAGTCACCACCTCTCTTCATAGAGGATTTAACTTCCAGTAGTATGAAGCTCCTTCAAAAATAAACTTCATTATGGGTCTTTTCCCACAACAGGGTCACACAAATTCTTTGAAATTTTGTTGCAACAAACTTACTTCCAGGTCTAACAACTTCTCAATATCTGAACCAAAAATTCAGACTCACCAAATATTTGATTTGAATGGGAAAATAGGATTCAATAATTGTCAACCTCCAATTACAAATAATTGTTCAAGATTTTTAATGACCCTTTGATATGGAAATATGCATCCAAATTTATGAGTGCGTCCCTAGCGGAGTCACCATTTCTGTTGGTGATTTTTCTAGTAGAACCTTGAAATTATCTAAAGGGTAGCCAACCCTTATGGTTAAGAAACTTCAAGGCTAGTGGTCAACACAACGAGTAAATAATTTTGAGGTCTTTACTCCTACACTTTAGGCTCTGTGGGACCTAGGAGGGTGTTCCTTATTGTGTTCAAGTGAGATATGTCAAGTTGGTAACACATTTTTACACAAATTGATTCCTATTTATTACAAATAAATGCAATTCATTGAAGATTTGACAGACCTTTGAGAAAACGATTATCTATGTGCTAGGATTCAAGGGTATTTCAAATGCATACTTCATATTTGAAAATATTTTTAAATGAATGTTGTTCTCATTTTAAATCCATGGCTAGGCATGCTAATAGCTCATTTTCATGCAAGATTAAAAAATAGACTAGTGATTCATCAATTGGGACAATGGATTCAAATATGCAAGAACCAATAATATATAAGTTGATTAATTCAAAAATTGGTGGACTATTTCCATAGTACGTTTTAGTATGAAAACTCACAATGCTTGGAAAAATAAATTCTTACCAAATCCTATGCAATTGCTTACAAATCTATAACCATATTCAAGAATTTAATCAACTCTTTAAGTTAAAGTTAAAACAAAGTCATACATTCAATGGAACAATTGAGGATAAATGAGAACATGATTGATATTTTCAAATATAACTTGTAAGAAAAATACATAGGAGAGTATTTGTTTCTAAACTAAGATTTGTTTCGATATCAGTAACTTCTATAAAAATAATTTAAGACTATTTCATACAAGACTCATACCCAAGACAATCTACTATTCTATTCATTCATATTTTTTACAGAATGCCTCTTCTGAACTTAGCTCTTCACCTAGACCATTTTAAGACCTAAAAATCTAACCCTTGTAATGAGCCCTGAAATCTCTCTTATAAAACAAGGGAGAAAAAAACATTAGGATCAATTACATCTACATTTCATTTCATTTGGAGATCATTTGCACTAGAAGTTGAGATGTTCCTTAGTTAGTTACATGTAATCATTGCAAAATATGGAAGAGTAAAAGACCGAACTCCACATCCTTTGAATGAAGACTTGTTAGCTCCTCTAAAGGAAAATTTTGTTACTATAGTAGCAACGAATCACCTTGTCCTTGTTTACCAAAGAATATTCTCCATTCATTGCTCGAGCAAAATTTTGCATACCTCCTAGAGAAAGCATGCCTACCATTAAAATTAGGAAGTCTAGCACTTCTCCAACACATCAACACTAAAAACAAAAAACCACAAACATGTTGAAGTAGACGATCCTGAGAAGTTGGCTATGATGTCATAAAAAAAATGGGGTAGAGACATCACTCTGAATCATCAACATCAGAGTATGCTCACCCACGTCTTGTTCATGGTGGAACTAGAGAAACTGTCACCACTTCCTCGTCAGAGTCTTTAGAAGGTACCAGGGAAAGGGGATAATGGTCACATCCAGATTAGTGTCACCTCCACTATTTAAAGGGCTATCAGAAACCTCAATGGGAGAATTATGTCTTCCCAAATAAGCCTTATGATACTTGCACCTTTTCTTTGCCTTATTTTCATACTCAACCAACTCTTTCCCCTTAAACTTGAATAGTTCTTCTGAAACAGTTTGTCTTCTCAAGCAGTAATTACTCCTTACACCATATTTCTTGAATTTTTAGCGTGCCCTTCTACCCTTTGGTGTTTCAGGAGATCCCTGTGTCTCAATTTCATCCTTAGGAGCATTTTCCTTAGATTTAAGCAAACTCAATCTCCTAGACCGTCAGATCGGCTTAATAGACTCGCTTGACTTATTCATCTTCTCAAGAACCAGAACAAGAAGAATCATAAAACTCTCACCAATTCTGCTCTCGGACTAAACTCAATTTTCAATCTTCTGAATGCAAATTTTGAATGAAAATTATGGCCATTATATCAAGCCATGCAAATGTGCTAACCATTAATACTCAAGAAAAGATTATGTACACGAACTTACAACAGTCTGCTTTGATTTTTAAAATCTCAAACGTTGATCATGTTTTAAAAATAAATCAATGGATAGTTATCACTAGTGCAACTAATCATGAAAAAGCTTAATTGCATGTTATTAATGCCTTTCCTAATCAGAAAAGCCCCAAGTAGATATACATTCAAGCTCTGTATACACATTTCAACCACATACTTAACATCAATTAAAACCTTTGATGCCATGGTTACCCATTCACTTGTGGGAATTAATACACTTTGCATTTCATCACAACAAGACAATGGGGAGTGATCTTGATTCAATCTTAGAATATCAGCCCGTACCCTGCCTTGCTTTATTTTCACCTTCCCACATATACCAATAAATGTTAGAATCGATGAATGAAATCCTAAACATGTGATTTAAAGAATAAACTAAAAAATGGAGCCATTTTTATCATAATGCCATCTTAGCTAAATTTAGCAGCATTTCAACTCCACTAGAGTCCATCAGAGGCTTCAGAATATTCCACATGGAAATCACCCACTTGCCCACTAAAAAACATGGGACACAAGTGGGCCCCTCATGGGATGGTGGGGAGTGATCAGGATCAACCCACATCATTTTCTATCTGACCATTGATCTCTAATCTCTAGAAACACATGCCATCTCCAAAGCCTGGCAGGTCCCAATAAAAAGTGACAAATGTCACCCTGCTTGCTAGCCCATGTGATTATCTCTCTTTATTGCACAAGACAGACGGGTGCACGGGGAATGGTCCTCATGAGAACATGTGTTATGGTGTCCATCATTGATCTTTCTCAAAGCTACATCCACTGGCCTTTTGGAAACACTAGTCCCACTGCCAGACATGACATGTGGCCATGGCCCATTAGCCTGTGTGTTTTTAAAAATAATATGAAATAAACCAACACAGGCACACGGGGAGTGGCCAAGATGTGGCCATGTTACTTAATGACTGTCGTTGATCTTCTTCTAATGGCACCAACTATCTTCACCAAGGAGAATGGGCCCACCAGTGCACCAAACATGTGGTTGAAGCCTGACATCCTATGTGAATAAACTTGGAATAGAAATAAATGGGTGCACGGGGAATGGTGGTGATGAACCCTTTATGATCAAATGACCAATGTGAAAACCTAATTCTACACATGCCACAAAATTTAATAAAAAATGGGGCCACTTCTAGGCTGATAGGAACTTGACCCTTAGGAACAAAGGCTTAAAGATTTAAGTCATGAAAATCAAGCCCAATCATAGGAAAATTTGAACGTTGAAAAGGATTAAGGTGATCGACAAACCTAACCCAGGGGTTGGTGAACACAATGATTTCGATGGCATAAAAGGAATCTTGAATGACCAGATATTGAGAGCAACAAGTCAATGGAAAATTAGAATGACCAAGGGTTTTTTGGACTCATAGGTTAATTGTGAGGGGTTTAGGAAACAAAAACCCTAAAACAATGATAAGGAACATAAACCTAAGCCAAAAATGAGGGTTGCAACCGAGTATTTTCAAAATTTAAAGATGGGACCAAAATGATTTTTTGAGGGGTTCCATCAAGGTCCAAAGTAAGTGTAAAATTATACCATCTCCAAGAAGGGAGTACAATTTTCTACACTATATTTATCCCTTACTTTAGCACCATATAACTCTACGTGCATATGCAAGCTAAATGAATCTAAACAATAAACTTCATTTCATAAAAGGATACTCATATGGATTCATTTGCAAACATGGGGGAATGAAGCCCCCATTGTAGCTATCTGTAAAACCACAATGTTAGGAACCACATCTTGCAAAATAAATTCATTCATTCAAAAATACTTTTATCTAACTTATTCTAGAAACTAAATTTGAGGGTAGATATATGCACCCACTTGATTTCTCTTGCTTTATGGAGGTGGAATCAAGATAGCAGTCTTGCTGCATCGAATTAGATAAGTCATATCATAGGGTAATTCTAAGTACCATACCATATAGTGATAGACATTGGATGAGAGCGGGAGTAGAATCATAAATCCAATGTAACAAACGGCATGGAAAACATAGTTGTTTAACCCCCAGTATGCTAGTTTGAATAAAAAAGGCACTTTAAACCCTAATATGCAAATGACCTTATTTGAACATATATAAGAGTAAAAAGTGAAGTAAATTGAAATCATTTTTTCTTTTACTTTCTTTTAGCTTGATTTTGTTAGAGAATAATTGAGGATGCCAATCGTATGAGCATACGTCCCCCTGAGACTTGATAGCCTGCGTGAGGAGGTAGCACAAGGCGACTTGCAACATCCGATGAGTGGATTCTTCTCTACCTTAGCTTCATTTTTACATATTTAATTTATGTTTTATGAATTTATAGATAGGTTTAGGACCCTGGAAGAAAAAGTTACAAAGCGTCCCTTTTTTCACAAAGAATCCCTTTTTTTTCACAAAGTGTCCCCTTTTTTCGCAAAGTGTCCCACTTTTTTGTGAAGTTTCCTACTTTTTCACAAAGTGTCTCGTTTCTTCGTGATGTGTCCTAGAAAGGGAATAAAGTGTCTACGACCCTTAGAAAAATATCCTAGAGAAACTTAAGTACACTTTTCGACTATTGATGTATAGATTTATGATTTTAGAATGCTTATAGGAAATATTTTTGCTTTTTTATTAGATTCCTGCATGATCACAATAGTGTCTTGGTGGTAGATTATTCTGTCTTTTACAAGACCTCTTCATGACACTATTGGATGAGGATACACATATTTTATAGGCTACTAGGATATATTGGGTGTACCTCATGCCTCCCACGATGCCATGCTCATGGAATTAGTAGAGAGATGGGATGCATACACTTGCACATTTCATTTACTGACCGATGAGATGATGATCATTTTGGAGGATATGCATTGCATTCTTTGAGTTCCCATTTGAGGCAGGACAATCCATTTTGTAGATGACCATACATATAGGAAGATGCAGAAAAATTTAGGGTACTGTCTTGGAGGACCAATTCGAGATGAGATCGTGGGGCCACATATTGAGCTATAGTGGCTACTCTATGCATGATCACCACTTTTGAGACATATTATGATTTTCACCGTAGCACTAGTACTAGTCCTAGATGGCCAGGGAGTGCACTTGGATGGAGGCCCATTTCACATGATACAGGAGATGGAGAATTGCATAACCGTCTATGCATGGAGTCGCAACATGCTTGCACATCTATACTATGATTTACAATGATTTTCTTATCATGAGGTTGAGAGCATGGTACATTGTACAATACTGTAGGTTTGCTATCTAGAGCATATCACATGCACCAAGCCGATAAGATTTCCATTGATATGTAATCTTGGATATCCACGATCATTCAATTATCCACTAAGATGAGCGTCATAGTATATAGGTTTGTATATCTGGAGAGTTTGATTTGACTAACTAGATCACAAGGAGATCTTGTGGAGACCCTACCAAATGATGCCATAGTGGCCAGATGAGACTCGACAGTTGAGGAGGATGCAGCTCGGGACATGTTTTTATTGGGGTGACACGATTATTTAGTAAGACCATTCTACTACGATCATGTCATAAGACAGTTTGGATAGGTACATGTGCCACTAGTTGCACAACCATTTTACAAGTGATCAGTGCATAGCACTAGGAGGCTAGGAGATATGAGACAAATGATAGTGGATGATGTTGTATATAGTGAATTAGATGAATTAGATCTTGACATACCCCCAGTCTTCAACGTTGATGATGTCGGTGCTACAGATGCATGTATGAGGAGTGGTGGGTCATAGCATGACCGAATTTGATATTTCATATTGATTAGCCTATAGGATTTGTGAGGCCACTTGAAAATTAGAGGGATGAGGAGGAGACAGGTGAGGATATAGGGATCAGAGCTGAAATCTATTTGTGGATGAGGTAGAGGAGGAATATGATGAGGAGGCATACTCAAACTACAAGGAGGAGGAGGAGTATGGGGAGGAGGATGAGGGCTAGCTGATGAGTGAGGGAAGTGACATAGCAGATGAGGGTCCAGTTTCCCACGAGTGGAGAGATTCAACTCCCACCTATGTTACTAGATCAGAGTTAGCAATCGTGGCATGTGCTAGCACCTATGAGCATGGAGAGGCTAGCACATTTTCTATGCCTCCTATGTAGGATGAGGCTATTTTTACACAGCCGACTGGAGATCTAGGTGATGACATGTTATTTATGATTATGCTTATGATATATATATATATATATATATATATATATATATATATATATATATATATATATATCATGATGTATATTGATTAGCTTTATGATTTCTATCTTGCAAGTTTCGTGAGAGATTTGTAGGATCTCTATCAATTAGAGGCCATAGAGATAATACCTCCTTCACTTAGAGACGAGGCTATCAACATAGACATGCCCTCACCTATTATGGAGCAACATATAAATTTGTTCGAGCCTTTTGCAAGGTTGAGAGGAGTATATGAGGGAAATACTAAATGTATTAATCGAGCTCAGGGTGATCTATCAACAGTGCAGGAAACCTATGAGGAGCTTCAATCATCTTGAGATCTAGCAGAGGTCAAGAGACTTCATGCAAAGGTTTTTAGGTAGCAGGTAGATAGAGATTGCATAGATCCAGAGTTCTTAGAGGCCGTCAGACGGGAGGCTATGACTGTTGGAAGAGAAGGGGTCCTACAATATGCACTAGATTCTCTTATTAGTTCATGATCACACACTACCGTATTTTGATGGATGCGATCACCAGGTGCTAAGGGATCTAGTAGCCATAAGACACACTAGAATTATATATTTGACAAAATGTACATTTAAACTTTGTGATATATATATTCTCATTTATAGTTGATTGTTTATGCGTATGTGTTTAAGTTAGATGGTAATGTGATTTATCAATAATATTTGTAAGACTATTTAATAAATTTTTCCATGATCTAACATGCTTTATGTGATCTAATTAAAACTATCCTAGTTTATTTTAGACACAACATTATGGTTGAGTATGTTATGCTAAATTAAATGCACCTATGATATAATTATAAAACATTAAATGCATATAAGGGTCTAATCTAACACAAAATAACAGATTAACTTGAATATCATGAAACCTAAAGTAACCATCTAAAATTAACTTAAATAATTACTTTAGTATTCAAGACACACAACTGATTATTGTTCAAGAATGAAACAATGCAAAAGAATATACTAACTCTAACACCACTACTTTATCACTCACACTATTCAAGAAGATTAGACATAATACCGGTGCAAATGTGTGGCATTAATAAGTTCTTTAAGAGGTGTACCATCCATTTATATTAACATGTATGCTCTAGACCCATAACTTTCTTCAATTATGTAAGGCCCTAACCAATTAGGGCTGAATTTTCCTTTTTCAGTTAGGGGGAATTGACATTATATTGATTCTCAAATATGTTCACCAAATCATATTTAGTAAATGCACGAGGGATGACAATATCATTGTAACTACGTTGCATTTTTCTAGAGTAAGCTTGGAGATGCTCAAGAGCGTTGATGCGTTGTTTGTCAAGAATTTCAAGCTGATACAATCGTTGTTCTTTATAATTATTTTCATTAATAAGTCCTTGAAGAATGATCCTTAATAAAGGAATATCTAACTCTAAGGGAATTATTGGCTCAGTACCATAGACAAGGTTATAAGGATTATTCCCAGTTGATGCTTTAATATTAGTATGATAATCCCATAACACGTATATGTCAACTGTGTGTGCCAATCCTTATTATGTTTACTTACTATTTTCCTTAAGATTTGTTCAAGAGTCTTATTAGTTGATTCAACTTGACCATAAGATTGCAGGTAGTAGGGTGTTCAAAAATGATGTTGAATGTTGAATGTCTCTAAGAAGGTCTTCATGTCATTATTCTTAAATGGTATCCCATTGTACGGAACTAATGTGGAAGTCCAAAGTGAGTAATAATGGGTTCCAATATGAAACAATATATTACATCGTCAGTTGTTGAATGAAGAGGAATGACTTCTACCAATTTTGTGAAATAATCTATTGTAGTAATTATGAGTGTATGTCTGACAAAAGAAAGTGGTGATATTTTACCAATAAGATCCAGACCCCACATTGAGAAAGTCTAAATAGGAACTTGCGTACGAAGCTCAGAAGTAAGAGCGTGAATGAAATTTCTATGCTCTTGACACTTGTGACATTTCTTAATGTATTCAAAGCAATATTCTTCCATATTCCTTCAATAGTATCCTATGTAGATTAACTTTTGAAGTAATGATCTTCCTCCAAAATTTCCCCCACGAGCACCTGCATGAGCTTTCACAAGTGCTATGGGGATTTCAAATTGTTTAAGGCATCTAAGTAAAAGACCATCGAATGACCTTCTATACAACACATCAACGAGGATTATATATCTAGATGCAATTTTATGAAGGTGAGCTCGAATATTCTTAGTTGTCGCCTCAAGAAAGGTACATTCTTTTTGTGGTGTAGAAAATTGTACACTCTTAAAAGAAATGTAATTTCACACTTAATTTGGACCTATTTTGGCACCCTTGCATTAAATACCCTTTAAAATCATCATTAATAGGCCCCTAAGACCCATTATTTTGGATCTCGAGGCTTATTTAAGCTAAAAAACCTAACAAAATCATCAAAAACTTAAAAAATTCAAAAAAACCACCCCAAAAATCTAGGGTGGGACTCATTTGCCATCTTGGGTAAATGAGTCCCCCTAGGTGGGACCCATATGCCAGAGGTGGTGTATAAGTCCCATTTGGGGATTTCTTAGGGGTTGAGTGGGAAAATCACCTTTTTAATTCATACTTTTGGTTGATGTCGGCTTTTGAAATCTGAATAATGGTAAATTAGGTGTTAATGCCTATATAAGAAAGCTTCTAAGTCATTTTTTTATCTAAGAAATTTTTTTTACAGCAATTTCAAGATCCAAGCATTCAAGAATCCTCAAGCATTCTTTCACAATAGCATTCAAGTTTCAAAAGAAAGCAAAGTTGAAGTCTTTGAGTAGCATTAAAGTGTTTTTTCAGGTCTTCAAGCTCACTTTCGTTCAAGATCTAACATTTTCAATGTTTGATCATGGTTGTCTATGGTGAATCATGATGGATTCTAGGTTGGGGAGATGCAACTAGCCATCAAGCCAAGCCTAATGACTTGTTTCTTAAGTGATTCCATCATCCATATCACTATACATTCAACCTAAGGAAGGTACAAGCATTATTAGGATTCATTAGGGAGATTGGAGATCTCTCAAAGTGAGTCATTCCTCTTCATGTATTTCATTCATGCACCTCATTCTTACACATTAGAATAGGGTTGCATTGCATTTCAAATCTCCTAATCTTAGACACACTTAAGGTTAGGATTTACATTCTTATTTACATGCATATTTCATTGTTCTATCAAGGTTTAATTACCAAACTAGGGGTTTTACCGAGGCAAACCCCCTATAATAAAATCAAGTCTATATTTTTTTTTGTAGGTCTTTTTGCATATTTAGATCTAAAAATTAGTTTGGAAGGGAAGGACAAAGATTGGAGCACAAAGCTAAACTTTAAATTATCAAAAGATGAATGAGACTGATATAATAGAAATGGCGTATGAGTCCCAATACAGGCATTTTTTAGGATTTTTGCAGAGTCAGATACCCTTTTTCCAGAAACTTGTTCCTGTGAAAAATCCCATTCTTGTGCAAAAACCTAGATCTAGGACTAATTTTCCCAGATTGGCGTATGACTCCAACAGGTCAAAATTTTAGGATTTAAAGTGTTTCAAAGCTTATTCCAGCCCCTTCAAGTTTCCAAGTGCATACTTCTGAGATCTCACCTTGCTATTTTGTTTTTCATACATTTTTAGGTCATCTAGCTAAGGATTACATCAAATTAGAGTTAAAAATTTCATCTTGTATTGCATTTGTCTTTCCAAGTCTTAACTTGGTGGTGAACCCTACATTATTTTATAATCATCCCCTAGGATAGCCCTATCGCAAGATCTGTTTCTCCTTTGCATTGAGATATCTAGGGTTATCCTTGAATGAGAGAGGGTGAAGATTATTATTCTAGGTTCTAAACCCTAAAAGCCTAAACAATTTTCCCCCCCTTCACTTTTAAATAACTAAATATCAATGCATACCATTCACTAGAGCTTTCCATGGTGGTTGATAACACTTCTTCGACTTTAGATTCTATTGATGGTTTCATAATTGTATGTATATTGAATGTGAAATATTTTGAAGGATCTTGAGGAGATATCAAGGAAGCCACACTTGTCATTGCATCTGCATGTTGATTATATTTTCGTGGGATGTTATAAATGGTTTACAAATCAAAATTTTCTAACAAAGTCATTGTGAGATCCTTATATTTGGAAATTTTTTCATGTTTTACTTGATACATTCTATTTATTTTCTTAATAACTAATTGTGAATCATTGAATATCTTAATGTCTTTTGCTCCCAGAGTTAAAGCAACATGTAATCTAGCAATTGACGCTTCATACTCTACTATATTGTTTGTGCATAGGAATTTTAAGTGATAAGACAAGGGAATATGATTTCCTTCAGTCGGGAATATTGTAACCCCTACGCCGTAGCCATTTCTACACTTAGAGCTGTCAAAGTATAACTCCCATATATCCATTTCAATCATCATCACATTATTGTTGGGGAATGAATCATTATTAGCTAATGCTAGAAGAGAAGGGGCATTGAATAATTGGTTGGTCAAGGCTTGTCCTTTAATTTTTTTTCATGAGACAAACTTAAGATCAAACTCAGTTGGCAACATAACCCACTTAGCTAACTGTCGTAATAAATATGTTTTAGTGAAAATATGTTTTAAAGGATTGAATTTCATCATCACATGTATTTCAGCATTTAGTAAGTAATGTTTCAATTTACTAGTACCGAATACAAGAGCAAACCATTATTTTTCTATTCTTTTGTATCATGTTTCATAATCAATCAAAGTTTTCCTAATGTGCTAAACAAGATGTTCTTTAGCATTTTCATCATGTTGAGCCAACAATGCTACAAGAGCATGGGTTGATGCTCCTGCATAAAGGATGAATGGTTTGTTTTTCATAGCAAGTTGTAAAATAGGTGGAGTAGCAAGGTAATATTTCAAACTCTCAAAAGCCCATTTATAATCCTTATTTTAGTTAAACTAAGCATCCTTAAGAAGATGTGTAAAGGGTAATGTTTGGTGTGCTAGGGATGCTACAAAACAATGGATAGCCTGAATTCTTCCTTGTAAAGTGCATAATTGAGAAATGTTTCAAGTAGGTGACATGTTAACTATAAGATCAATTAAATTCGTGTCCACCTCAATGCCTCTATGATATACTATAAAACCTAATTTTTTTTCACTATATACACCAAAGACACACTTTTTTAGATTCAATCTCATGTTATATTTTTGCATTTGCTCAAAGAATTTTCAAAGGATATTCACATTGTCTTGTCAATTTAAAGATCTAGCTAAAATATCATCAACATAATCTTCCAAATTTTTATGTATTTAATCATGAAATATTAATGTCATAGCTCGTTGATATGTTGTGCCTGTGTTCTTCAATCCAAAAGGCATGACTACCCAACAAAATGTTCCCCAAGCTATAGTAAATGTTGTTTTGTATTGATCTTGAGGGTTAATGAATATTTGATTTTATCCAAAAAATCCATCCATGAATGAGAACAAAGCATGTCCTGTAGTCAAGTCCACTATCATGTTGATATTAGGAAATGGAAAATCATCTTTTAAATATGCTTTATTTAAATTACAAAAGTCCGTACACATCCTTATACGATTATCAGGTTTTGCGATTGCAACAATGTTCAAGATCCAAGCAAAATAATCTATAGGTCATATAAAACCAACTTCAAGGATTTTCTCAATCTTGAATTTGACTAATAATGTTATCTTAGGGTTCATCTTTTGTATCTTTTGTCTAACTAGTTTAGCATTTTCAGTAAAGACTATGTTGTGCATTACTATCTTAGCATCGATTCTCGGCATATCCAAATAAGTCCAACAAAATGTTTGGGAAATTCATGAAGTAAAGTTGCATGGTATTCTTGTTCATCTTCATCAAGGAACTTTCCTATATTAATCACCTTTTGTTCATTAGTCATATCTATCAGCATGTTGGTTGTATCTCCCAAAGGAAGTGTAGTTTGTTTCAGGAGTTCAGGGTTGTATTCTTCATTGTCTTTATCAATCTCATTACTTTCCTTGTATCATTATTATTTCTTAGCACTAATCATAGCACATGTAACCCATTTATTTTTAGGAGTTAATGACTTATCATAAACTCCTAACATTTATTTCAAGGCCTCATCATCTTCAAAGTACTCTAGTGATTCTTCACAAGTTGTATCAATCAATTTAGGATGCTTCAAGATGAGAGTTGTTTTAGGGTTACACATGATGGTGTTGATGTTTAATGAGGTTCTTTTCATTTCTTGTGTTATCTTAGAAGGGAAATATCCCAAAACACTTTCTTCTTCTTGCGTATTAGGCTCTATAGGAACATAGATGCCTTGTTCTTTCCTTCCACATCCTTTTACACTATAGCCAAGTTGTTTCATAAGCTCATAACCTTTTCCATAAAGTTTCTTCATTTCTTTAGGGCTTGGTGGTTGTTGATAGGACCTATCTCATCGAATTTTGTTGTATATCTTGTGTCTTCTTCTAGAGTAGATGAGATAGATGTTTGTGAGTTTCCTTCCAAATTCTATGTTCACATTAGCATTGGTTGATTTTGTTGTGATTGTGTATTCTCCCATAAATGAAGATGTGAACTCTAAGGAGCCCCAATCATCTTCCAATAACTTTGAAACTTTTTCTATCTCTTGTTTCTCTTCTTTCATAGGTTCTATGTTCAATGTTGGAATTAATGTGTTTAGAGGACTTGCAATTCCTTTTTCAACTTGTAAGCAACTTTCTTGAGATCAGGGTCTATTTCAACTTGGTATACTTTATTGTTATAGACATACTTCATGATACGATGAAGAGTTGAAGGCACCACATGCATCTCATGAATCCAAGGTCTTCCTAAAAGAAGATTGTATGAAAGATCATGAGGCATAACATGAATAGGAGTTTGTAAGGTAGCCTTTCCAATTGTAATAGGAAAACTAATCACACCAAGTGGTTGCTTTCCTACATTGTCAAATCCTCAAATAAATAAAGAATTATGTTCAATTCTTGATTTATCCATGCCAATTGTATCCAAAAGGGTCACAGTACATACATTAAGGGTGGAGCCATTGTCAACAAGGGTTCTTTTTATTCCCCACCCATCATAGGTAGCTATTATCATGAAGGAATTGTTTTTCTTTCTTATTTCCAAAGGGGGTAACTCATGTTGATGAATTTTTTTTTTTTTTTTTTAGACTGCAGGAATCGGGTAGCACGACCCCCTATAAACTGCAGTGCGCCTGGTAAAATTTTTAACGTGACCGGCGGCACTGGCGCGACACGCCCTCCGGTACCATGGGACGGGGGAGACTAGAACTCGTGACCTGCAGAGCCGCAACAGAATTACTTAGCCAACCGAGCTAGGGCCCCCGCCCAGCTCATGTTGATGAAAATTAATGTCTATAAATTAATTGCATTCATTCCTTGAATTAGAGTTTCCACATCATTCACATTTGTAGTAGAAGGAATCACTACTTGTTGCAAGGAATTTTGAAGCATAGTATGATAATTAGGTGAATTTTGAATTAGATCCCATAGTGATATTTTCACGGGAGTATTCTTAAGTTTTTCAACAAGATCATACTCATTCCCACTATTTGAAGGAAAATGAGGAGCACTAGGCAAGATGGGGTTAGGAAAAGGAAAGGATGTTGGAGTTGGATTTTTTGGTTGTGGATTGTTTCTAGTGTTATATGTATCAGCAATGGTATTATAATTTGATTTCTATGAAACATTGTTCTTAGGTGGTTCAAGGGTGAAAATTGTTTTATTATTTTATTTTGAGGTTTGTGTAAAGGTGGGTAAAGGATGAGTTGAGGTTGGATGACATTAACTTCTCTTTGTTTCAGTTTATTGTAACAAGCCTTAGTGGATGAACCTTGCAAGATGAAATCCTCAAGGGCTTCATCTAACATGTCAAAGTAATCACTACCAAAAGGCTTGTGGGATAGGTTAACTTGGAAAAAGGGATTTGACATACTCAAATAACTATGCTTTCTCCAAGTGGTTCATTGATATTATGGGTATTTTTGGTTTTTTTTTCTAATGAATGCCAATTGTAATATAATCTAATTGAATTATGAACTAATGCTAGGAATGAAAAGTAAAACAATATAATTTTATCCACAATTGAAAAGAATCTAAATTGAGCTAGATCTAATGAAATGCATGAAACAAAAACTTAGTAAACTAAAACAAAAATCTAACAACAACAAACTAAAACACAAAAATAGGGTCCTTAATCCTATAAAATGTATTTTCAGATCTAACATGGGACTAAATTTCCCAGAGGGGTGTATGATTCCTAGTTAGGGATTTTCAAAGATTCAATTGTTGATAAATAGTCAACACAAAATGCACAGAAACCAGGAAAAACCACTTGTACTAGGACCAAATCGCCTAGAGGAGCGTATGAGTCCTAGATTAGGGTTTTTGCACAAATTTAAAAAACTTCTAAGTGAATGCTAGGTTTTCTGGTTGGTATGATGTCCAGACTAAGTGCAATTATAGTTTTCAAATGAAATTTAATGATGCAAGAGGAAAAAATGCAACCTATATGCACTTTCACTAATGCAAGATTTAGAAACCCGAGATGCAAATTAACTAATGAAAAACCTAATGCAAATTTAATGCAAGCTCGATCTAGGACTATGATGCAATCCAAATAAAAAAAGAAGGTTTTATAAAAGCTAGGTTCAGCAAAATAAAAACTAGAAAAATATGTTTGTTTTATGTGTTTTAGGACATAGAACAACCAATTTCCTACAAGTTTCACTCAAGGAAACCTTAGAGATCTCAATAAAGGGATTGAATGAGGGAAAAATATCTGCAATAAGGTGTCCTAGGGTGTGATTAAAGATAATAAGGGGGTTCATCACCAAGCTAGGGCTTGGAAAGACAAGAAATGTAAATTCCATGCAAAACTTAAGTAAATGACCTAGAAATGAATTCAAATCAAAATAGTAAACTAAGAAAGTACCAAGGTGCACTTGGAAACCTGATGAGGCTTATAATAAGGTTTGAAATCCTAAAAAATGTTGATTTTAATGCTCAATGGGACTCATATGCTAGAATGGGTGATTAAGTCCCAGATTAGGGTTTCTAGGCAAAAACTAGAATCTAGCAGTGATAAGTTTGAATCCTTTGAAACCCAGAAAATCTACTATACTAGGACTCATACACCAAAATTGGGCGTATTCGTTCCATTCTGCTTTTCAAAAAGTTAAGGTCTAAATATTTTCTTCTATCTCTGCTCTTTCTTCTTGATTTGGTTTCTAGATTTGAACCTGTTAAAAATCCTAGAAAACAAAATATTGTATTGATTTTCTTATGGGGGGTTTTCCTTGGTCAAACCCCTAGTTTGGTACAATTAAACCTTGATAGAAACAATGGATCTTGAAAGTAAATATGAATTCAAACCCTAATATTAAGTGTATCTAATATTAGGAGATCTAAGGTGCAATGAAATGCTATTCTAATGTGTTAGAATAAGATGCATGAATGAAGCATAAAGATGATGAATCACTTTGGGAGATCTCTAACCACTCTAATAAGTCACAATAATGCATGCACGTTCCTTTAGGCTGAAATTAGAATGATAATGGAGGATGGAATCACTTAGGGAACAAGTTGTTAGGCTTGGTTTAATGGCTAGTTGGGTCATCCCACAATAATGGGTGACACTTTTTGGCTAAACTTGACATTGAAATCAACATTTTCAGAGAAAACTTCACTTTTTGACACTTATAGTAGGTAAACTATTAGGAATTTGAAAATTATGTAAACTAGTGATTTGTGAGATTTTGTCTGTAGATTTTAAATGTATTTTTTTTTAAAAATTGAGATTAAATTGTAATTTTTTTGCGTCTCCCTTGATAACTAGTTTTTAATAGTAAACAACAATTTTAAAAAGTGGTGTGTACTTTGGCTCACATAACTTTTTTTCTACAAAGGATAAAACTCTAATTATTTTGAATTTAGGTTGGTA
Organism: Sequoia sempervirens; assembly: GCA_007258455.2. Taxonomy (NCBI): domain Eukaryota; kingdom Viridiplantae; phylum Streptophyta; class Pinopsida; order Cupressales; family Cupressaceae; genus Sequoia; species Sequoia sempervirens. The sequence continues at coordinate 762,002,833 of VDFB02193867.1, read as the reverse complement.
ACACAAGTATCTAGGGATTTCATTTTGTTTCGTAGAATTTTGTTGAATATTTTTCTTTTAATTAAGTTTTGAAGTCAAAACATTTATAATTTAGACATAGGCGCACTTCGGCTCACATAACTTTTTTGGTATGTATTGAAATTCAATTTTTCTTTTTTTGTTAGAATGAGGACATCAATACCTATTGGATATATATTTTTCAATTTTTTTTCATCAAATTTACTATTTTTCCATGATGATTTTTCATCGAACTTGACATTCGGTGAAAAACCTATGTACAGTAAAACTAAAAAATAAAATATAAAATGAAAATAAAATATATTAAATTTATAGTTGTTGGAAAGCACATTTTGATCATTACAATCATCCAACTTGGTTTATCAAGTTGACTCCATTTGCACCTCCTTCCCAAGCTTCGATAGTAAAAAAAAATGCATAAATTTTGAAATGGTGGAGGGGAAGGTGAAAAAAGGGGGTTCATTAGAACCCCCCTTCTAATGAAGGGGGTTCATTCGAACCCCCCTTATATGGTGCAAAATGGGGTTCATTAGAAGGGAGAGGGGTTCATTAGAAGGGGGGTGATTCATTCGAACCCCCTTCAATAGAAGGGGTAAACCATTTTAAATTTTTTGATGAGAATTTCTAATTATTCTTCATTCGAAAAATTGTAACCCACTATTGTGGGTTTACCCAGTTGTATCTCCCCAACCTAGAATCCATAATGATTTTCCATAGGCAACCATCATCAATCCTTGACAATGCTAGATTTTGAATGAAAGTGAGATTGAAGACCTGCAAAAACACTATTATGTTGCTCCAAGACTTCAAATTTTCTTGCTACTTGCTCTTGAATTCTCTTGTGAAAGAATACTTGAGTGCTCAAGTTGGTATTATGAATGCTTAGGATTTCTTATGTGAAATAATGATTTGAAACCTTGTTTTTATAGGAACTTGATCTAATTTACCATTTATTCAACCAAAAATTTGAATTGAAAACTTTAATTTCTTGCTCAAACCCTAAAAAGGGGCCACGCGAGACTCATATGCCCAAGGTGGCATATGAGTCCCATTTTTTAGTGTGAGTAAATGTTGGGTTGTTAGAGATTTGAATGTATTTATTTATTTTGTCAAGATTTTAGTCAAAATAAGCCTTGATATCTAAAATAAAGGGTCTTACGAGCCTATTAATGATGATTTAAAGGGTCATAAATGCAAGGGTACTAAAATAGGTCCAAAGTAAGTGTGAAATTGTACCATCTCCAAGAAGGTAGTACAATTTTCTACACTACAATCATTTATCAAGTTCAATCAATTATTGTTGTTTTAGCCTTTGCCCAGCCTAAGGCATGAGCTCTTGATCATCATCAATCATTGTATGTGGAGGTAGAAATATTGACACATGATTTGACTTAGGAAAGCCCCTATGCAACACAACCTTTTCCCTATTTTCACGTGTGCAGGTCAAATATGAAGATTTCAAAAAGTGATAGTATGAGAAAACATAATGCAAACTATAACCTAAAATCTAGAATTTGTAGATCTAGAAAAGAAATAATCCAGTCTAGGGCACACTGTACCCTTTTTCTTTCAAATCAAACCCAAATTTCAATCACAGGTCCCTCATTATTGTCATTTCTCAGATCTAGGTCAATTTTATGAATTCTTATTTTCATCTATCTGTTGAATTATATTTTCAGATCTAGGGTTGTATGTCAAATAGGCTTGTCAAAAATAAACCAAATTTATCATAGAAAAACTCAAAAACAAAAATAAATCCACAAAGGTTGGCTCTCCCTTATGGCATCAGGTTATCATCAAACCCTAGTTGATTTATATTTAAATATTGAGTCAAGTGAAAAGGAGATAATCCTAGCTAATTGGATCTAGGATCACTTTTCCTACTCAACATTTTGGTGAACCCAACATATCCTACAATTGCAATTTTTTTATATTCATTAGCACAAATTATAAAAATTGATTCAAAACCTAGGTGGTTTGAAGATCTTGTTGTTGATTTGAAAGTGTTTCATGTCTAAAAACTATGCATTTGTATTATTTGATCACTATGCATTAAAGGAAAAATTGCAAATATTTTTGAATTAAAAGGTATAATTTTATATCTAAATTTTCCTTGTTAGGGCCTAGATCTAAGTTATTTCATTAGGAAATTAAATTTCAATGTTATTTTGTCATTTATGCATCCATATTTTAGTAAAAAAATTACGTATTATTTTCATTTCAAAAGATCAAAAAGAATCAATTTTCTATATTCTTTGGAAAAATTATTCAATTATAGTATTTTAAATTTTGAAAGTTATCATTTGAATATATTTAATTTACTCTAAAATATAAAATTGCATGCATTCATGTACTTCATGTAGAAAAATCAGGTTTTGGTGCATTTTCAGAATTTTGTTCACTTCTAGACCCGAGCCTTTGAAACACAAGACCCTCAAACACTATAGGTGGCTTCTAGATTTGAATTTTTTTAAAAATACCTTTATGATCTAGGGAATATTGCGCTCCTATCTAGTCATTTTAGGCTGAAAATTGCTATGAAAGTCCCTGCCATTGTTCTCTATTCAGATCTAGTTCTTATTCTAGTCCCTATTCTGAAACAAGACTGATTTTGCTATAGACCACTAGTTTTATCAATAGAACATAGCATAATTTTTTCATTTCAAAAATCTTGTGTTATCATAATTCATATTTATTGTTAGATCTTGTTTGAAATTTTAAAGAACTTTTATTACAAGAATGTGAAAATGAGTTTATCTCTCCTCTTTTATTATTTTCAATGATCCCTCTACCAATATCTCTCCTACTTGTGAGGGTATTTTGGTGTAGGAGGATGCAATCATTAAGAATCATGATTTTTTTTCTCCCAATATCTCTCCTACATGTGAGAGTATCTTGGTGCAACTAGATGCAATAATTGGAAATCATGTTTGTTCCTCTCTAGCTACCTGTCCTACTTGGTAAGTGTAAATGGTGATTTTGGTTTTCCCTCACAATGCTTTGCTCCTCATAGGGTTTTTCACCTAAAAGGAGAAAAGATATTGAAAGGGGTCCCAAAATACAAAGGTTTACACTCAAAGTATATGTAAATGAGATTTATTATGCCTAATTAAGATGTCCTAATGCACTGATGTAAAATTGAAATGATCTAATGACACAAAATTTAGGAAAATTAACTTGTTTGAAAACATAGTGTGATATGAAAAAAAGTAAAATTGATGCAATAAATGATAAAATAAAGATGTAAAACATGAATTATGCACCTGGAAATTGATGAGGAGAAAAATGGAGATTGCATAGACTTCTAAAATGCCATAAATTATGATTTTAAGCCTGGTGGGACTAAGTCGTTAGGCTGGGTGATTTAGTCTTGATTTGGGGAAACTTCCCAGAAACCTGTTTCAGCCAAAAGGGTGTCTGAATTTGTAAAAAAATATGAAAAAGAAATGTAGTGGGACTAAGTCGCCACTATAGGTGACTTAGTCCACTTTGAATTTTCTGCAAATCTAAAAGTAGAAATGGAAGGCCACAGCCTACACTTTGCTTTTTGCCAAAAATTTGGATCTGAATCTTCGAAAAACCCTACAAAAAAAATATAAATTGGTTTCTAATAGGGGGTTTTCCTTGGTCAAACCCCTAGTTGGTATTTAAACTTTGTGAATGACAAAATCTTCATAAAAACCCTAGTCTTAAGTGTGTCTAAGACTAGGAAAAGTTAAAAATGAGATAAAAAGCTATTCTAATATGCTAGAATGAGTTGATAAAATGGTACTCGAATGATGAAAGACTTTAATGCAAGAAACCCTACAACACTTCAAATGAATGTAAATGATATGTGAAATGTAATGCAAAACCTTAAATATGAAGATAAGAAGAACATGGAAGATGAAATCACTTTGAAAACAAGTCATTAGGTGTGATTTGATGGCTAGTTGCATCTCTTTAGCCTATATTTCTCCATGATTCACCATAGGCATCCATGATAAATGCTTTTCAATGTGAGATATTGAAAAAAAGTGAGCTTGAATATCTACAAAAACCCTAGTTTGTTTCCCTAAAGCTTCAACTTTACTACAAAATGCTATTGAATCTTCTTGTGTAAGACACTTTTTCTCTTGACTTTTGATTTTTTGCTTTGTAAAAATGACTAGGAGATGTGAAAAATGACTTAAAATGTGTATTTATAAGCATCAATACCTAATTTTTCCATTATTTAGACCTAAGAGGCCGACATCTGGATTGAAAAATTAAATTGAATTGATAAAATTCCCACTCAAAAGTGGAAAATACCCCAAAAGGGACTAAGTCGCCACCTTGGGTGACTTAGTCCCACCAGGGATATTTTTGGTGGGTTTCACAAAATTTGAGTGGTTTTAATGATATTTGTCAGGATTTAAGTGGTTTCATGGGTGAATTAGACCTCAAAGTCTAAAATCATGAGTATTAGGGGCCTATAAATGCAATTTTAAGGGGTGATTGATGGAAGGTGCCTAAAATAGGACCTAGTTTTACCAAAAAATTGCCTCTTTCTTCAAGAGTATACAATTTTTGGCAATACATTAAGATAACATGACACAAGAGGATGGAATAGTTTATAAATTTAATTCTTCAAATGATAGTAAAATGGATGGCATAGATGAAGATTCTAGATTGACATTAGGTCCTCCATTGATAGAAGATTGCCAACAAGCTGAAATTATGAACCTACATTTGATTATTGGACCTCTTAAAACCCCTCTAATTATTGGACCTCTTAAACCACCTCTCATTATAGGACCTAAACCTCATGGCCATATCCTAAAATTTTCAAAACAACTCACTAGTAATCATGTGCAAAAAGATGTGTTGAAGCAACCAAGTTATCACACAATTGCTCACACATATATAACACTAGAAATAATAAGCAACCAAAACAAATAACATTTATTCTATTATCTCAACCATATCTCCCACCCCCACTTAGTTTCCTCAACATAGTGGTAAATAAGATGATCTTGTTGAGCAAATTCATAATACTCTAACTAAGATCTCCCTTTGGTATTTGATTCAAATATCACCTGCATACCACAAGATGCTCCAAGAGGCTTTGAAAAAGATTGATATCTCACCTTATGTCAAACCAAATGATGTAGTGCAACCTTATTTTATTGTATACAAGTAAAAAAGTTGGATATTAAATTCCCTCAACATGAATTAAACCCTCACTTGATATACAAAACAAATATGAAGCTTTAATGATAATGGTGATCATTATTAAAACTAGGGTTAAATGTACTCTTATAGATAATGGAACAAATCTTAATTTTTGTAGCATTGATCCTCTAGATAAAATTGGTGTGGATAAGAATCTTATAGAACCTAATGATCTTTCTATTTATGGCTTTGACAATGTTAGTAAGTGGGTAAAAGCACAAAGTTGTGTCACTTTATAAAGGAAATGACCATCAGTGATCCAACTTTTAAACTTGAATCACTAAAAAGTGGCATATATGTTTTGAATTTTGAAATGATGTAAACTAGTAAAATATGTATTTTTTAGTATATTTTATGTTTGTATTTTAAAAAAAAATTAAAAAATTATTTTAAACTTGTTTTTAATAAATTAACACTATAATTTAAGTGCTGATAAAATGCTGAAAAAATGAAGTTGCATGAGACATCAAACTTTTCATAGTAAATTTTATTCTTTTTCTTTCAAACTTTTTTTGTGTATTTATAACTTGAAACTTTAGTACATGGATATTTTTTTTTCCAATTTTGATAAATATATATTAAAATGTGTGTGAATCCAAAAATAGCTTTTTCCACAGGATGTCAACTTTCATATTAAATATTTATCTAAAATGGAAAAAAATTATACCATCTTGAAATAGATTCTTTTATCTAGTGCATCATATTTTTTTCAATTTTTAAAAATAAGTTTTAGTATTTTTCCTTGGCATGGTAATCAATCTAATATTTTGTGCTAATAACCTACTTTTAGTAAAAATAAAATATAAAATATAAATAATAATTAATATATTAAAATAAATATATTTTTGAAACTACACTTATGATTCTACAATAGGGTGTTTTTATATTTTTATAGAAAATGTTATTTACATTACTAGGAGTTATTGAAACTTCAAGTTTTTAAAATGATTTTATTGTTTTTTTAAATTGGACTCAAAGTGGCACTCCATAGCCAACAATTTTAGTTGAAAAGGTTGTGGAAGTATCTAACTTAGCTAGGATGAATATTACTAGATCATATGTTTGACCAAAATTTATTTTTAGTTAGAAATACTTAAATTCAATTATGCTGATAAGTTGGCTGAAAGTGTGACACAACTTTGTGCTTTTAACCAAGTGACCATTGGGGATGATCACACTACCCATTAAGGTAGGAACCATGGTTTTTCCTACCCCTATCCATATCATGCTAGGACCTCTTTCATACAATATTCTCCCAGGTAGACCATGGATTCTTTCCATGAAAGGAGTCCCATCTACTCTTCAATGTGAGATAAAGTTTGAATATAATAACAAGATATAAATGGTAAAAGTTGATGAACAAAGTTACAATTCACAAATCAAAGCTGAACATAATACTTCCAACTCTCTTAATACTTTGTTTCTATCTTTAAAATTTGAGCCATTACCTTCCAAGAATAATGATACTATGAATGTGCTTTTGGGTGATGATTGGGGGTACTTAGTGTTTGGAAAATGTGTCTCAACCTTGCAATTACATAAGCTTTAATGTTGATAGGTAAGTGCAAGGGGGTTGGGGAAGAGGTTACCCCCTTACGAGGGGCTTGGGGGATCATCCCCCGACAAGGAACTGGGGGAGGTACCCCTAAAAGCTAAATTTTATGTATATTTTAAATTCTTATAAATTTGTACTATTCATCATTAGGTATTAGATCTGGCAGTAGATATTTTGTTGGCTTGACTTTCCCTAGAAGGAAACCCTGTTTTATGAGGGTGTTATATTATGGGTGTGTATTATGATGTATTTTGAGAGTTTGATAGTTTTTGTGTTGCCTTTGGATCTCTAGTTGGTGATACTATCATGAGAAGCTTTCTCTATAGGTATATTGTAATCTTCATGATTTTTGAATAATATATTGTGTAGCTTTTGGAGTGTGGTAATTTTCTCCCAGAAGGGTTTTCTGCATGCAAATAACTATGTTGTGGTATGCATGATATTTATGTTTATTTCTATTTAATTTTTGGTAACTATTGAAAAGATCTGTAAAGTTTTGCATTACCCTCCTCTCAAGATTAGTGTAGGAAGTTGTTTTGCTACCTTAGCTTCCTTACAAGTGGTATTAGAGCTTGATCATATTTGATTTCAGTTGTGTGTTGTTGGATTTTATGAACTAATATAGATTTGAGTCGAAACTTGTGTAGAAGATACTTTGTGATCTTGTTGGAAGAATTTTTAGATGGCAAGTTCAATAGGGAGAATAGAGGCATAATTTTTTTCCTGAAATAATTTTGAAATGTGGAAGCTAAAGATGGAGGATCTCTTGATAGATTGAGATCTATGGGATGTTGTTGATGAGAATATTTCAAGGCCTAGAGATCTTACTTTGGTTGCTCAATATGATATTATGGATCATAAAGAAAAATTTCTAATCAGATTGAACTTGGAAGACTTTGTTTTAATTAATGTCCATGAAGAGACCTCTGCACAAAAAATATGGAAGAAGCTTGGTGAGACATGTATCAAGCCAAATCTTTAGTGAACAAGATTTTCTTGAGGAAGAAATTTTATTCCTTGAGAATGGAGAAGGGTGGAAAAGTTACTGACCACTTGGAAGCATTCAATATGGTGGTGACTCAAATGGAATTAGTTGGTGTTAATATGGATAAGGAGGAAAAATGTCATATCTTGCTTTGTTCTTTTCTTGATTCGTGGGATTCTCTTGTTATGGATATTGGGAGTACATCTATTTTCTTGAAGATTGAAGATGTGGCAGGTCATTTTCTTTCTAAAGAGATGAGGAGGAAGATATAAATTAGTGCCAAGGAGGCCCTAAATGTTCATGTAAGACCTAAGGAAGAAGGAAAGAAGAATGAGAAGCATGATAAATCCAAGTCCAAGGGGAGATCCAAATATCTTGGAAATTCCAAATAACTATTTGTTGGAACTATGGTAAGCCGACATATTCTTAAGGATTGCAAAGAAGAAAAGCTGAAGAAAAAGAAGATTTTTGATTTTGATTTTGAGTCCAAGAAGGAAGATTGTAATGCATTAATTACAACTTTGGAAACTCATGTAGGTAATGATACATGGTTAATTTACTCAGGTGCATCTTTCCATATGACCTCTAATAGAGATTGGTTTTTTGAATATGAAGAATTTGATGGATGTAAGGTGTACTTGGGTGATGATTCTTGTTTAAATATTGTTGGTCATGGTAAATTTAGAATCAAGTTCCTTGATGGTAGATTGAATATGAAGAATTTGATGGAGGTAAGGTGTACTTGGGTGATGATTCTTATTTAAATATTGTTGGTCATGGATTCAACCAAGTAGTCCCACTACATTTGAAACACACCATCATCATCTGCAAGACCTGCTCAACACCATACACTCCTTCTCAACATATCTATACGAGAGGTTGATATCCTTTTCTATTGAAACTATTTACACTTTGAATTGCCATGTATGAAATTTGTTACCCTCAAACTTAGAATTAATATATGGTTTCTCTATTGTAATTTATAGAATGCATAAAATAAAGGAACTAACTTAATACCAAAACCCTTATTACTCCATTAAAAAAATCTTATCCCACTTCAAATCTAGAAAGAAAGATAATAATTTTATTCAAATATTTACACATCATTCTAGAAATGAGATGAAAAATATTCAATATAAAACTAAAATAAACTTCCCACCTCAAACTTTCTTCACTAAAAAATTCTTACAGGGATTTCTTCACTAAGATGTACTTTATTCTAAATAACCTCTATTCCACTAGCAATATTTTTTCTTAACTTCAATATGTCCATACATCTATTCTTTCATGTGTTGGTTTCTACTTCTCATCTGCAACACCAAATGCTTTTGTTCTCTACACTATTATCTGCAACTTGAAAACATCACACCAATAGTATTTCTCAAATAAATATGTGATTAAAGCTCAATTATTCTTTTGGGTTTGTAACTTAATGCACTAAACTTTCATAGACCTTCCATTTTTGTCCAACAAAATATATTATTCTTCCATGTTGAATAGGAAATAGACTTATCTATGTCATCTTATTTTTTCTCACAGGCACAAGAATTAATTGTTCTCTAATACCAATGTAGAACCAAAAAAAAAAGAAATATTAAAGAATTACATTACAAATAATAACAATATTAAAGAGGAATTTCATAATTATAATTCATCAAATTGCATCTAATATAATTTGGCTTTAAATAAATACATTATTTTCCCAATATGGGAATAACTTCCACCCAAGTAACTAACATAATAACTAAAATATTATATGAAAACCTTAATTTCCTAACACCTTTAAACCATCCTTACAAAAAGTATATGTGTTCTTCTCCCTTTCATGGGTAAAATTTTTACCATATTTCTATGACCATCCTAACAACACATACTATGTGTTAATTAGAATAAAATCAAACAAATATCTTCCCTATAAGCCTTTCATAAATTAATAATTTGATTAAACACATATCATCAAGAATAAATGTATTTATATTATTAAACCAAGAAATTAATTTTTTTATAATTTTAAACTTAGTATTTACATTATTTTATTACAAACCAGGTTTTATGGATTCCATCACGAGTAACAAGTTTATATATTTCCCCATAAAGTACACATAGTTCAAAAAATAGTTGAATGTAGCAATGAATTATAACCATATTTAAAAAACACATTGTTTCTATAGTAACTAAAAAACAAGGTTGAATGCTATCGTATGGCTTAGGACATAAATCACACCCACTTTAAAATTACTTCATTAAAGAGTACCCCTAGAGATCTCCATGCAAAGGAGAAAGAGATCTTGCAATAGAGCTGTCCTAGGGGCTAATTGTAAACTAATGAGGGGTTCACCACCAAGTAAGAACTTGGAAAGACAAATGCAATGAAAGTTGTAGTACTAAACGCTAATATGATGCAATGACTTATAAAATGACCTAGAAAAAAATAGAATAACCAACTATAGGATGGAATGTATGCACATGGGAATTTGAAGTAGACTTGAATGAATTCTAGAATAGTAAAAAATATAACTTTTTGACTTATGGGGACTCATTCGGTAATTTGGGTGAATCAGTCCCAGATCAAGGTTTCTGCATAGGAACAGGTTTCAAGGAAAAGGTATCTATATTTGCAAAAAATTATGAAAAACACCTATAGTGGGACTTATTCACCACTTCTGGCGAATCAATCCGATTCTACTTTTTTAGGAATTTAAAGTTTAGATTTGCTCAACATCTACCCTTTTCTCCCAAATTGATTTCCAGATCTGAATCTGTAAAAAGGACCTAAAAAAAGAAGAAGATTTGATTTACTTATGGGGGGTTTTCCTCAGTAAAATCGCTATTTTGGTAATTAAACATTGATAAACAATGAAACTTGAATGTAAATGTGACTATAAACCCTAGTCTTAAGTGTGTCTAAAACTAGGAAATCTGAAACATAATGCAACTCTATTCGAATATGCAATAATATGATGCATGAATGGAAACATAAAGATGAATGAATCAATTTTAGAGACCTCTAATCACCTAAATGATCCCTAATGATGTTTTCACCTTCCTTAGGCTGAATGTAGAGTGATAATGGAGAATGGAATCACTTAGGAAACAAGTCCTTAGGCTTGGATTGATGGCTAGTTGCATCTCCCCAACCTAGAATCCATCATGATTCACCATAGAAAACAATGATCAACCCTTGATAATACTAGATATTAAATAAAATTGAGCTTGAAGACCTGCATAAACACTTTAATGCTACTCCAAGACTTCAACTTTGCTTGCTTTTGAAACTTGAATGCTCTTGTGGAACAATGCTTGAAGATTATTAACACTTGTCTCTTGAAATTTCTCTTGAGAATTCTTTCTTAGATGATAAAAAATGACTTAAGATCTTGGTTATATAAGCATTAACATATAATTTACTGTTATCCAGATCTCAAAGGCTGACATCAACCAAAAAATTGAATTAAAAAGGTGATTTTCTCACTCAAAACTTAAACAAGGCCCCAAATGGGACTCATTTGCTCAAGGTTGTGAATGAGTCCCACCTAGGGATACTCATTCACCCAAGGTGGTGAATGAGTCCCATCCTAGATTTTTTAGGTGGGTTTTTAGAATTTTTGATGTTTTAGATGATTTTGTCGAGTTTTTTAGTTGAAATAAGCCTTAAGATCCAAAATAATGGGTCTTAGGGGCCTATTAATGATGATTTAAAGGGGTAGTTAATGTGAGGGTACTAAAATAGGTCCAAATTAGGCAAGGAATTATACTATCTCCAAGAAGGGAGTATAATTTCCATTACCACATTTAGCCCCCACTTTAGCACCCATATGACTCTACATGCATATGCAAGCTAAAGGAATCTGAATAATACACTTCATTTCATAAAAGGATACTCATATAGGTTCATTCATAACATGGGAGAATGAATCCCCCACTGTAGCTATCTGCAAAACCATAATGTTAGGAACCACATCCTGCAACATGAATTCATTAGCTGTCCATAAATCCTCTTATCTAACTTCCCATAGAAATCAAATTTTAGGGTAGATATATGCGCCCTTGATTCCGTTTGCTTTACAGAGGTGGAATCAAGGTATCATTCTAGCCACATCAAATAAGGTAGGTCATATCATAGGGTATTTCCAGGTACCATACTACATGATGATAGACATTTGATGAGGACAAGAGTGGAATCACAATTCCAACACAACAAATAGCATTGAAAATAGAGCTCTTTGGCTCCCATTATGTTAATTTGAATGAAAGGAACTTTTTAACCCTAATATAGTAAAAACCCTAATTTTAACTTGTATAAGAGTAAAAATTGAAATAAATTCTAACTATTTTTTCATTTACCTTAGACTTGTAGCTTGAGTTTGGTGAAGATGATTGAAGATGTCGAGCCGATGAGATTACATGCCTACTAGACTGGATGTCTATGAGATCAAGTAGCCTATGATGAGCATTATTAGCAGGTGAGTTGATTTTTTTGCCTTAACTTTGTCCTTACACAAATTTATTTTGTGATTTTTATGCATTTCTAGGTTAATATAGGGCCTTGGAAGAAAATTTTACAAAGCATCCCTTTTTTTCGCAAAGTGTCCCATTTTTTCATGAAGTGCTCTTTGTCACAAAGCATCTTGTTTCTTCGCGAAGTGTCCCAAAAGGGGTCTAAAGTGTCTAGGACCCTTAGGAGAGCACACTAGAACAACTTTAGTGCACTTTTTTTAATTGCTGATGTAAATATTTTGTAGTTAAGAATGCTTATAGGACATATTTTTACTTTTTTGTTAGATTCCTCCCCATTCGAGGCATCGTCTAGGTGGTAGACAAATCAATCACCTCTGAGACCTAGCCCCCACACTTTTAGAAAAGGACACAAATATTTTATTGACTACAAGATTGTATTGAGTGTACCTCATGCCCCCCATGAGGTACCACAATGCTATGTTGATGGAATTAGCAGAGCGATGGAATGTAGACACATGCACGTTTCATCTTCCCACTGGTGAGATGACGATTATGTTAGAGGATGTACATTGCATACTCTAAGTTCTGACTATGGGGTTAGAGGGTACATTTCCTAGTGGAGCGGTCATTTTGGGAAATGAAATACAATATATAGTATTGCCTTGGAGGTCTAGTTCATGATGGTATGGTGAGGCCATGGATCAATCTAGCTATTGTATTATATTCATTGGCTCCACTGGTTGCATGGATTATGATGTTCACTATAGCACTAGTACTTGTCCCTAATAGCCAGGGAGAACACTTAAAGGGTGGACTAGTACATATGATTCAAAGGACGGTAGGGAAAAAAAAAATGTATGCTTGGGGGTGCAACATCCTAGCACACTTATATTATGACCTTGAATGATTCATTCTAGGAGATCGATAATATGGTACACTATATACTACTATAGGTGTGGTTCCTAGAGCATAACATGTGCACTAGATCGAAAGGATTTCCATGCACATAACCCTAAGGTATCCTGGAGCATAGTATTTCCTTGGAGGTCCAGTTCATGATGGTATGGTGAGGCCATGGATCGATCTAGCTATTGTATTATATTCATTGGCTCCATTGGTTGCATGGATTATGATGTTCACTGTAGCACTAGTACTTGTCCCTAATGGTCGGGGAGCACACTTAGAGGGTGGAATAGTACACATGATTCAAAGGATGATAGGGCACAAAACCATGTATGCTTGGGGGTGCAACATCCTAGTGCATGTATATTATGATCTTGGATGATTCATTCTAGGAGATCGATAATATGGTACACTATACATTGCTGCAAGTGTGGTTCCTAAAGCATAGTATGTGCACTAGATCGAAAGAATTTCCATGCACATAAGACCGAGGGTATCCTCGGGCATTCAATTATCCACTACAGTGACTATGGCAGTATGTTGACTTACATTTTTGGAGAGTCTGATTCGACCAATTGGATGAGGAGGAGATCATATGGAGACCTTACTAGCTTATTCCATAGTGGCTAGATGAGACTCATTAGATGAGGAGATTACAAATGGATAGGTTTTTGATACAAAAACATGATTACATAGTACAACCTTTCTACTATGATTGTGTCATGCAACAGTTTGGACAGGTCTAGATAACACCTACAACATGGCCCTTTTTCAGGAGATTAGTATGGAGTGCCAAGAGACTCAACAATTCTAGACGGTTCACTGCCAATGATTTCATCTATAGTGACTCCAATGATGATGATCTTGATATGTCTCCAATATCTAAAGATGATAATGTTGATACCACAGATGCCTACGATGAGTGGTGGTCATTAGCATAGATGGCTGCCATATTCCTAATGGATGAGGCGATAGGTGATGCAAGGCCACTCCCAGATCAGGGAGATGAGGAGGAGGATATGATTGAGGAGATATGCCTTAGGGCTAAAGACATATTGACAGATGTGATAGATGAGGAGTATGGTGAGGCTACATATCCTAACTATGATGGGTAGCAGGAGGATGAGGAGGAGCAGTTGATGAGTGAGGGCAACAAGGAAGTGGCTGAGAAACTAGTGGTCCATGATTGGGGAGAGCTCTCTCCCATTCATGTTACTAGATCATGATCAATAGTTGTAGCAATACCTAGCACTTATAGCCATGGAGAGACTAGTATATCCTCCACACCCCCTACACATGATGAGGTTGTCTTTACACAATCAATTAGAGAGCTAGGTGATGATGTTTTATTTATTGCCATACTTTATGCTTATGCTTTATGTTTTAATTTTATGTCCATATATATATATCCAATGTGTATTGATTATATTTATGGTTTCTATCTTGTACAAGCTATGAGAGACCTTCCTAATCTCTATAATCAAGTGGCTATAGAGATAGTGCCCTCATCCATCTATGAGGAGGCCATTGATATAGAGTATGTACCCCATCAATTATGGGGTGGGGTCTAGAGTTGTTTAGGCTATACATCAGACTAAGGGCAACATATGAGAGTCTTAGGAGGTGCGTCCACCAAGTCGAGGCTTCCTAGGATGTTCAGTCTTCTTGAACTCCAGTAGAGGTTAAGAGACTACAGTCCGAGGTAACTAGACTATTGGGGGAGAGATTAGCTAGTAGGGGAGTGTTAGGAGGCCCTTGGAGAGGTATAGGGTTTATATTTTTCTCTTAATGCACTTGGCGACTAGTGATCACAATTGCATACCACCATCTCCCAATGGACCACCTCAAGACATACATGAGTACCAAATACTAAGGGATCTAGTTGTCACAAAGCTCATTAGCATTATATATATATTGATGACATGTACACAATATATATATATATATATATATATATATATATATATATATATATATATATATATGATTATTTGATGTTTTATTGCTTGTGTTTATGTGTTAAATGGAAATGTGATTGATTAAGTAATCTTTATAAGAATATTTAATAAATGTCTCCATGATTTAACATATTTTATGTGATCTAATTAAAACATATTTTGGTTTCTCTTAGATGAAACCTTGTGATTAAGTATGTTATGATAAATTAAATGCACCTATGATCTAATTAAAGAACATTAAATGCATATACGAATCTAATCTAACATAGCACACAAGATTATCTTGAATAGCATGAAACCCAAAGTTACCATCTAAAAGTTAATTAAATAATTAATTTATTATTCAAGACAAAAAAAAAATGTTTTTCAAGAACTAAGCAATGCAAGAGCACATAGAAAATCATCTAGTAACTCTAACACCACTGCTTTATCATTCACACAATTCAAGATCGTCAGACATAGCACCAGCGGAGATGCACAACATTTATAGGCTATTTAAGGGGTGTTCCATCCAATTCTGTTAACATGTATACACCAGAACCATAGCTTGCATTAATTGTATAAGGTCCTAATCAATTAGGACTGAATATTCCTTTATCACTTGGGTCAACATTGACATTACGTTGATTCTCAAATAACACAAAATTGTCTTTATTGAATACAAGAGGGATGAAATTGTCATTGTAGCTATGCTACCTTCTCTTACAGTAAGCCTAAAGGTGAACAAGAGCATTGATGCACTGTTTATTGAGCATTTCAAGCTGATGCAATAGTTGTTCTTTATAATTATTATCATCAATAATTCCTTGAAGAGAAATTCTTATTGTAGGAATCTCTAACTCCAATGGCACTATTTCCTCGGTACCGTAGATGAGGTTATAAGGTGTAGTCCCTATGGATACTCTAACATTCATACAATAGGCCCATACCACATATGTTAAGTACGTGTGCCAATCCTTATTATGTTTGCTAATGGTTTTCTTTAAGATCTGTTTAAGGGTTTTATTAGTTGATTTGGCTTGATTGTTAGATTGTGGATAGTAGGGTGTTGAAAAGTGATGTTGTATGTTAAACATTTCTAAGAATTTCTTGACATCATTATTCTCAAATGATGTGCCATTATAAAAAACTAACGTTGAAGGAAGTGAAAACCAAGAAATAATGTGTTCCAATATGAAACAACATATTACATCAGCAGTTGTTGATCGAAGGGGGATCGCTTCTACCCACTTCGTGAAGTAATCTATTACGGTGATTATGAATGTATGTCAACCAGAGGAAGGTGGTGATATTTTTCCAATGACGTCCAAACCCCAAAATGTAAAGGGCTAGATAGGAACTTGAGCTCAAATTTCAGAGGCAGGAGCATGAATCAAATTGCTATGTTCTTTACATTTGTGACATTTTTTTACATATGCAAAGCAATCTTGTTCCATATGTATCCAATATTATCTTATGGAGAAAATATTTTGAACTAATATTTTTCCTCCAAAGTGACCACCACAAGCACCTGCATGAGCTTGTTCAAGTGTTGTGGGTATTTCAAATTTCTTAAGGCATCTACGTAAGAGACCATCAAATGACCTTCGATACAACACATCAGCTAGAATTGTATACTTATATGTGATTCTTCACAGGCGGGCTTAGATGTTGTTAGTTGTTGGCTTGGGAAAGGTACCATTTTTGAAATAGTTGAATATCATATCATACCATTCACCCAAGTCTTCCATGGTTGTGTAGCATAAAAAAATGTCATCGCTTACATTTTCACACTTAATCTAGGGATAATTAATGATAAATTGGACTTAATGAGCTGCCTTGATCTAGTGTTGTGAGGTGTTTTACACTTCCACATTAGGTCTTGGGCCCTTTTTAATCTAAATTAACTTAACTCTGCCTTAATTTAATGTTTTCAATTGCATATTTTTACACCTTCGAAATTAAATTTAGGAGGCTTGTAAACTAAATGGACCTAATCTAGTGTTGTAATGTGCTCTACACATTTGCATTGGATTTAGTGCTCTTCTAAGCTAAATAGACCCAATTTGGCCTTAATTTTAATGTTGTATAGTTATTTACACTTTCACATTGGATTTTGGGCCCTATTAAATTTATGACCTTAATATCATCATTAATAGGCCCATGGGACCCCATATTATGCACCCCAAGGAATATTTTAAACAAAAACTTGACAATATCGACATATAAACTTAATTTACACACTCCCTGACATTTTAGCAAGCAAAATAGCCCATGCGGGACCCATTCGCCACTTTGGGTGAATGAGTCCTATCTAGGTGGGACCCATTCACCACTTTGGGTGAATGAGTCCCATCCAGGTGGGACCCATTCACCACTTTTGGAGAATGAGTCCCATTTGTCCTATTTTTGAGATTTTAAGCAAGAAAATTTGATTTCAAGCTCAAATTTCTTCTCTATCGGCCTTTGGGATCAAGCATTGTTCTACACCTATTGTCAAGATCAAGATCTACATCCTTCATGGCCATTTCATGTTGAGTTGTAGATTTACAAGGCATCAATCACAAGACATCATCTAAGGTATCATTGTTCATGTTTCATGTTTCCTATCCTTGTTTCATTGTTTGATCATTTGATTTAACTAACTAAAAGGGGTTTGACCAAGGAAAATCCCTATTCACTAACAAACAACAATTTTTCTCCTCTTTACATGTGTGATTGTAGATCTAGGTGTCTGGGAGGTTGAAGGATCATTGAAGTTTAGGTTGCAAGGGTGGAGAACCTGGTCATCAAGTTGTCACAAAAAGTCACTTATAGTCTCAAAAATTAGGGTTTCAGATTTGAAAACAAAGGGGAATAAAAAGAGAAAATAGCGAAGACGAAATATGGACCTCTAACTTCTAGAAAATCCAAATTGGACTCATTCGCCATATGCAGCAAATGAGTCCCACTATAGGTGTTTTTAATTTTTTTAATAGATTTAGATACCCTTTTTTCTGAAACTTGCTTTTGTGCAAAAGTCCAAAATTGGGACTGATTCACCCAGAATGGAGAATGAATCCCACTATATCAAAAAGGAAGAATTTCCAACATTTCAAAGCTCCTTCTAGCCATCTTCAGATTGGACTAGGTGTACACATTTAATTTCACATCTTATTATTCTATTTTATATGTATTTTAAAGTCATTTCATTCAAGTTTGCATCATATTAGGATTTTGCATTTCATCTTTCATTTCATTGTCTTTTCCAAGCCCTAGCTTGGTGGTGAACCCCTCATTAATCTCTAAACATAACTTAGGGAATTTCCTTAGCAGATCTCTTACCTTTATTCCATCCTTGGGTTGAGATCTCTAGGGCATCCTTTAATGTTAGTTGGAGAAAATTGGTGTTCTATATCTTAAACCATAAAGCATCCATTTTTCCACTAATTAGGTTGTTGCTAATACTTTTTCTGATTTATCTTCGATTGATGGTGTCATAACTGTATTTACAATAAAGGTACAGTATTTTGAAGGATCTTTAAGGGATATAAGGGAAGCTGCATTTCTCATTGCATTTGCATGTTGATTATATTTTTTAGGGATGTTGTCAATGGTAAATGATTCAAACTTCTCTAAAAAAGTCATTGTAAGATCCTTGTATTTTGATAATTTTTCATGCTTCGCTTGATATGTTCCATTTATTTGTTTAATGACTAATTGTGAATCATCAAATATCTTAATGTCTCTAGTGCCCATAATTGAAGCAACACACAATCCAACGAGCAATGCTTCATACTTGGTAGTGTTGTTTGTACATAGGAAGTTTAATTGATATGATAAGGGAATAGGCTCTTTTGTGGGTGGTATTATTATAACCCCCACACTAGAGCTTGTTCTACAATTAGATCCATTAAAATATAATTCCCATGTATTAGCTTTTATTTTCAACACATTATCATTATAGGGAAAGAATCATTACTAGGTAACGCTAAAGGAGGAGTATCAACTAGTTGATTGGTCAAGGCTTGGCCCTTAATTTCTTTTTGTGAAACAAATTTAAGGTCAAACTCAATTAACAACATCACCCACTTAGCTAAGCATCCTGATAAGTCTGTTTTAGTGAAAAGATGTCTTAAAGGGTCAAATTTCATCATTACGTGTATTTTAGCATTCAATAAGTAATGTCGTAACTTACTAGTAGTGAATACAAGAGCCAAACATTATTTCACTATCATTGTGTATTGCTTCTCGTAATCAATCAAGGTTTGACTAATGTAATAAATAGGATTAATCTTGTTGAGCCAACAATGTTGTAAGAGCATGGGTTGATGCTGTTGTATATAGGATGAATGGTTTGTTTTACATAGTGCATTGTAAAATAGGTAGAGTGACAAGATATTCTTTCAAACTCTCAAAATCTAGTTTACAATCCTTGTTCCAATCAAAATGAATATTTCTTGAGGAGATGTGTAAATGGTTATGTTCAATCTACTAAAAATGCCAAAAAATTATAGATAGCTTGAATTCTTCCTTGTAAGGTGTGTAATTGAGAGATGTTTCTAGGAGGTGGCATGTTAACTATAGCATCAATTTTTTTTGTTTCCACTTTGATGCCTCTATGAGATACGATAAAACCTAAAAGTTTTCCACTATCTACACCAATGACACACTTTTTCGGATTCAATCTCATGTTGTATTTTTTCATTTGGTCAAAGATTTTCTGAAGGACATTCACATTGTCTTGTCTTGTTAAATATTTGGCTAGAATATCATCAACATCTAGTCTTCCAAAATCTTATGTATGTGATTGAGAAATATCAATGTCATCGCTCGTTGATATGTTGCGCCCACATTATTCAATCCAAAAGGAATCATTACCCAACAAAGTGTCCCCCAAGCTATTGTAAATGTTGTTTTATATTGGTCTTGAGGGTTGATAAAGATTTTATTGTACCTAGAAAATCCATCCATGAATGACAACAAACCATGTCCTGTAGTTGAGTCTACTATCATGTCAATATTAGGAAGGGAAAATCCATATTTTAAAGATGGTTTATTCAAATAAAAAAAGTCCATACACATCCTAATATCATTGTCAGGTTTTATGATTGTGGCGATGTTTGAGATCCAAGGAGAATAATATATAGGTCTTATAAAACTAGCTTCAAGGACCTTTCCAATCTTGACTTTAACTAATAAGGATATCTTAGGGTTCATTTCTCGAATCTTTTGTCTAACCAGATTAGTATTTTCAGCAAGGACTATATTATGTAGTACAATCTTAGGGTCAATTCTTTGCATGTTTGCATAAGTCCAAGTAAAATTTTTGGGAAAGTCATGAAGTAAAGTTGCATGGTCTTTTTGTTCTTCATCATCGAGGCACTTTCCTATCTTAATCACCTTGTATTCATTGTTAATATCCATCTATATGTCCACATTATCTCCTAAAGGAATCACATTTTATTTTAGAAATTTAGGGTTATATTCTTCTTTGTTCATGTCAACTACACTACTTTCTTCTTCTCCATCTTTTTGCTTGATACTAATCATAACACATGTAAGCCCCCTCTTTTTAGGAGGAGTGAATGGTTTTTCATACACTCCAAACATTTCTTTCAAGGCTTCATCATCATCAAAAAAATCCAATGATTCCTTACAAGTTGTATTAATCAATTCTAGATGCTTCAAGGTGAGAGTTGTTTTAGGATTACACATTATGGTTTTGATGTTTAGCGAGGGTCTTTTCATTCCTTGCATAATCTTGGAGGGACAATATCCCAAACCACTTTTTGTCTCTTGCGTATTAGGTTCTACAGGAACATGGATGTCTTGTTCTTTCTTCCCACATCCTTTTCCACTATAACCCAATTGCTTCATAAGTTTATAACCTCTCCCATAAAGTCTTTCCATTTCTTTCAGATTTGGTGGTTGTTGATAATCTATCTCATCAAAGTTTGTTGTATAAATTGTGTCTAATTCTAAAGTGGATGAGGTAGTTTCTTGTGATTGTTCTTCTGAATTATGTGTTAACATTTCCATTGGTTTTTTTTCTTTTCATCCTCTTTTCTTGTGATTATGTATTCTCCCATAAATGAAGGGTGAACTTGAAAGAACCCCAATCATCATCTAATAATTTTGACACTTTTTCAATCTCTTATTTTTCTTCTTTTATAGGTTCTATGTTTGATCTTGGAATTATTTTGCTTAGAGGACTTGTCGTTCCCTTTTCAACTTGTAAGAAACTTTTAGGCTCGAGTTTATTTCAACTTGGTATACCTTGTTGTTATAGACATATTTAATGATGTGATGAAGAGTCAAACACATCACATGCATCTAATGAATCCAAGGTCTTCCTAAAAGAATATTGTATGAAAGGTCATGAGGCATAAGATGAATAGGAGTTTGTAAGGTGGCCTTTCCAACTATAATCTAGGTAAAGTAATCACACTGAGCGGTTGATTTCATACATTGTCAAATCCTCGAATTGATAAGGAGTTAGGTTTAATTTTTTATTTTTCCATGCCCAATCTATCTAAAAGCTTAACACTCCACACATTAATTGTTGAGCCATTATCAACAAGGGTTCTTTTTATTCTTATTCTATTGAATTTGGCTATTATCATGAAGGAAACATGTCTCTTTCTCATCTCCAAGGGAGGGATCTCATGTTGGTGAAAGGTATTATCTACATTAACTGTATTCATTACTTGTATTACAGTTGCAACATCATTTGCATTTGTATTAGGATATACATTGCCTTGTAAGATTGTTTGAAGCATAGCATGATAATTAGGTGAATTCCAAATTAGTTCCCATAGGGATATCTTTGTAGGAGTATTCTTAAGTTGTTCAACAAGATCATACTCCTTCCCACTATGCAGAGGAAAAAGAGGAGCACTAGGAAAGATGGGATTAGGTAAAGGTAAGGTTGTTAGAGTTGGTTGTTTCGGTTGTGGATTTTTTCTAGTGTTATATGTATGAGTAATGGTACTATTACTTGATTGATGCAAGACATTATTCTTAGGTGGTTCAAGAGTGTAAATAGGTTTGCTTTGAGTTTGAGATTTGTGTGAAGGTGGTAGAGGATAATTTGAGGTTGTATCACATTAATGTCTCTTGTTTTTGGTTTTTCATAACAAGCCTTAGTGGATGAACTTTGTGAGATGAAATACTCAAGGGTTTCATATAACATGTCAAAGTCATCATTACTAAAAGGATTGAGGGTTAGGTCAACTTGGAAAAAGGGATTTGACATAGTCAAATAACTATACTTTGTCCAAGTGGTTTAGGTGTTTGATCTTGTTTTTGGTTTTGTTTCCTAATGTATTCCAACTGTAATCTAATCTAATTGAATTATGAACTAATGCTAAAAATGAAAAGTGCAAGAATCTAATTCTAATCATAATTGAAATGAATGTAAATTATGCTACTTCTAATTATTTGAATGTAACAAAAAGTATGTAAACTAAAACAAAAAAGTTTTAACAACAAAAAAAAGCTCAAAAATAGGAGATTTAACTCTGTAAAATGCAGTGCATAATCTACACTTGGACTGATTCACCCAAGGTGGTGAATGAGTCCTAGTGAGGTTTTATTTTCTAGATTTTTTTTATAAATTTTCAATTGATTTTGATGCTTTTTATGTTGTATGATGTATACACTAAGTGAAAATGTATATTTTGTATGATTTTCACTGATTTAGGATGCAAAAATGCAAGCTATATAAACTTTCACTAATGCAAAACGAGAAACCCTAGAATGCCAATTAACTAGTGTAAATGCTAATGTAATGTTAATGCAACAAAGATCTAGGATGATGATGCACTCCAAATCAGAATTATGATGTTCTAACTGCAAGTTTACCAAAATTTAGTAACTAGAAAATGGGGTTGAATGCTATCATATGGCTTAGGACATAGAGCACAGGTCTACTTTCCAATTACTTCATTAAAGGGTAACCTTGGAGATCTCAATGCAAAGGAGAAAGAGATTTTGCAATAGGTCTATCCTAGGTGTAATTGTAAACTAATGAGGGGTTCACCACCAAGTAAGAACTTGGAAAGAAAAATGCAATGCAAGTTGTAGTACTAAACCCTAATTATAATATGATGCAATGACTTATAAAATGACCTAGAAATGTATGAAAAATAGAATAACCAATTGTAGGATGGAATGCATGCACCTAGGAATCTGAAGCAGACTTGAATGAATTCTAGAACACTAAAAAATCTAACTTTTTGACCTATTGGGACTCATTCGCTAATCTGGGTGAATCAGTCCCAAATTAGGGTTTCTACATAGGAATAGGTTTTGGGGAAAAGGGTATCTAAATCTACAAACAATTCTAAAAAACACCTATAGTGGGACTCATTCACCACTTCTGGTGAATCAATCTCATTCCTTTTTTTCAATAATTTAAAGTTTAGATCTTCTCTTCAACATCTGCCCTTTTCTCCCAAATGGATTTTTAGATCTGAATCTATAAAAGGACCTGCAAAATCAAATATAGATTTGATTTGCTTATGGGGGGTTTACCTAAATCAAACACCTACTTTGGTAATTAAACCTTGATAGAAACAATGAAACTTGAATGTAAATGTGACCATAAACCCTAGTCTTAAGTGTGTCTAAGACTAGGAAATCTAAAACATAATGCAACCCTATTCTAATATGCAAGAATATGATGCATGAATGGAAACGTAAAGATGAATGAATCACTTTGAGAGACCTTTAATCACCCAAATGAGCCCTAATGATGTTCTTACCTTCCTTACGCTTAATGTAGAGTGATAATGGAGAATGAAATCACTTAGGAAACAAGTCCTTAGGCTTGGCTTGATGGCTAGTTACATTTGCCCAACCTAGAATCCATCATGATTCACCATAGACAACCATGATCAACCCTTGAAAATGCTAGATCTTGAATGAAAGTGAGATTGAAGACCTACAAAAACACTTTAATGGGCTTGAAGATTCTTAACACTTGTCCCTTGAAATTTCTCTTGAGAATGCTTGCTTAGATGATAAAAAAAGACTTAGAAGCTTCCTTATATAGGCATTAACACCTAATTTACCATTATCCAGATCTCAAAGGCTAACATCAACCAAAAATTTGAATTAAAAAGGTGATTTTCCAACTCAAAACTTAAAATAGCCCCAAATGGGACTCATTCGCCCTCATTCGCCCATGGTGGCAAATGAGTCCCACCCTAGATTTTTGAGGTGGGGTTTCGAGATTTTTGATGTTTAAGATTATTTTGTCGGTTTTTTAGCTGAAATAAGCCTCAAGATCCAAAATAATGGGTCTTAGGGGCCTATTAATGATGATATAAAGGGTTAGTTATTGCAAGGGTACCAAATAGGTCCAAATTAGGCAAGGAATTATACTATCTCCAAGAAGGGAGTACAATTTTTGTTACCATAGTTTCCTTAGAGAAAGAATTGTTGTTTTTATTATAATAATTTCACCTATATCTATTATAACTTTTCAATTTTTTTTTCATCAATATAAACTTAACTAAATTCACCCTTGGTGGATCCCCTTGCCTCCTTTCTTCTATATAATAGTATATTAACTCAAATTATACTCTTTTCCCATCATCATAACACCTATAGAAAATATAAGGTTTGGTGGGGAATTATAACATCTAAAGCCACCATATCCTTTGACATTATGGAATCCTCTTTGTGCATTATAAAACTACTATTCAATGTGTTCTTATTTCTCCTCTTCATGGGAGGATTCTCCTCTTATGAGATTAAACCATTTCAATCCTTAGGAGGATATGATGGTCCTCTTTTCACTCTATATGTTATTTGATATTTTTGTCCATGTAGTATTAAAAAATATTGACCTTAACAATTTCACACTATGTTTGGCTCCACCTTATATGCTTAGACCTAATTATGCTTTTTATTTTCCTATTTTATTGTCAATTTAAAAAAAAAAGGACAAAATTGGGAATTCAAATTAATTAATTATTTAACAACAATCAAAGCCCCAAAATAGGTCTGGTATAGGGCACCCTTTCCCTTGACCAACCTATTTTGGCCCAACTTTTAATATTTGAGTGTTGAAATTTTTATATTTACAAATTTAAATTCATTTTTTGGATTTTCAAAATAATTATTATTGGAAATAAAGAAATGCATACAAATATAAGTCTTTTTTAGCATTTGAATACCTAATGAAATTTTGAGCAATTGAGCATCCTAAAAAGAAGTTACAGAAATTCAAGAGCATAATAAGCATTATTTTACAATATTTTCATCAATTAAGATTCATGTTAGCAATGTATCACATAAGATATATTTCATGTTTTATGTTCATTATTTTATGAGTACTAACACTTGTAGGACCTTCAATCAAGCATCAAATTATCCTCACATAAGATGTGTGACATGACTTAAAACAATCAAGGAAAGAAGATATGAGTGGTAAGTTGTAGCACTTATGATTTATCATTCATTTTATCCATTTACCTATGCCCGACTTAGAGTAAGCACTCTTTATCCAACATCATCATAACCTTTGTGGAGGTGGAAAAAGTAAAATGAGGTTTGACTTAGGGAAGCACTTATAAAGCAAAACCTTTTCTCCTCTCTTTATATTATAGGTGGTAGTTCTAAAGTGGATTTGGACAAGATTGAAGACCTAATATCAATATCAAGCATTCAAGCATATTCATTCAACAAATTAGGGAAAGATCAATTATTCATCATCAAATAAATTTTCAAAAATGAGTTTGACATGGAAGAACCTACAAAATGTAACCTACTGATACCTATTTAACGATTCTAGAAAGCCTCATTTCTCAGTCTAGGGTGCCCACTCAATTGATGAGATAGTTTCAATCTAAATTTGAATGTTAGGTTCCTCTGTCGCTACTCCCTACTCCGTTGTTTTCAGTTTCTTCTTATCAACTACATTTTTTTCTATATTCACATTATTTTTTTGTAGTTTCATAATTAACCTAGTTTACATAATTAAATAAATTCAATTTATAATCAACACATCAATCATCAACCCCCCACAAAAAGAGGACCAAAACCCTGATAATCCATTTTGGCTCTCCCTTGAAGATAGTCGCTATTTATATGTTTAAAATATATTTAAACCTTGAAAATTACTAAAATATCTAACCAAATAAAATTAAATATTTCTTATATATAAAAACATAATGTAAAATTCTCTCCTCTTTAACCCTTATTTTATAGCTCAAAAAAGAAAGAAAAATTAAAATTAATGGCAATCTTAATACCGTAATCTTCTTGTACAAGTACCATGATGTTCCTTTCAACATATTAGACCATTTAAAGGTAATGAATAACCACTGATTTATTGGTGAATTCAAAACATGGGGTGACAATGGAATGATGTGAACAACAATGACAATAAATTATCCACTTCCTTCTAAGTAGCTTTAAATTGATCATTGACATTAATTTTGAAAAAAATGAGGGATGAAGGTATAATAAAACAATGAAGTTTTTTCTCATTTTAAAGATATGTGATGCACAAGTGTAACTTCTCTTTATTCCTAGCCTCAAATATACCACCAAGACTTCTCCTTAAAACATCGCTAGAGATAGCAAAAGGTGAGTAAAATAATAATGATAACTAGAACTCCTTATATATGAAGACTCATATGTTGAAAATAGTAGGACTGTTATGTGTATCAATTATTAAGGATTTTAAACAGGATAAACCTAAATCTTAATTTTTGAAATTTTCAATAAAGAAACACCACATACCATTGTTCATAGTAGATCACACTTTCTCTAATACCTAGCAAAAGAACATCAAAAACTTTGCCCTTAACATTTACTGTTATATTATTATTCTATTTAAATATTAAATGATTTAATATACACTAGATAATTTATTATCCATTTAGTAACTAATAAGACTTGATTTTGGAAGCCCTTCCATTTTATTCATAGATAAAATTTTATTTGTCAACAATATAAAATATGTTAAAGATCTGTAGATATATAGATTTATATTTTTTTTGTGAGCTGCAATTCATATAAACTAGTTTGAACTCGAACCTAAAAGATACTTCATACTTTGAACATGTAAAATATGGAGCTTATAAAATACAAAATTCTAGAATATATACGTTATCCCAGTGGTATGTGGGAGCATAAACCTTTAGTACAAGAAAAACCTGAAACGTTATTTTATAGCTTATCAATTAGAGTTGAATGATAAATCATCGAAATAATAGAGTACGAAGTATATAAGATGGTTTTGGAGAGAATATTGTTAGAGGAATTCTTTGGAAATTAAGCATGAACCCTTGGAGGGCCTATAACCATATTTATAATTCACTTTGATTTTCTGTGGAACATTTCTTATTGATGTCAGCAGCTTTACAGAGACTCATGAATCTTGCTGCAAATTCTGACATAAAAATGTATCGCTTTCATAAAAGAAATCAATAAAAGCATACAAATCTTGCCGAATCTTGTTAGAGGAATTCTCACCTTCAATCATGGAGTAAAGATTAGCCTTTCTTTTGATGTCCTCAGTGGGGTCTTGATCTCTTTGATTTTGTGTCAAAGATTCTCCATCACAGGGAAAATGGGGCTTTTCATCATCAACACCAACTAAAAAGATTAAGCCCAAGTGCTATATAAACATATTCTGGTCTGTGGTAAGAAATCATGTGGAATATAACTGAAATACTATTGAACTCACACTGTAAGCAACATAGAGATTCTGAAGTTTGCTCTTTAAATTATCGTCCAAATGTCCTTTGAGCTCTTCTACAAGAATCTACAAATAGAAAACAATGTTATAAACTTAAAATTATGAAATTTTCACTATTCATAATGATGGTTAGTCAATATATTTTCTGGATTAGATATAAATTTTTATTATTAATTTTTCGAATCAAATTTTATGATCTATCATCAGGATATAAAAGTGAGAGAAGAAAAAAATCTACATGATATCCTGACATTTTTCTCCTCTTGCTTCATTGAATTTGATCGAAATATTGATAATAAAAATCTATTGACTACAAATGTTATAAAATCATGGAATCATCAAATTTGATTCAGAAAATGAATTCTGTTAAAGATGATTTTTCAAGTTTGTATACTGAGGGATTTGAAATGGTTTACAGACTTACCATAAAAACAAATCTGGGGGACACATAATGCATGCTTAGCATTTGAAGCTTGACACGAATATCATACAACCTGCAATTTCAATCGGAAAAAGCTCTCTATATTGACTCGAAAGATATATTATCTCTTCCAAATATAGAAATAACATAGAAAACGTAAAAGGTTAGTCTGTGATATATAAT
The DNA here is from genome assembly GCA_007258455.2 of Sequoia sempervirens. Lineage (NCBI taxonomy): Eukaryota > Viridiplantae > Streptophyta > Pinopsida > Cupressales > Cupressaceae > Sequoia > Sequoia sempervirens. Next base: position 761,974,483 of record VDFB02193867.1, on the reverse strand, counting down.
GTTGGTAGCCAAATATTTTGTACTACGTACTGTTTTAGGCTTTGATCGTCCACAATGCATTTTGCAATTCTGGCAATATGATCTTCCCATCCCGTTATAATAGTTTGGTTCTCTGTAAATGGGTACCTATCAAGTGTCTAAAATGATTAGCTTATATCTACCAATTCATAACCCTAAAATGAGAGGAGCTTTATGTCAAATTACAACTTTTCTCAAGGAAAATCAAAGGTTGTAAACCGGAAAGGATGCATAAAGAAATTGGGATAACTTATCAGTTCCAGAATCTTGTATTTTATAAGCACCATATTTTGCATGTCCAAAGCATGAAGTATTTCCTTAATAAGGGGAAAATTTAAATCTATAGATCCACAGGCCTTTACTTTAAATGTTTGACACATGAGATTTAATCTATGCATGAAATGGAAGAAATTCCAAAATCCAGCCTTATTAGTGGCACTAGATGGGTAGTAAAATATTTAAGAGTATATTAAATCATGTAGAACTTGAGGAAAAATAAAATATAACACTAGAGGTTAGAGAATTTTTTTTAATGTTTTTTATTTGGTATTAGAAGAAAGAATGATTTGATATTAATTATAGTTTGTGGGAATATAATGTGTGGACTAAGAGGTTTTATTTAACAATTCATTAAGCAATGATTATAAAAAAAAATGTTAATGTTAAATTTTGTAAGGTGTGCATACATTAAATGGTGTCATTGGACATTTAGATGTTCTTTGTTCTCATGTATGCACTTCTTGGTGATCCGTAGTTTCATTAGACCTATCTTGGCTCTCTCTTTCTGCATTATGAGGGGGGTTTCTAGTATTAGTCCTAATGCTTCCTTGGTTTCTTTTCTGGAGTGATCTACGTATCTAGTTCTTGTTCCTATGTACTAGCGAGATACAATAGCTAGTTACCCATGCATTTTGGTGAGATGGATCATTTACCATATAGACACTCTTGCGTTCCTATTTTTGGAGCAAACCTTTTATTTTCACTTGATCAATGTTCTTCAAACTATTGGTAATTGTGTTATTTTTATATTTGATTTATAGATTTTTTCCTTAATTTTCCATTTGATTCAAGTAGTGTCATTGGGGGCACTCATGTAGATTCTTGTCTTCTTGATCTTCATCATTATATATCTTAGAGAAGGCTCTTCATTTCAGTATTATAACACTCATTATTCAATAGAAGTCTACAACTTTTTTGTGCTTCAACGATGTTCTTCATATTCCTATTATTTTTGGGACATTTTTTCGGAGGCTTTTTAAGCGTTTATTTGCCTTTCTATCTTTTGGAGAATATTTGTTCCCATGAGGTTTTATCCTTTTTTCTCTAGTTATGAGAGATTAGATTGTATATGGCTACCTCATCAGGCCTTGTTTTTTAGGACCCATCATTCATTCTCTTTTCCTTTTATGTATTAGATTTTTAAGGTTTTCAGCTACTCCCTAAGTTCATTTTAAGGGGGATGTTAGAGTAATCATGCATTAGCTAATAATTAATTAATCTTTAATTGATTATTAGGATAATTCATTTCATGCACTTAAGTTAAACTTAGGAGTATTTGTTTGTTAACTAGAGTGATCTTTTATTAGATCATTTTTTCTCATCACATACGATGTTGACACTTGTCATGATCTAATACCTTTATCATTTAAGGTTACTACTATAAATCACTCACCCTCATTGTATTATTTTTTGATCTCCTTGAAGATTCTTGAGGTTAATTCTATAAGTATTTTCTTGTTGAGTATATAGAAAATTATTATTTGTACCTCTCTTTACATGGAAGGTGTTTTTGTTCATTGTTTGATCTTATACCTCATGTTTATTCATAATTTTCTTATTTATATTTTTGCGAATCATTCCACAAGGGTCATAATTATCTCTTTCACTATCTCATATTTGAAGCTTCAATTCTCATAGTTCCTTCTTGAACTCTTTAGAATTAGTCAACATTTTGCACATGTATCTCCCTAGATGCAAAGGAAATTTTATCTTCCCCATTCTTTGCATTTTTTCAAATGCTTCATATGAAGTTAATATATTCCTTGTAATATCCAACAACATGATTTTTTCTATAGGGTACTCAAAGATCATGTAGGTTTTACCTGAGAATTCATCAATTTCGATGTAGGTAAACTTGAAAGATTCCATAAAACAACTTTTATGTGGATGGATTATGCTCTATGCATCCACCAAAATTATTTTAGCATTATCTAGAATTCATATTAAATGCATACTTTACTCTATTTTACTCAAAAATAGAGTCTTTCAACTGTATTTGAGGATACTATTAGAAAGATTACATTTTTTCCTAGGTGATTCCCTAACACACCAACTCTGTCAAAATGTAAAAATTGGGACTTGACTACACATGTCTATATAATATATAAAGACATTATATTTTCTTAATCTTCTAAAACTTCTCATATGAGCATTGGTAGATTCATTAATAGCTTGAGACCAATGAAATTTCCCTCCATCATTTTAACCAATTTGATGAAACTATACATACACTACTCAAATGTTCCACCTATAGGAAGTCTAGATACGCTATTCAATAAAGTGATTATGTCACTAATATCTTTCTTGAAATTACTTCGATATAGAGAATTTGGAATTTTGGAAGCTACCTTTGGATTCTTGTCATCTTGCATCCATGCCAAATGCATAATCTTCTTATACCAGTCTTTATCTACCTTTTACTGATTCATAACTTTTTCTCTCTCAAGCGGGATCATCACTTGATGAATTGGGATATTGAAGGTTTTGGTAATCACTTCTAGAGTTAAATCAACATAAAATTTACCTTATTTAATCACCACCCTCATATCAATATTATAATAGTGAACACACTCTAGGACCAACTGTGGTGCCTCTACAACCATTAGAAACCCAACTACCTTGTGAAGTTTTCTTCTTACTATATTCTTTACAAATGTACCTACATCATGACCAGTTACCCTTTTATGAAATTCCTTGGTGTCGAAATGCCCTAAGTGAATGTTTGATATAGTCTCATATGTAGGCCATATGTGAGATGAACGAAGTAGCTCTTGGATTTTTTCCTTAACCTTCTTCAAACTTTGGCTCACGGCTCTTGCATTGAGTTAGAAAAATACATGTTACTACCCATTTGCAAAACTAAGGTTATCACTAATTTATGTTAGCTTAGGGTTTCAATTTTACCAAATTATCTATTATAAACAAAAATTATGATAATTGAGGTAATTTTTTGTTCAAATTGAAAAAAAATTTATATTAAACCATTGTAACACAATACTATTTCAATTTATTAAAACTCATTAGTATTTAACTAGAATCATACTTAGTTCTAGTTATGCAAATCACTTAGAAATTTCAAATTGATCACATTTCAAATAATTTCACACAAATTCATGTACTAAATAGGTCTCTAAAAGCTCTATAATAATAGGTTCTTCACTATTTTTGTTTTGCAAAAAAAATTGTGTTATTTTCCCAATTTTTTCTCTAGTTTGCTAAATCATTAAATCACTCTCATTCTTACTAACTTTTTACTTTTGTGATAAAATGGTGGAAAACGAGAATTTTAAATTCCCAATTTCTTTTTTCATTCATGATTATTATGTTAAGTAGGGGTTGATTTACCCATAAGTCACTTTATATCTTGAAGTGGAAATTTTAAAGTTTATATTCAAATTGTAATGTTCATGTTATGTTTATCATCTTTTAGTCCGGTTGAGATCAATCTTACCTTAGTGGGAAATTTTCATGTTACCAAAAGTGTGGAATCTTGGTGGATGTGGAAATATCCATTTTATATATATCGGGTTCACTTAGAAATCCTCGATGGTTTATAACACTACATGGCTATGGGAATTTTCAAGTAAACTAGAAATTTAAGTTCATATACATTTGGTTCAATAATTCCTTGAATTTTTGCTGAAGGTTTATTTTCTTGCAATAACCTTTCAATTTTGATGAAGATGTAAAATATTAATAGACTTTTTGAAGGTGCAGGTTATGTAATGAAAATAATTCCCACTATAGTAGGATTTTTTGTCATTATTGGATATTGTGGGGATATTGAAGTTCTGGTTCACTTGAGGGTTGGATTCCTTTTTAAAGTATTTATGAATAATAAATGTGTTAGGTCCCATTAAGGAAAAGACTTAATATTTTAAAGGTTTAAGATGAGCATATTTAGTAACCATCATATCTTCTACAACAAATGGGACTTCGATTGATATTAGAACTAGTAGGAATTTCTAAGTGAACAAGAAATTATCATAAATAAAAGATTCGGTTCACTTGGGTTATATATTTATGCCAAGAATCATTCGCATTTTATAACTTTTTTGATTAAGAGAAATCACTTATATTAAAATACTTTATGCCTAAATAACTTTTACAAAACTAATACAACAATTTCTTCTATAGGGATTCCTAATTGAATCAAAAGTTTCAAGAAGATTAAGGCGAACCAAAAAATTACTTCAATAATGTATAAAACACTTGTTGAGACATAACTTGCTTCTCATAACAAATTTTAAATACCTAGGATAATATTTGACACTCTATCCATGGGTATGTGTAGGATCATGATAGGCCAAAAAGTGGCGATATGATGGGTATGTGTAGGGCATGTGGTTGACGACTTTTTTTTTACCCAAAATTGATGTAGTGAAAAGGGTTTTTAAAGGAAATTCTCAGCTTTCCACTAATATAAATTATTCTTTACTTTGAATTTAATAAATAATTATTATTCATTTTCTATTTGAATTATGACTAAAGTCTTGATTGATAGGCTAATTGAAAAACATCTATAGCTTTCAAACAGTATCACATTTTTTGAATCTAAAACATGTGTCACATTCTATGCTTCGCATACTATAGGATTAAAATAAATAAAATTGAATTTCATGAAGTTTTGACCAAGTCAAGGTGGTCAGACATGAGTTTTTATATTTTTTAAAAGTTGTAATTAAAAATTCATGATTAATTATTTATTTGGAAAAAAATTATGAAAATAATTCATCACATTGGGAAATGAGTCCTCTACTTATATCTAAAATCTTATAATTTTTTTTTATCATTTTATTGTGGTTAGGGTGGTCAGACAGACACCTACGCCTTATTTTTTCCCTGAAATTGAAGTATTACTGCATTGAAATTTCAAATTTACACCAAATAGTTTTTTATTTATTTTTAAATAAACCTAGTAGTTTAGAAACTACATTCAATTTTCGACAAATTCTATTCTTACATATTTTTGAAATAATATAGATAACTTATTCAAATTTTTACATAAAGTTGCCTAACTCTGATTTTTCTAAATTTTGTTGCCACTTAAGGGCCTGTTTTTTCCATGATGATCTTGCACATACCCCCAACTAGGATGATATTTGAGTCAATTGAGGGGCTAAAATTGGATTTTAAAGATCTTATATTATTTTCACTTTACCACCAAAACTAAAAAATAAATTAAAAAGAGAGGTCCTCATTTTGGTGAGAGAAAAATGGGGCATGTTGTGAGACTACACAACACTAACATCCCCCCTTTATCCTTCTGACTCATGGGAATATCAATTTTGACCTTCTTTACCCCAATAGATTCCCTGTAAATAAATCTTTGCTTTCTTCTTACCTACCTAGGGATGTCCATTTCTCATGTCATAATTTTGAAGTCTAATGGAGCCATTTTCACTTGTATCCGTGGTAGTAAATAGTTGGAAAACCAATCTGGAACTTTTTCTAGAAATTAATCTTGTTGGGAACATTGTGGAGGTGTAGCATCTTCAACATTTTATACTTTATGGTATGGAAGAAACATTCAATTTATGAATTTTCTCTTGATATTTTCCCTCTTCTAGTACAACACTTCTTCTTCTACAATATCTTCACATGGCGAATCATTTGTTTCAATATGTGTTGAGAAAATGTGTCTCAACCTTGCAAATATATAATTTATTGTTGATACGTCAGTGTGAGGGGGTTGTAGGGGGTACCCACCCTGTGGAGGTCTAGGGGGGCTCATCCCCTTGGCTGGGGGTCTAGGGGCAGTGTGCCCCGATAGGGGTTCAGGGGCAGCACCCCAAATAGCCACATTTTATGTATATTTTATTATTGTATTTATTTGGACTGTTTGTCATTCTAGGTCTTATATTTGATGGTCAATATTTTGCTGGCTTGACTTGCTCTAGAAGGCAACCCTATTTTATGAGGTTGTTGTATTACGCCTATGTATTGTATTGTATTTTGAGAGTTTAATACCGACCATGTTGCTTCTGGATCTCTGAGTGGTGATACTCCTATGAGAAGCTTTCTTTGCAAGCATACTGTAATCTTTGTGATTTATGAATAATATATTGGGAAGATTTTGGAGTGTGGGGTTTTTTCTCCTGAAAAGGTTTTCCCCACATAAATCATTGTGTTGTAGTATGCATGATATTTGTGTTTATTTCTATTTAAGTTTCTGTAACTGTTAAAGATCTGTAAATTTTTTTGCATTATTCTCCTCTCAAGATTAGTGTAGGAATTTGTTCTGCTATCTTAGCTTCCTTAGAATATGTATATCTTACTTATACACTTTCTTATCAACAACTCCTTCATTACCCTGCTCTAGTGGAACTTGTTGCTTCTATGATTCAATATCTTTTTCCTTTGGACTTTCTTCATGCATGGAATCATGTTGTATCTCTAGAGTAAATTTATCATGCATTAACTCCTATGTTTCTCTTGATCAAAAATATTAGGTTCAACTTCAACTTCCACACTCTCATCTTATGGTGGAATTCCCTCTTCTTCCATCAAATTATCAATTTATTGATGATATCTACTAGGTTTCCTACTATAGTCTCCTCCTTATTTAGTTCCTCATATTGGGATTGGTTTTCAACCATCTCAGAAAGAATAGGATGAATTGATGTTTCTATCTCTTGTTTAATGTGAACATCCAAGATCTCAACTTCATCTCTTTATTGGTTCCTCAAAAATCCAACCTTCTTTGATTTTCTCCGAAGACCTTGAGAAAGTAACTATTTATTTTGGAATTACATCTTACTGTATATATTTCCCTCCCTCATTTTCTTCTTTACTATCCACCAATATGGTGGGTCATATTCTAGAGACTCTTCTTCACTTTCTCCTTATACTATTTTTTATCATTTCATCAAGCTTCTTCTTCTCCCTTAATATTTCATTTATTGTCATAATATCCTCCTCATCAATGACTTCAATATAGGCTTCCATCTAACCTTGTTGAGTGACTAACTTAGCCACTAGTATGATAATGTTCATCAAAGGGGCGGAAGCAAAAAATTTTACAACAAAAAATGTTTAGTAGAATATTCTTCAATATTTTTCACTTTGAAATATTCTCCTTCAATAGTAGGTATGGTTACTTGCCTTGGTTTCTATTTTTTTTTCATTATTATCTCAGTCCTTGAAAGGGAGGATGCACTGGTAGATATATCTCTAGGTTTCCCTATCAATTTGATAGGAATTACAATTTCTTGTTGGTTGGGGTTTCCGAACAATTTGGTAATCATAATGCCTACACTGGACAATTCTTCACTACCCTCAACCTTCTCCATTTACATAGATTTTTCCTCAAAATTATTCATTTACTTCACCAAGAAATCATCATAATCTACATCCTTTGATGATTTTATCTTACTCTTCCTAGCACTTTAGTTGGGGTATATTATTAATAGCCCCCTTTATTTCTAATGCATGAGTGTAATTTTTCAACCGTGCATTTGGTTGGAATCTAATATTTTCCTCATTATTAAATCTAGATAAATTACCTCTAGTTTACTCCAATATAGTTCTTCTATTAGTTGGTGAAATATTTTTTTCAAATAATAACTAGGATGGAGGACCTTCTCATCATCATCCTTCATTTGAGGTGTGATATTAAAGATTACCAATGTCCTCATTTTATTGAGTGTTAGCTTGTGATATGTCCTCTTCTTGACTTCATTGTCATTTGCGCAATCAGCCCAAAAGTCTTCTAGATTTGGCTCAAGTACATTATTCTTATTTATGTTATCATGCAACCTCCCACATGGGTCATAGTTGATTCTCTCATGATCCCATATTCAAGGATTTAACACATGTAGCTCCTTTTAAAGATGTTTTTCATTAACCAATGCATTACACTTATATCTCCCCAGATGTAAAGGGAATTTTATCTACCCTCTTCTATGAAAATTTACAAATACTTCATATGAAGGATTTTTTTTCCTAGTAATCTTTAGTGGCATGATTTTATTTTTAGGGTATTTAGGGAGCATGTCGTGTGTACCTAAATCCTTCAATTTTGGTATGGGTAAACATAGGAAATTGGATAAACCAACTTCAATGTGGGTGGATCATGCCCTCCGTATCCATTGAAATTATTTGGGCATTGTCTCCCTTAAATGTTCTGACCAAATTTATAGTAAATGCATCATTTACTTGGAAGTAGTCTTTAATTTAGTCTTCCAATTTTAGTTGAGGATAAATTTTCTAGATTATTTTTTGTCTAGATCCATTTCTCAACACACCCACTTTGTCTAATCCTAGAAACAAGGATTTGACCGCACATGAATATATGATATATGAAGACATATAAAATTGTCTTGACCTTCTTAATATTCTTATCATGATGTTAATAGAATCCCTAACATCTTGAGATCAAAGGAATTTCCCTTCATCATTCTTTACTAGCTTGATGTAATTATACATCCATGGTTCAAACATTTTTCCTAGAGGAAGTCCTAGTACATAGCTATGTAAAGTGATCATATCACCACTTTCTAATTAAAATCACTTTATTTGAGATATTATAATAAAAACATAATTTTATTTATTCAATGTGTTATATGAGTTGTGTTAGTGTGCATGTGAATCTAGATTCTATTCCTTTGTTTTTTCTTCTTGCTTAAATATATAGTTTTTGAGTGTAGGTGATAGTCCTTAGGGATTATGATGTGAGTCACTACATGTCCCCTTGTAGGATTAAAAAAATCTCTACTTCCACATTATGTTTGATTGCTATCTAGGTTTGGCTAGGAGATCCATATTGGGCTACATGATTAGACACCAATTTTTTTAATCCTTCCTCTATACGTGCAACAACATTATTATAAAAAAAACATCTTTGGACAACAAATGGTGTCTCCATTTTTGCAATATTTGCATAAATGCATAAAACTCATAATCTTAATAGAATATATCCTCTTGGAATAATTGAATTTCTCAATAAAGTAAATAGTAGGTTTTCTTTCTTGAATTTAAAAACCTCTAATTATAATCTCATTTACATCATAATCAACTTGACATAAGTTCTCAAAAGTTTGTAATACTAAAACTTTACAATAGAAAGATTTATGAGACCTTATAATATAAAATGAACATTACTATCCTCATAAATTTATGAAATAAAAATGTAATGAAATTATTTCTCACATGGCCATTCTACATATAATTGATGTTGGAATTAGGACACATGTTCAAAGTCTAAAAATTACAAATGAAATTTTGGAACATTTGTAAGAAAAATATTTGAGGACAAGGAAAGTAAAAGCTGTGGATCCCAAAAGATAACTTACACATTTTAAATTAAAAGAGGGTACTAGAATAAATGGTCATATTATCCAACTAAAGTGTGTGATAAATCAACTTACAAATTTAGATGTGGAATATGAAGATCAAAGGATGCTGATTTGTTGGTTGAGTGTCTTTCAAAGGAATGTCATATTTTTCTACTCTAGAATTAATAAATAAATTATGCAACATATAACTTTAAGAACTTTGTGAGGATTTTTTGAGAAATGAAGAATAAATAACTTAATAATATGGTAGTGATGTAAATATGGAAAAAAAATTATTTTGTAAATAGAAATATTTTTTTCAATCAAAATTAGAATTGTTTAAATAGGAATAGAAAGAAAAGGAAGCCACTAGCACTAAAATCATATATAAAACCAAAGAATTATAATCTAATATTTATCAATAATCAAAGATATGCTAAAAGTAAAAGCTTCAAGATGTCTTATATAATTGTATAGAAGGACATATATGGAACTAATTTAATAAGAAAAAGAAAAGATCGTAAAAGAATATTTCAACTAAAGTATTTTTCTGGTAAGAATACTATCTCAAAATACGTACTTAATAACTCTTTAGCTTCACATGGTTCATCAAATGATGTTTGATACATTGATTCAAGAAAACTCACTACTTGATATATAATAACTAATGGTTGAGTTCTTCAAATAATATAAAGGTTTCAAGAAAATATATTTTATGAGATAATATTTTACTAAGTGTTGAATTTTTCCACAAGATTCTCATGATAGGTAAAGATGGAAAACTTAGGAAATTATTGGTGTAATATCTTCAAATTTTCTATTTACCAATTTGTAATCAAATTGCTAATGTCTAGTTGTGTTGGAAGCCCATTGTGATTGGTCATAACTTATTTACTAAGAATGAATAAGGTTCATATTGTTGCTTCATTATTTTATTAGTTTTGTTGTGTAACTATGTGTTGTTTCATTTAATTGAATGGTTGTTTAATTCTTCATTCAATCCTCCATCCATGATCACACAACCATGATGTGCCAAATAAGATCATAATTTTAATATTTTTTTATGAGAAAAAGTGTCAAATATGTTGGAAATTGTTCTCATTGATGTCAACACTAAGGAGATTGTTGGTAGTTATTGTCATTGATCTCAACACTTGAGGAGATTGTTGGTAGTTATCATTGATTTCAACATTGATTGTTGGTTGTCATCGATGTTAGCAATTGAGAAGTAATTTGTTAGTATTTTCTATTGGTTTTCATTGTTATTTTTAGTTTGGGCTAACATTGGTGATGAAGTTCATGGTTGGATGTCATACCTTATCAAAGAAGAATTGTTGAAGTTTATGGTTGGATGTCATACCTTATCAAAGAAGAACTGCTAAAGTTCATGGTTGAATGCCATGCCTTATCAAAGAATAATTGATGAAGTTCATGATTGGATGTCATGCCTTATAAAAGAAGAGAACTTGTTGAAATTCATATAATGCATTATTATTGTCAGTAGAGTTGATTTCATAATGACATATTTAGATGAGGATTAAAAGCATGAACGATAGTGGATAGATGTTGTTGAAGGTCTACAACATGTCATATGAGCTCTCTCCTAATGTTCCTAATGAAGTATGAGTTGTTGAAAGGAAGTTATGGCCTCCACAAGTTGCTTAAGTGTTTCTGGTTTAGGAAGTTACATTGATGTCTATCCAGGAGAATTCTTTGCAATCCTCCATTGTTGATGCTTTGGTCTTGTGGTTTGGTATTTAATGTTAGTGTTCTATGGATGTTGCACTCCTATCTTTTCAACTCACCTATTTTACTAAGGAGATTTATGTGAATTATAGAAGGGTAGTAGTATTACATTGGTTGTCTAGACTAGTCCAAAAAATGCTCCACATTTCTTTGCATTCATGTCTCTACTCCTACAAATTGGTGAATGTGCTCTCAACATATATGTAGTGTCTTAGTTCCAATCTCATGTGTTGAAGTTGTCCACAAGTTGTTCTACTAATGCTACATCATCTAGTTATGTATTCTATGCTTCTTAAATAAAGTATTGTGTATGTATTTGATATGTGGTGGTTTTTGATGGTATTTCAATATAGAAGAAGTGCATGAAAGTGTTGATGGATGTTTAGGGAACATCCCATATGATCTGAACATTGCTAATTAGTCACTTTGGTGCCATATTGTGTCTTGAGTTGGCTTTTTGGGATATTTGTGGATATCTAGGTGACAAGGCTTGTTCTTGTTCTTGCATCATGTTCTTCAAGGGATACACCAACAATGTAAGAAGTGTCATGATAGATTTGAGTCCTGAACTATCTTGCTTGTGACTGCATCAAGTTAATTCAATAAGAAGTATGTTTATGGGCCAACTGGTTATGCCCTTCAACATTTCATCCACATGTTTCCTTGATTCCAACTTATGTTGATGTGCACCTACATGTAAATTATTTTGGATCACATTGGAAGAAGTGCTAAGAGTGTTTTTGGTCATCTTTATCTTCTGGATAGGAGCACATTATGTTTTGGTGGCCAACCAATTGAAGTTTTGAAGTGTTATGGTGGATATAAATGCAAGATAATTTCAAATGAAACAAGAGGGAGTAGTGTACAAGTGTGAATAAAAGTGTGAATAAGTGTGTTTGTGAATTATATTAAATATCCAACAGTGATAGTGCTAAAGGGTGTGAAAGGAAAGATCAATTGTGCTACAATACCTCAATGAATAGAGTGTTATGTTGACAAGCATTGTAATCTTTGTCTAAATATTTGTATCCTACTTTGAGATAGCGAATTTCATCAGGCCCTTTGTATCTTTCTCCTGAGGTTATGTTGGCTTTAGTCCTAAAAGTACTTTTGTATCTTTCTACAAGGCAATGAGCCCTCTTGCAAGTCTTTTTGGTAGTGAGCCTTTATATCGTGAGTTAACTCTCATCGTGGTTTTTCCCCTTTTGGGTTTTCCACATAAATTTGGCATTCTCGTTGTGCATGTGTGTGTCCTCTATTTCTTTCTCACTATTGTTGTTTTTGTTAGAAGTAGATTGGTATATCTTTTATTGCTTAAAGATTGTTAAAGTTGGTAAGGATTCAAATTGCTATATCATTCTCTGTTACTATTATGTTTGAAGGTTTTGATTTGATAAAGAAGGTTGAATTGTTCTAAGAATTTCAAGGTCCATAAGGGCTTAAGTTTTTGTGTAGACTAATTCATCCCCTATCTTAGTCTCTAGGTGTGTTCAACAATTGGTATCAAAGCCAAGTTCTAATGTAGAAGCTTAATTGCTTGATGCCAAGATTCAGGATGTCACATGATGGTTCATATAAGGTTTCTAGGTTTGATGGGACTAATTCCTCCTTCAAAATGAAAATGGAAGGACACCTAATCTCTCTTGGGTTTGATTTGTGGCAATTAGTCAAAAAGTGGTTATATTTCTCCTACCACTCCTCTTATAGATCCAGTTGAAATTAGACTACATGAATGTAATGCCAAAGCTAAGAATGCTAATTTGTGTGGATTGGTTGATTCAAACCTTTTTAAGGTGATGAAATGTAGTTCTACTAAAGATGCTTGGGAAAAGCTTAGCAACATCTATGAAGGCAATACTAAAGTGTATCAAGCCAAGATGTCGATATTTAAGTGTAAATTCAAAACTCTAAGGATGATAGAAGATGAAGACATTGCAAGTTATATGCTCCAGATATAAGAAGTTGTCTCTATCATTTTTGGTCTTGATGGAGAAGTAAAGAGAAGTGAAATTGTGAAGAAGGCTTTGAGATCTCTCCCAAAATCTTATAGTCACAAAGTGTCTCCCATTGAAGAGTCAAAGGACTTAGGTCAAAATTTAGTTGATGAAATGTTTGGTACTTTTACTACCTTTGAGTTGAGAGATTTTGATAAAGATGTTCTAAAGAAGGAAGTTGCATTGAATACCAAAAAAAATATTGAGGATGAACCTATTGATTAAAATGATGACCTTGATAAGGTTGAAGAATTTTTTTTGAGAAGATTGAAGAAAGGCATTGGAAAGTACAAAGGTAAGTAACTATTCAAGTGTTTCAATTGTAGAATAATAGGCCATTTTTCATCTAAATTACCTTATAAAGAACCAAATTATATAAATCAAAGAGATAAGGGGGTATGTGTAGGATCATGATGGGCCAAAAAGTGGCAATATGATGGGTATTTGTAGGGTATGTGGTTGACGACTCTTTTTTTACCCAAAATTGATGAAACAAAAATGGTTTTTAAAGGAGATTCTTAGCTTTCCACCAATATAAATTATGCTTTACTTTGAATTTAATAAATAATTATTATTCATTTTCTATTTGAATTATGACTAAAGTCTTGATTGATGGGCTGATTGAAAAACATCTATAGCTTTCAAGTGGTATCCCATTTTTTGAATCTGAAACATACGTTACATTCTATGCTTCACATACTATAGGATTAAAAAGAAAGAAAATTGAATTTCATGAAGTTTTGACCAAGTTAAGGTGGTCAGACATACAAGTTTTTATATATTTTAAAAGTTGTAATAAAAAATTCATAATTAATTATTTACTTAGAAAAATTACAAAAAAATATGCATCACATTTGGACATGATTAGATCTACTTATATCTAAAATATTATAAAAAATATTATCATTTTATTGTGGTTAGGGTGGTCAAACAAAAACCTACTTATTTTTTCCCTGAAATTTTTAGTACTCTGCATTGAAATTTCAAATTTTCACCAAATAGATTTTTTATTTTTAAAATAAACCTAGTAGTTTAGAAACTAAATTAAATTTTCTACAGATTCTATTCTTACATATTTTTGAAATAATATAAATAACTTATTCAAATTTTTACGTCAAGTTGCCTAACTCTGATTTTTTTGAATTTTTTGCCACTTAAGGGCCTATTTTTTCCATGATGATCTTGCACATACCCAAGGTTAAAAATGGTCTCTATTCCAAAGAAAGAAATTGTTCCTCTAAAGATGAGGAGAATGATTCAAATGATGAAACTCTCTTTATGGATTTCAATACTGGGTGATCCCACAAAGTCGGTTTACAATTTCTGGGAGATTCTAATTTTTGCTGAAATCACATATTTTTAGAAAATATAATTATTTAAGCCTTAAAAAGTTCCATTGAAATCATTCCAATTGAAGAGAGTTTAATCAAAATACCTTAAATCAAACCCCCTTGGATAAAACCCTACTAGTTTTAAACCATACCTATAATGGAGTCTCCTTTACACCTATCAAAATGCTGATAAAATACCACTTTTGATTTACCTTTTGGGGGATCAAATGAATTCATTTAAAATTTAATTTTTGTAAGTATGTATTCCTTATTATAAGATTCCCAAAAAGTATAATCTTAAATAAATTTAATTTAATTATTATATTTATTTTTTATTTCTTGTGAATGTAGGTTTTTCACCGAAAATCAAGCTCTCTGTTCTGCACATGTGGAAAAATAGTAGATTATCAATTTTTTTTTGAAAAATATGAGTGCACCGGATATTGAAGTCCTTGATCCAACCAATAAAAAATTTAATTTCGATACATATAAAAAAAGTTACGCTTTATACGGTTGTGTTATGTCTAAATTATAATTGGTTTGACTTTGAAACTTGATTAAAAAAAAAAATTCAATAAAAAAATATATAACCAAGTGCAAGCACTAGATATCAGAGTTACAAATCTAAATTTGAAAGAATTATAATTTTATCCTTCATGGAAAAAAAGTTGTGTTATACGATGAGCATCACTCCTTAAAAATGGTGTTAATTGATAAAAACTAGTTTTCGAAGGAGATGGAAAAAGAAGTGCAATCTGATTCCAAAAATTTTGAAAAAATAATATTTAGAATCTAATTTTTTTTTTCAGAAATCACTAGTTTGCATCATCTTCAAATTCCTCATGGTTTAGCATTATAGTTGCCCGAAAGTGAAGATTTAGTTAGAAAAAATCAGTTCAGTGTATAGTTAGGCCAAAAATTGTAAACCAGTATTGTGGGATCACTTCTATGTATGATCTCTTATTTGAAAATAAGGGTTGAATAAGGAAAGAGGATTGAATATTTCTTGAATATCAAGCTCAATGACAAAACTATTGAATGTTTAAAGCTTGAGGAGGAGATTGTCACTCTTAGGAATGCCTTGAAAAGAGAAAAGGGACAAATTAACAAAGGAGAGAAGTTTGGTCTTGAGGATAGCTCCAAAAAATTTTAAGGACATGAAACAAAGGAGGAAAAATATTATACTAAAGACTCTAAAAGGAATGGCTCTGGAGATGCAAATACTATTTAGAATGGAAAAAAAGAAAGTGGATCCAATCTTGACTAGAAGAAAAAAGGATTTAGAAGTCCCCCATATGTAAAATAGGATGCCCCTTCCAGGTTCAATCAATCCTTTCAAGGTTACTATTTTCTTGCAATATTTTTGGACATAAGGCTATTGATTGTAGAGTTATAAGAAGGAATGATATCATGGGTAGAATATCATATATGCCTCAAAGAAGCAATACTATTTTAGTTCATGGATATTGCTATTGTAGTGAGTGTAGATCCAAGGTGAAGAGAAAAAACTTTGTTCCATAGCACAAAATTGTGTGGTACAAATGCAATAGTACGGGACATAAGGAAAACTACTATAGAAGTGGCTTTGCTTTAAAGCCACCAGTTTAGAAAAAGGTTGAGTCCCTTAATTAACAAAAGAATAGAAATTAAAAAGAAGAACATGAGAAGAAGGATGAAAATACACTTGTGCACTCTACTTAAGATTGTAAGACAAATTGAGATAGAGCATTATCTTAGGGGGAGATTGAACACTTGTAGAATATTTTTTCCTCTTGAAAAGAAAAAGGTGCTAAAGATTTTAGCATGAAAGAATATTTGAATTAGACCAATCTGTGTAAAAATCTATTGTGCATAAATGGACCTTCATTAAAGATCTTGGTGAAGGTAGATGGTGCGTGAAGGTTGGTACACTTGTTCTAATTGATGCCATTCTAATAAGGCATTCACAGTGCATTCTATTTGGAAAAGTCAAGGTATTTTGGTCCATTCCTCTCCAAAGAAAAGTGTTATATCTTGTTGTCCAAAAGTTAAGTTAATTAAGATGTGAAGGTATTATATCCAAGCTTTCAAGTCTTTATACCTTATGAAGTGAAAGATATTAGTGAAAAAGTTTCAAATTGGCATAGTGAATAAATGTTGAAGGCTTGTTGGAATGCTAGATATATTCTTTTAGATGCAAAGTCTTTTCCATACATATTTATGGAGATATTAAGTGCATGCAATCTTGATGTATGAGATGATTTCGTGTGCCAAAAATCTCTATTTTCATATAATAGTGTGCTATAATGCTTATTTGTTATTCAAAACATATGTTTGATACTTGCACCAACTGGTGCTTGATCAGATCAATTACATGAGTTGGTGTAGTTGTCAATTTTTCTCTGCATGTGGTATGTTTGTTTGTCGAATTTCAAGAGAAATATATGAAAACAATCTTCAGATACTTGAATGGTACTCTAGATTATGGCCTATGGTACAAAAGGATCAAAATTTCTCTTTGAGTGCTTATATTGATGTTGATTAGGTAGGTTGTGTTGATGATTGAAGGAGTACAAGTGGAAGTGCATTATTTTTGGGAGATAGATTGGTCTCATGGTTTAGTAGAAAGAAGGATTCAGTGTCTTTGTCCATAGCAGAAGCATACTATATTTGCAACATCTTGTTGTCCTCAGGTGCTTTGGATAAAGTTGAATTTGAAGGATGTGAAAGTAATTTATGATGAGCCTATTCCTATACTATGTGACAATAAAAGTGCAATTAACATTTCCAAGAATCTAGTAATGCAATCAAGAACTAAACACATCTCAATCTGATATCACTTTATAAGAGAGAAGGTTCCAAAACATGAAGTCAAAATGGAGTATACATGCCTACCAAGGACCAGATTCTAGACATTTTCACTATGGTACTTTCAAAGAATACTTTTGAGTATCTGTGGCAAACATTGGGGGTTATTTCCCCTCTTTGTTCTAACTAGATTCATAAATGGTGCATTTTTCAAGGGGGGAGAAGTTTGTGTCATATCCTTTACTCCTAGATTGATGAGTGCTACCTCTCAAGGGGAGTTGGTAGTGAATTGTAAAGAAAAAGGGGTGGGAGAAGTGCCCATTTTTTCTATCTAGCTCATTCAATAATTTCCTAAGAATCCCAAATGGGATTGACTATCAACCCCAAAGGGTGAGTTGATTCCCAATAAGGAAGACCTAAGAGTGGTTCTATTAAGCTTTGAAGGGTTCAACACCAAGCAAAAGATTGGAAAAGGAAAATAAACATTCAACTCACAAAACCTAGTAATGCAAGCTAAATGATGACTGCAAATGATGAAATTAAGCAATAGGAAGTTATGATGTGTGTACCTGGAAAGTCTAGAAATCTGATGAGTATTCCAGAAATGCAAAGAAGCTATCAAAATGTGCTATGGAAGACTAAGACGCCCTTTCTACCATCTTAGTCTCAATCTAAATTTCTGAAATATCTGAATGTGATCTTGATCAGGTTTGATGTCTAGACTTCCTTCTTTGATCTTAGGTTTTGAAACTGATCCTAGATCTGTATTGTAAGTGATTTTCCCTGAAGATGACAACTTTGCAACTTTTCACTTCAAATGATCTTCAAGTCTTCAACCTAAATCTGCAATAACAAACATATAAGAGGGGAAAAACTTGTTGATTGTTAGTAAATGGGGCTTTTCCTTGGTCAAACCCATTGTTGGTAATTAAACCTTGAATTATAAATGAAATGTAGGGAAATGATGAATGAAAAAAACACTATGTTGCAACTCACTATACCCTTGTAATAAGGTGCTACAAATTTTCTTGAAATGGCTACACTAGATGTGGTTCTTGACTCTTGCTAGAATGATATCGATCTTGCATAGAAAACTTGCTTGAATTATAAACCCTACATCACAGATGTTAGCAAAATAAGAAACATGATGCAACAATATCCTTGGTATGATGCTTGAATCTTGATGATGGATCCAAATGCTTGATGAACTGCTCTTAAATGCTCAAATACTTGAATGCTTGGATGCTTAGATTGCTTGTTATGATAAAATGAAGGAAGGAATCTTGCATTTATACTTATCCATGCTTAATATCTTGAAATTACACCACAACAAGCTAACATATGAATTAATTAATTAAAGGAGGCTAAATCCCACCAAGATTTGAACTTAAATTCTGAAAATACCTTAAGGGGGACTAAGATGCCCTAGGTGGCGTCTTAGTCCCGAGGCATGAAACTCGAGGCACAAACTCCAAAAAGGGGCCCATTTAAGGCATACTTGAAATCAGGGTCCCAAGACCTTTGGGGGACAAAGACACCCTAGGTGGCATCTTAGTCCCAACTCAAACATTAGGGACACTCGGCTAGAATCATTTAATTTTATGATTTATCCATTGATGTTTGTCGGGATTAACTGTAAAAAGATATAATTTTTAAGGTTTGTGGATGCAAAATAGGACCAATTAAGACATAAATAAGGATAAATAAAGCAAGGTGGGTCCAAAAACGTGTGAAAATACAAGGGTATGCATTTTACTTCACTACATTTAGCCCCCTCTTTAGTGAAAGGAGGAACTTGCTTCAAACTCACACTAAAGTAGTCAACCACACAATTAAGAGGGGTTCAAATGTACAAATGCTAGTAAGATAGGGTGACAATGACCAAGAGGGTGGCCAAGCCCCTAGGATCAATATCCTATGACAAACCAACATACGCACAAAGGAACACACTTACGGATGATATGTGAAGCCATAACTAGATCGCTAGCATACACCATCTAAGAAAAAGAAAAAGGAAAAAGAAAAAGAAAAAAATGCAATATATCAAGCTTCGATTGTTCGTGCAACATGCTATGGACCGAGTCTAGGTTGTTTGTCTAAAAAAGGTTTACAATTGGAACGCGTTGTCCACTATGCAAAAAAAATGCATGCTCACAAGGGCTAGTGAGGCTAATTGTCCACTAGGTGATCCCCAAGAGGTTCATATCAAAGTTATACTCGCATGAATATGATAAGGATAAGGAAAATGCATACTCACAAGGGATAGTGAAGCTATTTGTTCACTAGGTAAGCCCCAAGAGGCCATATCAAAGCCATACCTGCATGAATTTAATAAGGTACAAAAAAAGAAAAGTGCAACAAGAAAGAGGGATGTTTGAAGGGATTTTACTTAGTTCATGCGAGGTACTAATCTTGAGGGACATCATGCTTAATGTATCCAAGAGAGGATAAATATAAGGTCTCATCTTGGGGAACATTGTAGCTAATGTTTCCAAGAGAGGACAAGTGCAATGGTCTCATCTTAGGGAACATTGTACTTAATGTTTCCAAGAGAGGACAAGTGCAAGGTCTCATCTTGGGGAACATTGTGCTTAATGTTTTGAAGAAAGGACAAGGAAATATCACACTCTTGGAGGAAATAAAACCAAATGACACCACCAAGAAAAGGATGCATCGTAAGAAGGAAGAAAATGACACAAGGAACATGAAAACAAATGTGAATGAAATCATGCCAAAATAATGCCAATGTATGCCCCCACTTTAAAGAAATTGCTAACACCATGTTGTGAGCAATTGATTTAAAGTAGAAAAAGACATGAAAGCTTATTTGAAAAGCCCTATGTTGAGTCATATGTTTCCAATAAGCTACGTCATGCTCAGTATGTCATGTCTGAGCCAACTTAAGACATGCCATCCACATCCCAAGCTTGCTCTTACATATACATGGAAGGCAGTCAACTAGCCAAAAGAGGTAATGACAGGTGACATATGAGGACAATGCTACCTAACCCTTGCCCCTACTTAGTGCAAGACAAGGATGAGCCAAAATAATTGATGAGATGAATGCTAGAGTGAAAATTAGTATCGATTAGAGGAATTAGGTGCCCCCACATAAGGAAGAGCACCAAACTCCTTGATGTTGGATTTTATTACTCAAAGCTTTACGTCCATTAGTAGAATGACCGTGAAGTCTATGATATGCACAAAATGAGGTCTTTTAATAAAATTTATTTTATGTTCTTGGAGGGAGGGATATCAAATGATCTTGGAGAAGTCTCAACAAGATACTTTCTTGATCCAAAGTAGGAGATGTTGCTTTTTTTTGTGACAAAGATATCTCTTGCTTAGTACAAGATGTCATACTTACACAAGACTCTTTAGGTTGTGAGATTTTGTTCTCTTCTTTAAAGGAAGGTGTAAAATCTAACGAATTTGAATCATTAGTATTGTGTGTGATGAAAGTGGTGTTAAACAAGGACTTATTTGTTTCTTTCAAATGATCTAACAATCAAGACCACTAGTGTCTATCAATTCAGGATGCACTATTGTCAAATTTGGCTGAGAGGAATCTTTTGTAAGAGTGTTGATGTTAAGTAAAGGCTTGTTTATTTCTATCAAAGGATAATAACCAAGACCACTAGTATTTCATTACATTTGAGGCTCTATAGGGACAAATATACCTTTTTCTCTAGCACCACATCATTTTCCATTATAACCAAGTTGTTTCATCATTTCATAACCTTTTCCATAAAGTTTCTTCATCTCTTTTGGATTTGGTGGTTGTTGATAGTCAATTTTGTCAAAGTTTTTTGTGTAATTTGTCTTTTCTTCTAAAGTGGATGAGCTAGATGCTTTTGAAGGGCCATTCAAATTTTATGTGTATATTACCTCTTTTTTGTTTCCCATGTATGAATCTTTGTTTATGATCGTGTATTATCCCATGAATGTTGGTTCAAAATTCAATGATCCCAAATCATCTAGTGATATCATTGTGAAGGGTTTAGGACATCTATTTTTTTTGTTCTTGTATGGGTTCTACTTGTGTGGTTGGTGTCAATGTTTTCAAAGGGTTCTCTTTACCTTTCTCAATTTTCAAAAAACTATATGGTTCAAGATCAACTTTGATTGTATAAACTTTGTTGTTGTAGACATATTTCATGATACGATGAAGGGTAGAGGGCACAACTTGCATCTCATGAATCATTGTCTTCCTAAAAGAAGATTGTATGAAAGACCATCAAGAATAACATGGATTAGGGTTTGTAATGTAACTTTGTCAACTTTAATAGGTAATGTGATAACCCCAAGTAGTCATTTTCCAATGTTATCAAAGCCATTAACAGATAAAGAGGTTGGTTGGATTTTGGATTTATTGATGCCAAGCTTATCCAAAAGTTTTTCACTACACACATTTAAGGATGAGCCATTGTCCACAAGGGTTTTTTTTATCCCTATGCTATTGTATTGAGCCATGATCATGAAAGCATCATATTATTTTTGCACTTCCAAAGGAGGGAGCTCTCTTTGGTGGAAAAAATTATCAACATTTATTCCTTGAATCATTGTTGCTATGTCGTCCGGGTTTGCACTAGAGGGAACCACAACTTGTTGCAAGGTTGTTTGAAGCATAGTGTGTTAATTAGGTGATGTAGTGTAGAAAAAAGTATCCCTTTCTTAATTCGGGAATAATTAATGATAAATTGGACTTAATACATCACCTTGATCTAGTGTTGTGAGGTGCTTTACACATCCACATTAGGTCTTGGGCCCTTTTCAAGCTAAGTTAACTTAACTTTGCCTTAATTTAATGTTGTAAAATGTATTTATTTACAATTTCACATTAAATTTAAGGGGCTTGTAAACCAAAGTGGACCTAATCTAGTGTTGTAATGTGTTCTACACATTCACATTGGATTTAGGGCCCTTCTAAGCTAAATTAACCTATTTTCTTGCTTAATTTGGTGTCGTAAAGTTAAAATATTTACACTTTCACATTGGATTTTAGGCCCTCTTGCATTCATGACCTTAATATCATCATTAATGGGCCCCTATGACCCTATATTGTGCATCCCAAGTAACATTTTGATCAAAACCTGATAAAATCAACATATAAGATTAATTTCTTCATTCCCTGACACTTTAGGACTAAAAATAGCCCCTATGGGACCCATTCACCACCTTGGGTGAATGAGTCCCTTCCAGGTGTGACTCAGTTTCCCAGGATGGTGAATGCGTCCTATTTGGCCTATTTTTAAGGTTATGAGTAGGAAAAGTGGGTTTTAAATTCAAATTTCTTCCATGTCGGCCTTGGGGATAAAATTAATGGTCATTTGAGTGGATTTCATATATAAAAAATCTTTCAAATAATTATTTCATCAAGCATTCATGTTATCAAGTGATGCACTCAAGAGTTAAGCACTCCAAGTCTTCACAAGGTCATCAAGATAGCTTTCAAGATAGGCATTCAAGGGAAGATTCTTCATCAATTGTTGTAGCAATTCAAGATCCATCATCATGGAAAGGTTCTAATTGCATTATTTCATGTCCATGCTTCATTATATTATTTCATCATTTGGTTTAATTACCTAAAAGGGTTTTGACCCAGGAAAACCCCTATTCCCTAACAATCAACAACTTATCTCTCTCGCCTTTTGTGATTGCAGATTTAGGTGCTTTGAAGACTTGAAGATAATTGAGGATTAGGTTGAAATATTCACTAATCTTCAAGGTCATAATCTTCACTAAAAGGACACCTAAACCTCAAATTTAGGGTTTTAGATCCGTGAACCTGGAGGAGTAGATTGAGTAGACCAAGAGGTGTAGATCAAAAATTTGAAGTTCTAGAAAATAAAAATTGGAATCATTCACCAAAAGTGGCGAATGAGTCCCACTATGGGTGCTTTTATGATATTTTTACAAATTTGGATACCCATTTTCCTAAAACCCGCTTCTGTGTAGAAATCCAAAACTAGGACTCATTTTCCCAGAATGGAGAATGAGTCCCACCAGGTCAAAAATTTAGGTTTTCTAGAATTTTAGAGTCGTTTCCAATCATGATCAAGTTTCCAGGTGCACATCATCATTTTTTTTTTTTTTTGGTTTTGTTTGCATTTCTAAGCCATTTCATAGGTCTTTGCATTGAATTAGGGTTTTACATTTCATCTTGCATATCATTGTCTATTCCAAGTTTACACTTGGTGGTGAACCCCTCATTAGATCCTTTTCAACCCCTAGGACAACCATCTTGCAAGATCTCTCTCCCTTTTGTGATCTCAAGGGTTTGTTCTTGAGTGAAAGTTAGTGAAAGTTGCCCCTTTTGGTCCTAAACCCTAAAGGTGAAAAGGGCTCCAATTTTCAAACCTTTCATTTTGGTAAACTTGCATTTAGAATACCTTATTTTCTAATTTGGAGTCAATCATCATCCTAGATTTAGCTTGCGTTAACTTTGCATTAGGATTTTCATTGGTTAATTTGCATCCTAGGGTTTCAAATTTTGCATTAGTGAAAGCTCATTTAGCTTGCATTTTGCATCTAATTTCATTGAAAATGATTCAAAATCTGCATTTGCATCTTAGATCTAGATCATACAACATAGAAAACATAACAATCAAGTAATTTTTTTTGAAAAAAATCCTCACTAGGACTCATTCCCCACCTTGGGTGAATCAATCCCTTTGCATATTCTAAACTACATTTACAGAGTTAAATTTCCTTTTTTTAAGCTTATGTTTGTTGTTATTGCTTTTCTGTTTTAGTTTTCCTACTTTCTATTACATTCAAATCATTAGAAGTAGCATAATTTATTTTCATTGCAATTGTGGATAGAATTAGTTTCTTGCACTTTTCAATTTCAGTATTAGTTCATAGTTTAATTAAATTAGATTACATTCAACATTCATTAGAAAATGAAACCAAAAAACTAAAAGTATCAAAAGAAACAAACAAAAAATGGGTAACCTTAGAGAAAGCATATCATTCAAACCCTTTAGTAGTGATGACTTTGACATGTTAGATGAAGCCCTTGATGAATTCATCTCACCTAGTTCATCCACTAAAGCTTTGTCACAAGAGGATGCAAGCATTGACTATCATTATAATCACAATTGTTCTTCTCCTGATATCTCTCCCATTGGTGACGAATGTATCTTGGTGAAAGAAGATGCAATCATTGAAGATCATGAAAGTCTTGTTTGTCTTCCTCCCCCTTAGAAAGATATTATGACACACAAAGCTGAGATCATGTCCACTACTTTACCTACTCTTTATTCATCTCCCAACACCTCCCATACTTGTGAAAACACTTTAGTGAATAAGGATACAATTTTGAATGATCATGACAAACAAATTTGTGGAGGATATGTTGATATTAAGCAATCCAATAATTGAGAGCTATGACAATCCTACCTCTCCTACTTGGGAAGACATTATAGGACATGAGGATGTAAATGTAGATAATCATGACAATCAAACCTTTCCTTCTCCTAATATCTTCTATAGACATGAAGAAGATAGTTTAGTGTTAGAAAATATCCTTATTGAGACTGATGAGAATCTTAGTCCTCCGTTTCCTGATACCCCTACCATTTGGGAAGAATTATTTGAACAAAAAATTCCAATCAGTGGTAACCATGAAACTCATAGTTATTCTTCTCTTGATGTCTCCCCTATGTGCGATGAAGCTACTTTACAAAATCTAACCATGAAATGTGATGAACCTATTGTTTGTCACTTCCTAAAAGCTCTCCTACTAGAATAGAAATTACGGCACAAGGGAATGATACCTTAGAGAAAAGGATGAAATAATGGACAACAATCAAATTCCCCCCTCTCCTAATATCTCTCCTATTGGCGATGAATATATTATGGTGTTAAATGATCCAATCAATGAGATTCATGAGGAAAACATCATTGAACAAGAAAACGCCATCATTGACAATGATCTAACCATTGATAACCTCCTTAATTTTGATGAAGTTATTTTAGAAGAACCCACCTTTGAATGTCATGAACATCTAGTTTTTCGCTCTCCTAAAAACTCTCCTGCTAGGGAAGGTACCATGGTGCAAGAAAATGACAACATTGACAAAATTATTTTAAACAATAGTAATAGGGCTTCCTTAGATGAAGATGATGAAGTGAAATTAGACTCCTCTTCACTAAGAAATCATGAAACAAAGGATAAATCCTTTTACATTATGCACATTAAACAACCCTTCACACTAACCATATAAAAACAAAATCAAGTTGAATAAGCCACAAAGTTATTGGAAGATGCTTCGAAAAGCTTTGATTTCATACCTGTATTCATGGGAAAATAAAAGATCATAACAAAAGAGTCTAAAAATGGAAAACATAAACCAATAATGGAAATACAAAATTCAAAAACATTCACTTCAACCACTTTAGAAGAAACCACAACATACATGACAAATTTTGATGAGGTTGAACAACCACCAAATCTGAAAGAAGTGAAAAAGATTTATGGAAGAGGTTTTGAACATATGATGCAACTTGGGAAAGGATGTGCTGCTATAAAACAAGGTATCCATGACCCTACAAAGCCTAAAATACAAGAAATGACTAATCATCTTTTTTATTGTCCCTCAAAACAAAAGCCTTCATTCAATGTCAACTCTATCACAAAATATTCTTCCAAGACAACTTTAACTTTGATGCATCCAAAACTGATAGATATCTCATTAAATATGTATCAATTTGACACCTTGTTTACTCATCATAATAAATAACATTAGTTGTTTCTCTTTTCCATGCAATAGTTGTAAGATAATAACATACTCACTATTGCATGTTTTACATTCATCACAAGTCATTCCCATTTTTCAAGGAGCAACACATCATCATCCATTTTGAGCTCACCCTTGTCCTACACTAAGTGGGGGCAAGAGGGTTAGGAAGCCTAATCACCGTATGTCACTTTTCATTGTCTCTTTTGGCTAATTGACCTCCTTTCATGTATATATAAGAGAAATCTTGGGATGTGGATGACATGCCTTAAGTTGGATCACATGTGACATACTTATCAATGATGTATTCCGATTTGGAAACATATGACTTGGCATAGGGCTTTCCAAGTTGGCTCTCATGTCTTCTTTCATGTTAACATTTATCACTAGCTACTTTAAATCAATTGCTCACAAAGATGGTGTGACAACCGCTTTAAAGTGGGGGAATACATAGATGAAATCAATTGGAAAATTTCATGGTGTGATTTTAATTTTTTATTGTGATGTGTCCTCTTCTTGGTGGTGTCATTGGGTTTGATGCCAACCAAGAGTGTATAATCTACTAACATGGTATGATGTGAACGAGACATCCCATGGGCAATATCCAAAAAAAATTACTTGTCCTCTCTTGGATACATTAGGGACAATGCTCCCTACGAGGAAGACCATTACACAAACAAAGCAAAATCCCCTTTAACCAAATTCTTACATGGCATTCAAAAGAATTTAAAAAAATCATTACATTGTGATGCCTTATCAAAGTTATCAAGATGACAACTTTGGTATGGTTGGTATGATGGGAAGCCAATACACTAGCATGAATTTCTCATTATATGGTGGGAAGCTAACACACTAGCATGAATTTCTCACTAAACCACTTCATTAGGACAACTCACCCCGCTGATGACCTGAAGTTCCATGGCCCCAGAGTGAGCGCATTTTTGAAGCTGGATCCACCTATCTTATTCTTTTCTTTCTTTTTTATATCTTTGACATTGCATGTTTGTGTACCTTCTTTTGTTGCAAATCATACATTTTTTGTGTGTCCTTTCGTGCTTATGTCGGGTTGACTTAGGATCTTGGATCCTAGGGGCTTGATTTCCTCTGCATACTTTATTATCCTAGACAATCCACATCAAAGCACTTGGAAACCCCTTGAATGTCTATTTAGTGTGAGTTTGAAGCAAGTTCATCCTCTCACTAAAGTGGGGGCTAAATGTAGTGTAAAAATAAGTATCCCTTGCTTAATTTAGGAATAATTAATGATAAATTGGACTTAATGTTGCCTTGATCTAGTGTTGTGAGGTGTTTTACACATCCACATTAGGTCTTGGGACATTTTAAAGCTAAGTTAACTCTACCTTAATTTAATGTTGTAAAATGTATTTATTTACAATTTCACATTAAATTTAAGGGGCTTGTGAACCAAAGTTGACCTAATCTAGTGTTGTAATGTGTTCTACACATTCACATTGGATTTAGGGCCCTTCTAAGCTAAATTAACCTATTTTTGCCTTAATTTAGTTTTGTAAAGTGTATTTATTTACACTCTCACATTGGATTTTGGGCCCTCTTGCATTAATAACCTTAATATCATCATTAATAGACACCTATGACCATATATTGTGCATCCCAAGGCATATTTTGATCAAAAACCTGACAAAATCAACATATAAGATTAATTTCTTCATCCCCTGACACTTTAAGACTAAGAATAGCCCCTATGGGACCCATTCACCATCTTGGGTGAATGAGTTCCATCAAGGTGGAACTCATTCACCTAGGATGGCGAATGAGTCCCATTTGGCCTATTTTTAAGGTTCTGAGTGAGAAAAGTAGGTTTTTAATTCAAATTTCTTCCATGTCAGCCTTGGGGATCAAATTAACAGTCATTTGAGTGGATTTCCTATATAAAAAAGCTTTAAAATCATTATTTCATTAAGAATTCATGTCATCAAGTCAAGCACTCAAGAGTTAAGCACTCCAAGTCTTCACAAGGTCATCAAGATAGGTTTCAAGATCATTTCTATGGCATTAAAGGGTATATTCTTCATGAATTATTACAACAATTCAAGATCCATCATCATAGCAAGGTTCCAATTGCATTATTTCATGTTCATGCTTCATTATCTTATTTCATCATTTGGTTTAATTACCTAAAATGGGTTTGACCAAGGCAAACCACTACTCCCTAACAATCAACACTTTCTCTGTCTCTCTCTCTCTCTTTGTGTGATTGCAGATTTAGATGCTTTGAAGACTTGAAGATCATTAAGGATTATATTGCAAGCTTGTTGGAGTTGTTCCCCTATTTGCAAGGTCATAATCTTCACTAAAAGGTCATCTATAGCCCCAAAATCAGGGTTTCAAATTTGGGAACTTGGAGGAGCAGATTGAGTAGATTGAGAGGTGTAGATCAAAACTTTGAAGTTCCAAAAAATCCAAGCTGGAATCATTCACCACAAGTGGTGAATGAGTCCCACCTTGGGTGTTTTTTGTTGGGAAATATGCCTCAAGCTTACTGGCATGAAACTCCTAAAAGGGAAAAATCAGTGAGACCCTTTGGAAGTCTTACCGACTAGTAGCTATGTTCTAAACTCTTGAAGTGCTCGGGTCACCGAGACTTTGGTTTTGTCTTGTTGACTAGAGTCATCGACAAGACATGTCGATCACTATGAAACTTCCATCTCCTTCTGCCCGGACAGATCTCCTGTCGACAGGTTGGTTTCTAATGGTTATCGGGGAGACTCGTGGTGACATAAGTCATTGAGGAGAGGCATGAACATTTAGAATGACTCATTCTGATAGGGTATGTCTCACCAACGGTTATTCACAAGAATTTTATTGGGTGACATGAAGGCTCGATGAAAGTCTAAGCAACAGTGGAGGTCTCGTTGACAATTTAGCTTTCGGTATGAACTCTTGGCGATAGCTTTTCTCTCTTCGACTGTTTTATGATCGTTATGACCTCTTGGCGGTAGCATTCCTCTTCCCGATGGAATTTTTTTTGTGAACTACTTATGGATCTCCGCACAATGAACTTTGGCGTAACCACTTGTCGATGGTGTTTCTCTCGCTGATAGACTGGTGCATTCGATATGACATCTTGGCAATAGCGTTTCTTTCTTTGACTATTTTGTGCTCATTATGATGTCTTGCCGATAGCGGTGGTCATGTTGATGGTTTTATGATCAGGCATTGTGGCATCGGGGTGACACGGCCTAGTGTCTCACCGACATGCAATACTGTTTGAATGCCTTGAACGAATGTCTATCCTACTTGGTTTGTTTTGAGCCAATTAGAGAAGCAAAATGTGAATCACTAGCAGTTGGACTGTTGCGACTATTCCTATGTGGAAGGTGAACAGATTGTGAGGAGAAAAATTATGCTTGGGAAATGGCGGATGACGAAGAACAGAGCGTGAGATAACAAAGTGTTGCTCTATTGAATATGAATTATTTTGAGTGAATTCATTGGATTTTTCTGAGAGCATTTTTGTACAAGGTTGATTAGGAAATTATGTTGCTATAAATTGACATAAGAAAGTGAAGTCTATACTCTGTATGTAATTTTTGTTTACTGTAATACAAAGAGGCTCTTCTTGGTGTAGTGGGTTTTTCTCCCATAAGGGTTTTCCCACGTAAATCTAGTGTCCAAATTGTGTATGTTCATTTTTCTGTTTGTGTTATTTATTTCATGAGTATCTTAATTGAACTGTAATTGCAAAATTTAAAGTCACCTCTTCATTCTTCCCTGAGGTTTTGATGTTAGGAGAGTTTGTTCCACACCTAAGCTTTCCTTACAAGTGGTATCAGATCCTGACCAATTGTGTTATCCCTGTGGGTATGTTGGGTTTTTTGTGTCAATTCTATTCAGTGGGAGTCTTGTAGAAGTCTGGTAATTCGAATTACAGATTAATATGGCAAGCACGTCAGGAAATATTGAAATTGAGAAATTCAATGGCAGCAATTTTGAGTTGTGGAAACTTAAAATGGAAGATCTGTTGGTTGACTGTGATCTTTGGCTTGCTATGTATGGAACGAAGCCTATAGGCATGAAGCAATAGGATTGAGACTTTTCAGATCAAAAATCAAAGGGGCTGATAAGGCTTTGTTTAGCAGACTCTATTCTTCTAAATATTCATGAAGAAAAGACTGCATCTTCTTTATGAAAAAGACTGGGAGTTATTTATCAAGGAAAGTTCTTCGTGAATAAGTTGTTCTTGAGGAAAAAGCTATACTCTTTGAAAATACAGGAAGGAGCATCTGTTGCTGATCATTTGAATGCTTTCAACATGTTGATTGCTCAGTTAGCATCTGTGGGTGTGAAGATTGATGAAGAAGATCGTTGTATGCTACTATTATGTTCTTTGCCATATCCTTGGGATCACTTGGTGATGGCTATTGGGAGTACTAATTCCTCTTTTAAGATGGAAGATATTGTTTGTTCTTTGTTATCAGAAGAGATGAGAATAAAATCTTCTAAGATGGCGAAGGAGGCTCTTGCTGTTAGAGGCATATCGAAAGAAAAAGGAAAGAAGGATAAGAAGTCCAAATCCAAATTAGAGGGGAGATCAAAGTCTATTGGCAAGAAGTCCAACGTGAAGTGCTGGAATTGTGGGCAACCTAGTCACGTTCGAAAGGATGGTAAAGAGGATAAAAAGAAGAAGTATTCTTCTGACAATGATTCTTCTCAGAGTGATTCAGATGCTTTCATTGCAGCCTTGGCTACTTAGGCATCAGATGATGCCTAGCTGATTAATTCTAGAGAATCTTTCCGCATGACATCTCATAGAGATTGGTTCACTAAGTATGAAAAATACAATGGTGGAAGGGTGTATTTGGCAAGTGATTCATCTCTGGAAATAGTTGGTTGTGGAAGAGTCAAAATTCAATTCCCTAATGGAAGAGTGATAGGAATCAATGATGTAATGCATATACTAGGTCTGGCTCAAAATTTACTTTTTGTTAGTAAGTTGAATGATATTGAAGTACAAGTCATGTTCTTTGGAAATGGCTACAAGATGACTACAGGCTCAATGGTGCTAGCAAGGGGTGCTTGTATTGGTACCTTGTATAAGATGGATGCACATGCTATGCAATGCAATAGTGTCTCTATAAAGTCACAGAAGGCTACTCATGGAGAAAAAGAGGAAAAAGTTCCTGATTGTGCAAACTCTATGGAAGTTAAACTTCTAGCATAAAAGACTATGCTCTAGCATCATAGGCTAGGCCACATTGGTGAAAAAGGTTTAAAAACCTTGAAAAATAAAAACCTGGTTGAAGGGATTGATGATTGTAACCTCGAGTTCGAGTTTTGTAAATATTGTATATATGGTAAACAACACCTTGTTTCATTTTACTCTAGTCCCTACAAATCTTTTGATTTACTTATATACATTCATTCTGATGTTTTTGGTCTAGTGAATGTTCCTTCTTTGTCTAAATCAAGATATTATGTATCGTTCATTGATGATTATTCAAGAAGAGCATTTGTTTATTTTTTGAAAAGTAAAGCAGAAGTGTTCAGTAGTTTTAAGGAATTTAAAAACCTTGTGGAAAATTAGACCGGAAGAGAAATAAAATGTTTAAGAATTGAAAATCGCGGTGAGTTTTGTTCTGATGAGTTTGAGAGGTATTGTAAAGATCATGGGATTAAAAGACATAAAACTACACCCTACACTTCGTAGAAAAATGGAGTTGCTGAAAGGTTCACCATGACAGTGATGGAAAGAGCACAAAGTATGATGAGCAGTGCTGGCTTGAAAGAGAAGTTTTGGGCTGAGGTAGTTGCAACAACATGTTATCTAATAAACCATTCTCTGAATTCCGCTCTTGTTGAGAAAACACCTTTGGAAGCATGGTCTGGTAATATCCCTCTCTAAGACACATTCGTGTCTTTGGCTATGAGGCATATGCATATGTTTCAAATGAAAAAAGATCTAAATTGGAGAACAAGGTTGTTAAATATATTTTTATTGGTTATAATGCTAGCATAAAAGGATACAAGCTTTGGAATTCTGATACAAAGAAGGTTCTATATAGTAGAAGTGTGATTTTTTATGAGCTAAAGCCTTCTACTTTGGATCTACAGTCAAAGACAAAATTAGAAAATAAAAAGGATGTAGTTGAAATTCCTTTGACACCAAATAAAGAGGAATTGAAAATTCAAAATGTACTTGAAACTGAGGAGATCTCAAGTAGTTCTGAGAGTTCTGAAGAAGAAGATCAACCTTAGCCTTAGCCTGTGAGGAGGTCAACACATGAAAGAAAGCAACCTAATAGGTATGGGTTTTCTTTGTTAGATTCTACTTGTGCCTATGCTTTAATTTCTAGCACTGATGAGCCTAGGACTGTGAAAGAGGCATTTAGAATGTCTAATTCAAACTCTTGGTTGGAAGCCATGAATGAAGAAATGGCATCATTAGAAAATAATGATACTTGGAGTTTGGTGCCCTTGCTTGAAGGAAAAAAAGTTGTTGGCTGCAAATGGGTATTTAAATTGAAAATAGGTCTGGATGGTAGTGTGGAAAAGTATAAGGCGAGATTGGTTGCAAAGGGGTATTCCCAGGTAGAGGGAATTGATTATGGAGAAATTATTTCTCTTGTAGCTAATTTGATGTCTATCAGATTTCTTTTGTCACTTGCAACAACATATGACTTAGAGATTGAATAGATGGATGTGAAGACAACATTTATTCCTGGTGACCTTGAAGAATAAATTTAGATGTCCCAACTTGAGCACTTTGTGGAAAAAGGTAAAGAAAAACTAGTTTGCAAGTTAAAAAAATCTCTATATGGATTAAAACAATCTCCTAGAATGTGGTACTAGAAGTTTGAAACTTTTGTTTTGTCATTGGGATTTGTAAGATCGAAATCGATCATTGTGTGTACTACAAAGCTGAAAGTGATCGTGTTCTTATTATTGCTCTCTATGTTGATGATATGTTGTTCATAGGCAATAGTAAGTTAATGATTTCTGATCTAAAATCTCAGTTGTCTACAAAGTTTGAAATGAAAGATCTTGGTGTAGCCAGGTATATTCTGGGAATGGAAATAACCAGTGATAGGAAGAGTAGAAAAATTTGGATCAGTCATAGTAAGTATATTAATACTGTTATGGAGAGATTTTGTATGGCTGATTGCAAGCAGCTAGTTGTTCTAGTTTTTTAGGGAACGAAGCTATTTGTTGAAGGCTGTCCAAAATCTCCTACTGAGATAGAGGACATGACTAGAGTGCCTTATGCTAGTGTAGTTGGTAGTTTAATGTATGCAATGGTTTGTACAAGGCCATACATTGCCCAAGCAGTGGGAGTTCTTAGTCATTTTATGGAAAATCCTACAAGGACACATTGGGATGTTGTGAAAAGGGTGTTTGGATATCTGAAGGGAACTTCAGAATATGCTTTGTGTTACCATGGAAAGTTGGTTGAATCACAGAGGACTCTCAGCATTCGAGGCTATGTGGATTCTGATTGGGCAGGAGACATTGACAACAGAAGATCCACCGGTGGATATATTTTCATGATGAATGGCGGTGTAGTTAGTTGGATGAGTAAGCGGTAGGCTATAGTCACTTTGTCCACTACATAGGCATAATACATGGCAGCAACACATGCCTATAAAGAACCAATTTGGTTAAAAATTTTGTGTTCTAACATTGGGTTTGATGTAGGAATAATTTCAATTTACTGTGACAGTCAGAGTGCTATTTGTTTAGCGAAAAATCATACTTTTCATGCTAGGAAAAAAATATTGATGTGCAGTATCATTTTGTATGAGATATGGTGGAGGATGGAAAGGTCTCTTTAGAAAAAGTGGATACTTTGGAAAATGTTGCAGATGCATTGATGAAACTAGTGAGCACAAACAAATTCAGGTGGTGTGCCAATTCGATGGGCCTCAGTGCCCATGAATTTAAGTAGTTTTGTTGTGCTTTGGAGGTGTCAGTAAGATCTTCATCAAGTGGAACATTGTTGGAAAATATGCCTCAAGCTTACTGGCATGAAACTCCTTAAAGGGAAAAATCGGTGAGACCCTCTAGAAGTCTTACCGACTAGCAGCTATGTTCTAAACTTTTGAAATGCTCGGGTCACTAAGAATTTGGTTCTGTCTTGCTGATGGGAGTCATTCGCAAGACATGTCGATTGCTATGAAACTTCCATCTCATTCTGCCTGGACATATCTCCTATCAACGGGTTGGTTTCTAATGGTTATTGGGGAGACTCGTGGCAATAGAAGTCATCGGGGAGAGGCATGAAAATTTGGAATGACTCATTTCGACAAGGTATGTCTCACCGACGACTATTCACAAGAATGTCATCAGGGTGACATGAAGGCTCAATAAGAGTCTAAGCGATAGTGGAGGTCTTGCCGATAGTTTAGCTTTCGGTATGAACTCTTGGTGATAGCTTTTCTCTTGCTAACTATTCTGTGATCGTTATGACCTCTTTAACGATAGTGTTCCTCTTGCTGACAATTTTTTTTTTATGAACTGCCGATGGATCTCCATGTGATGAACTTCAGCGTAACCTCTTGCCGATGGTGTTTCTCTCGTCGACAGACTGGTGCATTCGATATGACCTCTTGGTGATAGCGTTTCTCTCTTTGACTGTTCTATGCTCGTTATGATGTATCACTGATAGTGGTGGTCATGCCGATGGTTCTATGATCGGGCATTGTGGCATCAGGGAGACATGGCCTAGTGTCTCATCAACATGCGATACTATTTGAACACCTTAACCGAATGTCTTTCCTACATAGTTTTTTCTAAGCCAATCATATAAGCAGAATGTGAACCACTAGCAGTTAGACTATTGTGATTGGTCCTATGTGGAAGGTGAACAGATTGTGAGGAGAATGATTATGCTTGGGCATTGGCGGATGATGAAGAACAAAGTGTGAGATAACGAAGTGTTGCTCGATTGAATACAAATTGTTTTGAGTGAATTCATTGGATGTTTTTGAGAGCATTTCTGTACAAGGTTGATCAGGAAATTATGCTGCTATAAATTGACATCAGAAAGTGAAGTTTTTACTTTGTATGTAATTTTTGTTTACTGTAATACAAAGAGGCTCTTCTTGGTGTGGTGGGTTTTTCTCCCATAAGGGTTTTCCCACATAAATTTGGTGTCCAAATTGTGTATGTTCATTTCTCTATTTCTGTTATTTCTTTCATGAGTATCTTAATTGAACTGTAATTGCAAAATTTAAAGTCACTCTTCATTCTTCCTTGAGGTTTTGACGTTAGGAGAGTTTTTTCTGCACCTAAGCTTTCCTTACATTTTTCAGAGATTTTTGCAGATTTGGATACCCATTTTCCTGAAACCCGTTTTTGTGTAGAAATCCAAAACTAGGATTGATTCACCCAGAATGGTAAATGAGTCCCACTAGGTCAAAAATTAAGGTTTTCTAGAATTTCAGAGTTTTTTCAAATCATCATCAAGTTTCCAGGTGCATATCATTCATTTCATTTCCTTTTTTTGTTCTATTTTGTTTGAATTTCTAAGCCATTTCATAGGTCTTTGCATTGAATTAGGATTTTACATTTCATCTTGCATATCATTGTCTATTTCAAGTTTACACTTGGTGGTGAACCCCTCATTAGATTATTTTTAGCCCCTAGGATAACCCTCTCATAATATCTCTCTCCCTTTTGAGATCTCAAGGGTTTTTTCTTGAGTGAAAGTTAGTGAAAGTTAACCCTTTTGGTCCTAAACCCTAAAGGTAAAAATTGCTCCAATTTCCAACCTTTCAGGTGAATTCTGAATCAAGTCCCAGATGGATATCTTTTTGGGAGTAATCTTAAGTTGTTTAACAATATCATACTCCTTACCATAATGAGGAATTGGTAAGATAGGGTTAGGCAATGTGAGTAGTGTTGAAGTTGTGTTTCTTGGTTGTGGATTGTTTCTAGTGTTGTATGTATGAGCAATGGTATTGTAACTTAGTTGCTGCAAAACATTGTTCTTAGGTTGTTCAAGGATAAGGACGGGTTTGTTTTTAACTTGTGGTTTTTGAGAGGTTGGATAAATTATAAGTTTAGGCTCGGGAGAGTACTCCGAGGGGTATCTAATGTGCATAACCTTAGAAGACTTGTCATGATGTCTTAGTGAAGGGTATTCTAATGTCACTTCATTGTCTTCATCTAAGCAATTATTGTTGTCAATGTTCTCATTTTCTTGCACCATGATATCTTCCCTAGTAGGAGTGTTTTTAGGAGAACTACAAACCAAGTATTATTGACATTCAGGGATTGGCTTTTCCAAAAAGACTTCATCACAAGGAGGGGGGTGATCAATGACATTCTCTTGTTCAATAATGTTTCCTCTAGAGGGAGAGAGGCAAATAGGATTCTTGTGACTCTCATAGCTTTTATCTTCTAACACTGCAATATCTTCTTCACAACTAGGAGAGATATCAGGAGAAGGATAGATGTGATCATCTTGATATCCAGTGAGTTTATTCTTGTTTTCTAGGGTCTCATTCTCTTGTACCATAAATTCTACCCTAGTAGGAGAGCTTTTAGGAGAGAGACAAACAAAAGGTTCATCACTCTCCATTATTATGCCGTGTCAAGTAACTTCATCAATAGTAGGGGAAACATCAAGAGAAGGACTACTATGGTTTTTACTATTATGAATATTTAAATGATTTTGTTCAAATAGGCCTTTCCAAAAGTTAGGGACATTAGGAAGGAGAGAGATAAGGTTATCACTTTCAATCCACATGTACTCCTCACAAATGTGATTTTAATGAGCATTCATGATTGTAACCTCTTTTACTAAAGCCTTCTTGCAACTAGGGGAGGTGTTGAGAGATGGATTTGGGATAAGAAAAGTGGTGGCAATTATCTCATCTTCTTGGATCATATATCTTTCCTAGGGGGAGGAGGAGATAGACAATCAAGACTCTCATGATCCACAATGATTGTGTCTTCTTTCACCAAGATACCTTTGTCTCTAGTAGGAGAAGCATTGGGAGAAGAACAATTATGGTTTTCATGATTGTCTATGCTTGTATCTTCTTGTATTATATTGTCCTCACCAATAGGCAATGTAATATTAAGGATTGTGTCAATTGTTTGTTCCTTTTCCTCTAAGATGTTCTCATAACTATGAAAGATAGTAGAAGGATAACTAACATGTTTCTTAATGACCTCATTTTTGTACTCTAGATTGAACACATAAGATGGGATGTTGTACTTATGCAATCCATTTTTAACCATATCAAAGCCACATCTCTTGAAAGAAAACATGCTATCATGGGACAGTAAATAAGGCACAATTCTATAACCTGAAATGAAATGTTTAAATGTAATTTTTAGATTTGAAACAAGGTATTTTTCTGATTACACTATGCAACAACATGAAAGATGAAATTTTGTAAATGAAAAATTGGAATTAAGCAATGCATGACATGAAGCACTTTAAGCTAGGTTTAGTAAAATGCATGAAACAATAAGTCAACCCACTAAAACAGATAAGTGGTAGCAAATAGAAGCACATAAAAGTAGTTTCAAATATTGAAAACTACAAATTCAAAGCCAACAAGGACTAAGATGCTAGTAAGGGCATCTTGGTCCTCCTGATGAGATTTTGAGGTTCTAGAAAATGAAAAAGAAAGCAAACAACAAAGATATGATTTTGAACCAGAAACCCTGAGAGGGACTAAGATGTTTTAGTCCTAGCAGAGGTTTTTTTCAAAAAAACAACAAAGTCTAGGTTGATAATAGTGTTCCTAGGTTGCCTACCTAGGGACCCGATGTGAAGAAACATAAAAAAGTGCAAAGGAATGCAAGAAAAAGTAACTAATGGCAAGCAATTGGATGCAAAGTTGAATGCAATTTTTTCAATTTTGAATGAAATAACAATGTTTATAAATGCAATTAGGAATGAGTAACAATGCACTTTTTCAATTTTTCAATGAGATAAAATGATGCAAGAAAGCAAAAATGCAACCTATATGCACTTTCACTAATGCAAATATGAGTAAGCCTAGATGCACTTTCACTAAAAATGAGAAACCCTAGATGCACTTTCACTAAAGCAAGATGCAATACAAGAATGAATGCAACCTAGATCGAAGAATTTAATAGACTCTAAATCATAAAATAAATGCTCTAAAATGTTAGGTTCACCAAAATGAATCGTAAAGAAAACAAGGTGGGACAGGTGCCCATTTATTCTCTCTAGCTCATTCAATAATGTCCTAAGAATCCCAAATTGGATTAGCTATCAACCCCAAAGGGTGAGTCAATTCTCAATAAGGAAGACCTAGGAGAGGTTCTTTTAAGATTTGAAGGGTTCACCACCAAGCAAAAGCTTGGAAAAGGAAAATAAACATTCAACTCACAAAACCTAGTAATGCAAGCTAAAAGATAAGTGCAAATGATAAAATTAAGCAATAAGAAGTTATGATGTATGCCTGGGAAATTTGGAAATGTGATGAGAATTCTAGAAATGTAAAGAAGTTGTCAAAATGTGCTATGGAGGACTAAGATGCCCTTGCTACCATCTTAGTTCTTATCTGAATTTCTGAAATCTTTGAATGTGACCCTAAGGTTTGATGTCTACACTTCCTTCTTCTCTGATCTTATATTTTGAAACTTCCAGATATGGCATGTAAGTGAGTTTCCATGAAGGTGGAAACTTTGCAATGAAACTTTGCACTTCAAATGATGTTCAAGTCTTCAACCTAAATTTTCAATCACAAACATACAAAAGGGGAAAAACTTGTTGATTGTTAGTAAATGGGGGTTTTCCTTGGTCAAACACCTTGTTGGTAATTAAACCTTGAAATAGAAATGAAATGGATGGAAATGATGAAAGAACAAAACATTGTGTTGAAACTAACCAAACCCTTGTAATAAGGTGTTGCAAATTAGCTTGAAATGATTGCACTAGATGTGGTTCTTGACTCTTGCTTGAATGATATTGATCTTGCATAAAACACTTGCTCAAATAATAAACCCTACATCAAAAATGTTAGCAAAATAACAAACAAGATACAACAATATCCTTGATATGATGCTTGAATCTTGATGATGGCTCCAAATGCTTGATGAACTACTATTGAATGCTTGGATGCTTAGATTTCTTGTTAGTATAAAATGAAGGAAGGAACCTTGTATTTAAACTTATCCATGCTTAATATCTTGAAATTACACCACAACAAGTCGATATATGAATTCATTAATTAAAGGAGGCTAAATCCTGCCAAGATTTGAAATTAAATCCAATAAATACCTTAAGGGTGACTAAGATGCCCTAAATGGCGTCTTAGTCCCAAGGCATGAAACTTGAGGCAAAGACTCCAAAAAGGGGCCCATTTAAGGCACACTTGAAATCAAGGTCCCAATACCTTTGGGGAACAAATATTCCCTAGGTGGCATCTTAGTCCCAACCCAAAAATTAGGGACACTCAGCTAGAATCATTAAATTATCATTTATCCATTGATGTTTGTCAGGATTAGCCATAAAAAGGTATAATTTGTTAGGCTTGTGGATGAAAAATAAAACCAATTAAGACATAAGTAAGGATAAATAAAGCAAGGCAATCCCAAAAATGTGTGAAAATGCAATGGTATGCATTTTCCTACACTATAGGTAGAAACAGGGAGTCCTAAAGAGGTTGTGCATATGTTACTCGTTTAAGAAGATGTGATGTTGGTCAAAGGGGGAGTATGTGATGTTGCTTCAAGAAAAGATCCTTTTCCCTTTGTCCATAAAAGAATGTCATGTAGCTTTGTGTGGGAGTGTATGGCCCTTTGTCCTTGATGTCAAAGGGGGAGAGTGAGTGCAGTGTGTGTTGCCATCAATGTCAAAGGGGGAGATTGTTGACATATATTGTCATTGATGTTAACAATAATGAGATTATTAGCAATTGTTGTCAAGGTAATCCCACAAAATTGGTTTACAATTCCATTGACGAAGGAAAATTTCCAAAATGCTCCCATGAATTGTTTTTTGGGTTTTTAGGGGTTCGCTCGAAGGGGGGGTTCGAGCGAACCCAAAAAGGGGTTCGCTTGAACCCCCTTTAGGTGAGCCCCTTTTGATGATTTCATCCCTTTTGACATCATTTTTTAAGGAAAACAAAGGAAAAATCACAAAGAAAGTGGATTTTGAGAAAACCTCCCTTTGCTCGAAGGGGTCAAGGGGGGTTCACTCGAACCCCCCTTTTTTCTCTTCTCCCCCTCTTCTACCAAATTTCTACAAAAATTTTCCTTCCAATGCTTGGGTTGAGGATGAAAATGGAGGGAACTTCATAGATCCAACTAGATGATGGTAGTCCTCGAAATGAGCTATCCATCAAATACAATTTCAATATTATTTGGTTTTATTATACATTTTTTAAGTTTAGTTAAAATGGAGGAAACTTCAAAGACCAAACTGCATGATGCTAGTCATCAGAATGAGCTATCAATTTATGCTATAGAAAAAAGGCCCCTCTTTCTTTACATAGGATTAATTCATCATATATTGGACTTAATGAGGCTTTAATCTAGTGTTTTGAGGCATTTTATGCATCCAAACTAGGTCTTGGACCCTTGAAAACTAAATAAAATGCTTTTAATGGCATCTTGTGAAGGTGTTGTGAAGTGTTATAAGACATTACTACATTATTCTAGACTCTATTCATTACAATTCACCTAAAAATCAACTTTTTACTCATCATCAAGTCCTATTTTGAAGTGTTGTAAAGTCTTGTAGCAAGATTTCACGCTTTTCTAGGCACCACTTCACTATTTATCCCTTTCTTATGACTTATTTGACCCCTTTATGCCCTCGTATGCTTTAATTAAGTTTATTTTTGAATGTAAGCCTAAGAAACAACACTAAATACAACTTAATTCCCGACACTTGTTTTCAGGTCCTAGGTGCGACCCATTCGCCATGGGTGGAAAATGAGTCCCCCTTGGCTCCAAATTCAATTTTTTTTAAATTTCCTTTTGGATTTTTATTCAAAAACACTTGATGTCAGTCTGTGATGAGGTATGAATGGTAAAATAAAGCACAAGAGTGTATAAATAAGTGTTTTTCTTCTCATTTTACATCTCCTATCTATCACACATCCATTCTTCATTATTCATCCACCAATCTTCCATCTCAAGTTAAGAAAGTTAGGGCTTTCACATTGCAAGTCATTAATTTAGCTTCCTAAGATATTCAAGGGTAGATTCTACATATTTTGTTGCAGACTTTCAAGATCAATCATCATGGAAAGGTAATCTATTCCATTATTGCATGTTTCATTCCATTCTTTTAACATTTTGGTTTAATTACCTAAACTGAGTTTGACCAAGGCAAACCCCCATGCCCTGACATTCAACATTTCCTCCTCTCTTCTTGTGTGTTTGCAGATTTAGGTCCTTTGAAAGCTTGGCAATCATTGTAGAAAAAGTTGCAAAGTTGTTCAATTCTTCTCCTCATTCAACAAGTCAAAATATCAACAAAAACTCATTTTCAAACCTGTAAATCAGAGTTTCAAAGTAGACACCTATAGGGCATCAAAGTGTTGATAAGAAGCTCCGAAATCCACTCTTTAATATCAAAAATTCAAAAGTGGACTCATTCACCATGTGTGGCGAATGAGTCCTATTTCCAGGCCAGTTTTGAGTTTTCTACATTTTCTGACACCCTTTAGATAGAAATAGGTTTTGGCTCAGTTTACTAGAACTGGGACTGATTCACCAAGAATAGCGAATGAGTCCCTCTAGGCCTAAAAAACAACATCAAAAACATTTCAAATGTAATTTCTAGTCTTCATCAAGGTTCTAGGTGCACACTTTCAATCTGATTCATTTTTGTTGCATTTCTTCATTCGTTTGTAGGTGATTCTACATTACACAATGTGTTTTCTAATAAGTCATGTTTCTTAGGTTTTGCATACTTAATCAATCAATCTTATCAATTAGCTACACTTAGATCATCTCATTTAG
This sequence comes from Sequoia sempervirens, assembly GCA_007258455.2. Classification (NCBI taxonomy): domain Eukaryota; kingdom Viridiplantae; phylum Streptophyta; class Pinopsida; order Cupressales; family Cupressaceae; genus Sequoia; species Sequoia sempervirens. The sequence continues at coordinate 761,932,370 of VDFB02193867.1, read as the reverse complement.
TTCATACAATAGCATACATAATATAATTTGAATGAACCCTTTGCATTTTTGGGCCCTATCTCTCTCCTTTTAGGTGAAAAACCCTAGAAGAGCTAGAGAAGCACATAGGAAACCCAAAAATCTATGGTTCACCATTGAATATAATTTTAATATGTTTTGGTTTTATTATGCATTTATTTTTTAGTTTAATTAAACATACTCTTTTCACTGAAAATCAAGTTGTTTTGTTATGAACATGTGGAAAATTAACAGATTATGATTTTTTTTTTTGAAAAATATCTATGCACTAGATATTGATGTCCCTGATCCAACAAATTTTTTTTGGAAAAATATCTATGCACTAGATATTGATGTCACTAATCCAACAATTTTTTTTTTGAATTTTGATATATACAAAAAAGGTTGTGTTAGCAAGTAATCATGTCTGAATTGTAACTAGTTTGACTTCAAAACTTAATTAAGAAAAAAATATTCAATGAAATGCTATGAAACCAATTGCATGCACTAGAAATCATAGTTATGAGTCTAAATTTGAATTTTTTCTTTTATCCTTCGTAGAAAAGTGTTATGTGTTAGCAAGTACACGTCACTCTTTAAAAATGGTGTTTACTATTAAAAACTATATTTTGAAGGAGATGGAAAAGGAAATGCAATCTGATTCCAATTTTAAAAAATATATATATTTAGAATCTATAGACAAAATGTCACAAATCACTAGTTTACATCATTTTCAAATTCCTAACAGTTTAGAAGCTATAGGTGCCCAAAAGTGAAGATTTAGTTAAAAAATTTAGTTCAATGTCCAGTTTGGCCAAAAATTGTAAACCAATATTGTGGGATCGCCTGTCATTGATGTCAACACTTGAGGAGGTGGTTAGAAATTGTTGGCATTGATGTCAAAACTGATTGTTGATTGTCATTTATGTCAACACTTGAGAAGTATGTTGTTAGTCTTTTCTATTGGTCATCATTATTATATTTAGTTTGGACTAACATTGGTGATGAAGTTCATGGATGGATTTCATGCCTTATTAAAGAAGAATTATTGAAGTTCATGGTCGGATGTCATGCCTAATCAAAGAATAATTATTGAAGTTCATATTTGAATGTCATGTCTTATTAAAGAACAATAGCTGAAGTTCATGACTGGATGTCATGCCTTATCAAAGAAGAGTTGTTGAAGTTCATACAATGAATTATTACTATCAATAGAGTTGATTTGATAATGATATATTCAGATGAGGATTAGAAGCATGTCTGGTAGTGGAGAGATGTTGTTGAAGTCCTATAGTATGTCTTATGCTCTCTCTTGATGTTCTTGATGAAGTATGTGTTGTTGAAAGGAAGTTCTAGCCTCCACAAGTTGCTTAAGTGTTTTTGGTTCAAGAAGCTGCATTGAAGTCTATTTGGAAGAATTCTTTGCATTCCTCCATTGTTGATGCTTTGGTCTTGTCGTTTTATATTCAATGTGAGTGTTCTATGGTTGTTAAAATCCTATCTTTTCAAGTCACTTGTGTTTCTGAGGATATATCTATGAATTGTAGAAAGTTGGTAGTGTTGTTGGTTGTTTAGATTGGTCTAAAAAATTCTCTACATTTCTTTGTATTGATGTCTCTACTCATATGGCTTGGTGAATGTTCTCTAAGCATCCATTTAGTGTCTCAGTTCCAATAGCATGCTGAAGTGGTCTGTAATTTGTTCTACTAATGCTACATCATCTAGTTATGTATTTTGTGCTTCCTAAATAAAGTATTATGCACCTATTTGATCTACAGTGGTTGTTGATGGAATAAAAGTATGTAATAAGTGTATGAAAGTGTTGTGAGATGTTTAGGGAACATCCCATGTGATATGCACATTGCAAATTGGCATCTTTGGTGCAACATTGTGTCTTGATTTGGCTTTCTGAGATATTTATGGATATCTGGCCGAAAGGACTTGTTTATTTGCTTGTGTCCTATTCTTGGGGCTATTCCAACAATGAAAGATGTGTTATGATATATTTGGGTCCTAACCTATCCTACAAGTGGGACTGCATCAAGTTAATTCAATAAGAAGTATGTTTATGGGCCAACTGGTTATGTGCTTCAATGTTTCATCCACATGTTTCCTTGATGCCAAATTAGGTTGATGTGAACTTGAATGTAAATGGTTTTGGATCACATTGGAATAAGTGCTAAGAGTGCTTTTTGTCCTCTCTATCTTCTAGATATGACCTCATTATGTTTTAGTGGCCAACTAGTTGATTTCATTATTTATCCTTTACCTAGCTAACCTAATTGAAGTTTTGAAGTGTTGCTGTGGATATAAATGTAAGATCATTTCAGATGCAACAAGAGGGAGTAGTTTACAAGTACAAAGAATTGTGTGTGTGAATTGTATTGAATATCTAGTAGTGATAGTGCTAAAGGGTGTGCAAGGAAAGATCAATTGTGCTATAATGCCTCAATCAATAGAGTGCTATGTTGACAAGCTTTGTCATATTCTTCTAAATCTTTGTAGATCCTACTTTGAGATAGTGAATCTTATTAGGTCATTTGTAGATCTTGTTCCTGAATTGTGTTGGCTTCAATACTACAAGTACTTGTGTATCTTGATCTAAAGCAGTGAGCCTTCTTGCAAGTCTTTTTGGTAGTGATCCTTTATATTGTGAGTTAACTCTTACTGTGGTTATTCCCTCATTGGGTTTTCCACGTAAATCTATTATTCTCCTTGTGCATTTGTGTGTCCTCTATTTCTTTCTCACTATTCTTGATTTGGTTAGAAGTATAATTGCTATATCTTGCATTTTTAATAGGTTGCTAAATTTGGTAAGGATTCAAACTACTATATTATTCACTATTACTATTATGATTTAAGGTTTTGATTTGATAAAGAAGGTTGAATTGTGTTGAAAGTTTCAAGTTTTAAAAGGGCTTAAGTTTTTTTGTAGGCTGATCACCCCCCTCTTAGTCTCTGGGTGTGTTCAAAAAAATGTACTCTTTTGAATTTGATTATGAGATAAAAGGATATATTATAGTCTAAATAATCATTTTTTCATTGATAGAGATGTGAAATTGGATGAAGGGACTCAAGAACACAACTCTAGGCCCCCCAAAATTTTAGCTAAATATTAATCTACATGAAATTCTATAAAATACTTATGAGAATTCAAAAGATAATCTTAGTGATGAAGAAGAAATTCCTTGAATAAAAGTGAAATAATTTTATTAAACTTATGAATAAAAATAGTGTTAATTATAGTTACCATTATGAATACCAATGATTCACAAGAATATGTGTATTCTCAAGGGAGATAGAAATGGGAAGAACCAATGTATGATTAGTACAATTTCTTAATTGAAAATAAAACTTAGAATTTGGTTGAGTTTCCTAAAGGTAAAAATGGTTATTAGCAAAAAGTAAGCCTACAAGACTATGCTTAAGTATGGGAATTTTTAAAACTATAAGGAAAAGCTAGTAATTAAGGTTTACTCTCAAAAAGAAGGTAGTGATTATAATAAAACATTTTTTCTAGTTGCCAAAATTATCAAAGTTTAGATATTCCTAATAGTTGTAACACAATATATACAGAAAATTTATCAGATAAATGTTTAAAGTTTTTTAATTATGAGATTTAAAATGAAATCTGCATGGTACAATTGGAAGGATTTGTTAAGGATAATAACACATGGTATGTACACTTAAAAGAGTCGTAATATAGTCTAAGAAAAAATTTAAGGGATTGGTATTGAAGGATTGATGATTGTACATTAAATTTCAAGGTTTTGATAATAACTTCAAGGGAGGGTAAGGTTTAATTAATTTACAATTTATGTGGATCACATTATTATTATAGGAGAAAATGGGAAACATATCATTGAGATAATGTTAAGCTTTAAGTAAATGTTTATGTTGACAAATTTCAGCATTATTTATTACTTTATTAGTTTTGAGGTGTGGAGAAAGAACATGGAATTTTTATTTCATAAACTAAGTATGCTAGAAAATTATTGGTAAAAATTATAATGAAGGTATCAAAGTTCAAAAAATTCAATATCCCTGACTACAAAACTAAATAAATATATCAATGGTGATAATGTTGATCTAATGTGCTTTATAAAAATACTATATAGGGTTTGATATATTTGACTCATACTATACAAGATATCCCTAAAGTTGGCAATGTTATCTCCTAGTGTATGACTTCTTTTGATGGTTTCAAATTGTAATGCTAGAAATAAGCTATTGAGTTATGTCCATAGTACTTTGAATATTGGCACCCGATTTTCATCTTTTGCGCATTTCATTGTTAGATGATATTTTCATATGAATTGGGTAGGTTGTATAGAAAATAATAAATCAACCATAAAATTTGTTTTCTCTCTTGGTTCAATTCCACTTTCTTGGTCTAGCAAGAAGCATTGTAGAGGTAGATGACATACAACTACTAATAGAGTAGTCAATGAGATCAAATGTTTGATATATATTCTCTCTTAATTTCAATAGTCACTTATACTTAATACTTTGTTCTACTATGACAATTATAATACCATTCAACATGATACAAATCTAGTGTTTCATGCAAGGGTCAAGCATTCTCAAGTTTATCATCATTACATCACACAATTTATACAACGATAGGTGCTTCAACTTGAATTTTATGAGTTAAAAAGTCATCTTGAAAATATCTTCACCAAGACCATAAATGAAACTAATATTTTAAATTTTAAAAAAGAATTATTATAAATATCAATCATTATATATATGTGAATGATTTATTTTTATCTTATAAAAATCATTAAACATTATTAATATTTTGAATTGTAAATCTATTCTATATAATCCCTATTTTTGAAGAAAGATGTTAAGATATTTAATTTATCAATATATATTTTATATGAATAGTATATATAATTTATATGAATAGTATAAGGAAGCTAATATTTAGTAGCAAAACTATCATCATGAAAGTGGAAAGCATCCATTTGTATAAATAGAGTCCATCTACATCTATTTAAGGTCGTCTTTATCTTTCATTCTAAATCAGCTAATGCTATTTTCTTGTTGGACTTAATCGTAATGATTTCCATATTATTATTGGTGAAGATTTCCTTATATATAAGGAATGGTAAACTGCTTCTTTGTAACATCCCCTAATTGTTCATATGGATTTGGAGACTTCTAGATGTTGACTCAAACACAAATATTTTTCCTCGTAATATCTCACTATTAGGGGTTCATTCTTTTAATAGTAGGAAACCTTATAACTAAGAGAGTAAGATAAAGTTCAAACTATGTAAATTATAATATTTTTGTACAATAATTAATATTAAGGGGTATTTTACAATATCAATAAGGGCTGGAGTGCAATGGTTGTGTTTTTGAAAAAATTCTTTTTTAAAATATAAATAAATTGATAGTCATTTATATGTCAAAATATTAATATTTAGTAATAAACGTATTATTTCTAAAATAAACAACACATAAAATTTATGTCTCCATTCATAATAAATAAATAAAAATTAAAATAAAATAATTATTAAATATAAAATAGCTCCAAATTGATATCTCTGAGTGTTTTTAAAAGAAATATATTTAAAATATTTATACTAATTATTAATTTATATAAATTTAAGACAAATATAAATTAATCCTTATTACTAGAGCATTTATACTCAACAATATTATAATAAATATAGAATTGATACGTACTGAGATCTTATGGTGGCCTCCAGGGATCTAATTGCTTGGTTAAGACTTTTATCTGAACTCTCTGCTATCCGTCTAGCAAATGGTCCAGGTAAATTGCTCCCTTCTTTCTTTGCAATGTGCTCAAGAACTTGTACTATCTGCAATAAATTTCATAAGTTCATGCTTGTATATCATAAAATGTAAACTCTAAGAGGGTTTTGTTTCAAATCCAACGTACAACACATTTTAGTACCTGTTCAATTGATGGAGCCTCAACTTTAACAACTTTGCAAAGAGAACTTATTGTTTGAAGCTTGTTAGCATTAGAGCAACAAAAAATAAGCTTGCAAGAATATGGGTGACGTTCCATCAACCAACAAATATAATGTTGAGCATCATTACTAAGCATATCTGCACCATCTAACACAATAGCTGCAAGGTACAATGATAATGGGTAAGTATTTGCATTTCATCGAACGAAAAGGATGATATAATTATGATATCATTATCAGGGTTCAATCGTGTAGTTTTTCGAGTTAAATTCATTGATCCATATTTCATGAGTAGTGGTTCACAAAATCTTCTTGTGAACCACTACTCATGAAACATAGGTGAATGAGTTTGACTCAAAAACTACTCTGTTGAATCCTGATAACAATATCATAATTTGACACAATGAGGCAAATTCCTCCTACTTATCAAGATGACATAAATCATTGAAATAAAATACTTTTGTCTTGAGCAAGTAGATTAAGAGCTAGATTAAATTCAATGTCTTCACGAAGCACACTTAATCTCATATAATATCTAATTAAATAAAAGACAAACTCAAAAAGAGGATTTAACTTTGCAATGTAATAGTTGAATTTACTATCACAAAAATAGTTTACCTAGAAGAAAGCTTTTATTTTTCAACTATTTTCAATCAAGAGCAGAAACATAAAATTTATAATCATTTATCAAGTTATACTATTGTTTTAATACTTTTGACATATTATTTAACTCTACAATCTATATGAAGATATTCAACATCTGTAGTCCAGATCTCAAACAATGTAGATGGATTGTCATTTATAAGATAATCTTTTGAAACAGGTTACTAGCTTTGATAATCTTGGTGTAGTCTAGATCTCAAACAATGTAGATGGATTGTCATTTATAAGACTTTCTATTGGGGTGTTTTACCACTTATCTATTTGTTCTATTGGTGACTGGTCCATCTTTGGTTCAGTTTAAGTTCACTTTCCAACACTCCCTTTTTGAGGCACAATGGAAGTGTTTGGGGTCCTAGCTTTGTCTGATTTTGCTGACATGGGATCTGATATCATGTTAAACTCTTCTTGAACCACCTAGGAGTCAAATTTGAGACCCCTCATTTACTGCAGGGTGACATATCACTAAGCTATCAGCCCTCTTGATGACCAATCCTTTTTAAACTCAAATATAATTCATTTTTTTAAAAATTTAATAATATTTTTATATATATATTATGTATCTAGCAATTTTTTTTAAATAAAAAGGAAATTAACAATAATAAATAAAATTATAAATGGACAATACCTTTACAATTTGTCCGATCTTCTGAGGAATTGGTTATAATCTTAGAATTATGTTCTTTTATTAGCAAGTCAACCACATTCATCTCATAGCCTCCCAAACTGTTTAAGTTGAGTTCGATGTGGTTGGAACTTGCTTTTATAAGCACAACCATTCTTTTCACTAAATTTTCCTGAAATACACCAAATCAAAGGACGCAAATTTCTTTTAGATAACTGTTTATTCCCTAAATTAGTAAATCAACAGCTCTATTCAATAGTGTACAATCTTATTATCTATTTCATAAAATTTACCTTCAAATGAATGGTTATTTTTCCTTCTCTTATCTGCAAAACCAATGCAGCCGTGTTATAAAGTCATTTGAAACGGAAATTCTCGCCATACCATCTTGATTCTAAAATAAGAACTAGTTAAATGAATTGATACTACATTACCTGATTATCATTGCTATGAAAGAATTCTCCGATCATTGCTCGAATAAGAGAACTTTTTCCTGCACCTGAAGGGCCTTCAAAAATCATATGCGGACAATGGCCAACAGCAACCTGTATCTCAGCATAAATCAAACCTTATATCAATGAAGGAAACACATTTCTATCCAAGGAACATGCGGTCTACATCATTAGAAAATAATCACTATTATAGCAAATTGTATTCCCAAGGTTGATTATAATAGCATAACCGACCCTAATATTTATGATTCCCTTGGAAGGCTTGGAAGGGTGTTTTGTCAGAATTTCTGATTGCACAAAAAACAGAGCTGCTGCTCTGTTTCCCTAAAACAGTGGAATTCAAATGCGGAAAAACAAAATGCAGGAAGACAAATCTGGGCATGCAATGTTTGCCTTTTGTATTCAAATATGCTGGAAATGACAATACAGGAAAGATAAAACTTAAACTACTAAAGTTTAAATCTAAGCAATGAACTTCAATTTGCTGGGAGCAATCAACTACTCAACTAAGTTCAAATAACTTCAGGAGCTATTAGGAGCTCACTGAGCTGAGCTACGCAAAGCTCTTCAGGGGCAATTTCTGCCCACACACGAAACAAACAGCTGCTGTAGGAGCTTTCAGAAGCTCACTCAAAACATTCTCTGTTTGCAGTTTGCTGTTGCACAGAAAATTGACTTCAATAGATTTTTTCAACTGAATTTTCTCAACTGACTCTTCTCCGGTGACCGAATAATCTGCCTTCATTATTTTTGTCTTCAACCACATTCCCTCTCAATTTCGAATTCACCTACCAACATTGAATTTTGGAATTCAAAAATTCGTAACTCCATTAATTCTTCTGTAGTTTTCAGGTACACATCAAAAGCAAGTGGGGAATAAAATCCCCAAAACAATCTTTGAGCTGCAGGCATCGAATGCTCCTGATAGGTAGGTGGGAAGAGGCTCAGGAGCATTAAATTTTTCAACACTCCCAGGAGCCAATCTTCTTATTGTCTTTGGTTGCTTGTCTTTCTATCTATTCACTTCAGGAGCTTTCAGGAGCTCTTTAGGAGCTCTTAGGAAAACTTCAGGAACTCGTCCAGAGTTCACTACAACCGAATCTCTGGCTGTCTGTGACAGTCTTCCTGGCTGTCTACCAACTTCAGGAGCTCTTAGGGGCCTTTTAGGAGCTCAACTGGTACCTTTAGGAGCCAATCCTTTGGACAACTATGATAGTCTGTCTGGCTGTCTTGTTGACTGTCTCTTGACTTTAGGAGCTGTCAAGAGCCATCGGGAGCTTTCAAGAGCTCGTCTGACGCTTTCAGGAGCCTCTGTAGACTCTTCTTGTTGAACTTCATGTTCTGTTTCTACTTCTTCAGGAGCTGTCAGGAGTGCTTCTATGCTATCAAAATCTACCACTCCATCCCATGACTTGTCTTCTAGGAACTCCACATCCCTACTAATGACTATCTTTTTGGTGACTGGCTTGTATAGCCGATAGGCCTTGGACTCTTCACTATAGCCCATGAAAATGCATTTTTCACCCTTGTCTTCCAATTTCCTTCTTTTTCTTTAGGCACGTGTGCATAAGCTACACACCCGAACACTCTCAAGTGCTCAACTGTCCACTTACGTCTTGTCCACATTTCTTGAGGTACCTTGTCACGGACCACCTTTGTTGGACTTCCATTAATCAAATAAATAGTTGTTGGTACAACCTCTCCCCAATATTCAGTCGAGAGTCCTTTTGCTTTCATCATGCTCCTTGCCATCTCCACAATGGTTCGATTATTTCTTTCAACCACTCCATTTTGCTGCGGAGTATAACTGGTTGTTAGCCCCTTCTTGATGCCATTTTTCTTGCAAAAATTCATAAAAAAATTAGAGGTATACTCTCCTCCACAATTTGACCTTTGAACCTTGATCACATGTCCACTCTCCTTTTCAGCCTGGGCCTTTAACAACAAAAACTTATCAAAAGCTTCAGATTTATGTTGCAAAAAATAAACCCATGTCTTACGGCTGTAATCATCAATAAAGGTCATAAAAAATATACTTTTACCAACAAAAATGATTTGCATAGGGCCTACTAAATCAGTATGCACCAGCTCCAAAGGTGCTATTTCCCTTGAAGAGTTGTCTGATTGAAAGGGATACCTATGTTATTTTCCCAAAATGCAAGCCTCATATCTAATATTAGGCTCTTCTATCCTTGGTAAACCATCAATCATTCTTTTTTTGGACAAAAAACTCAAACCAACATAGCCTAAATGTCCATACTTGAGATGTCATAGCCTGGAGGGATCTTGAATGGTGCTCTTGAGCACTACATGATGTACTGCTGTACATTCTCCATTCTTGAGAGGTGTAGCAACAAATTGAGACAAGAAACACGTCTCAATCTTCAATGGAAACATCCGGTTCTTTGTCATTTGGACTGCTGCAAACACTTTTGTCCTCTCATTCTTGTCATAAATGACGCACTGACCCTTCTCCATCAGTACTCTGTATCCATTTTAGACCAGCTGACCAACACTCATGAAGTTATGCTTTAACCCAAGAGCAAGAAATACATTTTGTATATCCTTTTCACCTTGCTTGTTTCGGATCATAATAGATCCTCTTCCAACAACAGGAACTACTCCATTGTTCCCCATTCTTATTTCAGACTTTATATTTTTATCAATGGAAGAAAAAAGACTTTCATTACCACTCATGTGGTTACTGCAACCGCTGTCTAAATACAAGACTTCGGGGCTGCCTTCTTCACCAATGTTGCACATGATGAAGGTTGTGGACTGGTTTCCTTCAACCACATTCGAATCAGCCACATTCACACTTTGCTTTGACTAATCTCTCTGCTTGGTCCAACATTCACTCGCATAATTCCAAAACTTATGACAGTAGTAGCATTCGACATTGCTCTTGTCACTCTTCATATTCGACTACTGTTCTTCTTGCCTCTTTGGGAGCTAGTCTAAGAGTTGCTTGCTCCCTCTTGGCTGTTTGCTCACGCTGAGCTTTCTTCTTCAGTATTACTATGTCCAGATTTCCCTCTACCACATCTGGAGTTGTTTTTACCTCTCCCCCTTCCTCTTGCATTCGATTGAGCTTTGAAAGCTTTCTCTTGGGAGGTACTTGCACACCTATTTAGGCACTGCTCATGGGTTTGTAGAGAACCCATCAACTCATCAACAAATAGCGTTGTGAGATCCTTTGCCTCTTCAATGGAAATCACAACTGTATCAAACTTTGTGGGTAAGCTCTTGAGGTCTTTCTCCACAATCCTCTGATCATCAATGATCTCAGCATTCACCCTCAACTAGTTTATCAAGCTAGAGAGTCTTGTGTGGAAAACAGAAATGGACTCACTGTCCTTCATTTCAAGAGTCTCAAACTCTCTTCGAAGCATCTGGAGCTTCACCAATATGACCTTGTCAGTTCCTTTTTAACAGGTTTGGAGGATTTCCCAAGCTTCCTTTGCATAGTTAGCTATTGTTATTCTGGGAAAAATGGCCTCTGTCAAGGCTGCTTCTATCAAACTCAATGCCTTAGCATCTTTCCTCCTCAACTCCTTCAATTGGTTCTTTTGGTTGTTTGTAAGCACAACAAATGTTGTTGGGTCAATTACATCATTGAATCCATTGACCACAAACTCCCACAAATCATTGGTGACCATAATGGTCTTCATCTTTTTTGCCCAAACTTCATAGTTATGTCTATTAAAGGACGGTGGTTGCTGCCAACTCTTTCCTTCATCTCCAACCATGTCTCCTATACAATAAACTCAATACCTAGATAAAACAAATGCCCTAACTCACAAGGAAATGGGGCCTATGGCTCTGATACCATTTCTTCATTCTTTTTGTCTTTAACCACATTCCCTCTCAATTTCAAATTCACCTACTAGCATTGAATTTTGGAATTCAAAATTTCATAACTCCATTAATTCTTCTATAGTCTTCAGGTGCACATCATGAGCAAGTGGGGAAGGAAATCCCCAAAACAATCTTTGAGCTATAGGCATCGAATGCTCCTGACAAGTAGGTGGATGGGAAGTGGCTCAAGAGCATTAAATTTTCCAACATGTTTGACATGAACTTTAATATATATGTGATGAAAATTACATGCCATTTCTTTATGTTTCTAGCTTTAGTGAAGTTACAATGGGCTTATACAGAAAAAATCAATATTTTTTAAAGTTAAATTTTTTATTTATATAATCTTGTTGAGCTACTACTCATAGATCAATTCAGATTCAAATCTAAGATCTATCATTTTCTATTGGGGTGTTCTACCACTGATCTTATCTTTAGTTTAATGACCCCTACAATTCTAATTATATTTCAACTGGTCATCAATCTTAAAACATTTTTAGGAAACTTGAGTTCCTAGGATCACATCAACTATCTTGTCCATTTGAGTCATAGGGTCATCACAATTTCAAGATGGCAACACATATATGCTAGGTTTGGAGTTGAACAATTGACTATTAGAGTACAATTCAAGACTATACAAGGCCCCTCTCCTCGCATTTGATAACATGTGCTAACATTATCAATGGCCTCATTAACATTAAGGTTAATTTATGTGGTTTTATATAGAGAACTATAGAATGGATGTAGAATTTTGTAAGAGCTTGAATATGAAAACTTGTAGGTGGAGGTGACTTTTAGAGGAAATTGTAAGGAACCTTTTGAAGATTTTTTTTTCTAGTGGCTAAGTCATTTTGCTTATGTCTTTCCTTTTAGGATTATGGGATAAACATGGTAGTTTTGAAAAGATCCTTACGCACCAAATTGTGGGCTAATCTTCTTTTGGAATCCTTTGACTTTTCCCTTAACCAATTGGATTGTAACATTAATAAAGCTCTATATGAAACTCTAGTTCAAGTCTATCATCTAGCCATAGAGAAATTAGTAGAGAGAGTGATCTTTATATTGGTAGGAATATTTTTGGCCCATGGGAAAATATTGATTTGGTCGAAAGATGGTCTCATAATTTAGATATAAGCTTAAGGGTCATTTTAAGATTAAATCACTCCTTAAAGGTTCCTTCCTTTTCTCCTTCTCCTAAAATGAAGACTTGATGAAGATCTTAATTTATGGCTTGTATTTTTTGGGAAACATAAATCTTTCTCTAAGTAAATAGAAACTTTGATTCCACCTATCTATTGACTTGTCCAAAATGGCTCTTGTTTAGGTTCAATTACCGAGGTTTCCTCTTCAGTACCAAGATGAATCAATTTTAAAGGGAGTTGGAAACTCATTCTATCAATTCTTGGTCTTGAATCACATCACCAACATCAAGAAATGTAGTGTCTTTGCATGAATGTGTGTTCATGTATAAGTTAATAAATAGGTCCCTTCTTTTGTACTTTAACTTCTAAGTTTTCATTGTGGTCTTAGTAGTTAATTTATCAAAGTGTTTACCCTTATTGTGAATCTTGCAAGAAGTATGAACACCTTATTATAAACTATTTAGTGAATATAAAAGGGTCTATTTCTTTAAAGGGATCGTCAATGGTTAAGAAATCTCTAAAATTTACTCCCTCCACCATAAGAGAAGAATATTGGACCTTTCTCCCATGGTTCTTGTTGTCACTAGGAATTTTTGTAATAATAATGCTCTAGGCACTCTAGTAAGAGGACCCATGTGTCCTACTCAACGAAAAAATTGCATGCTTAGTCCATTTATTCTTCTAAAAGTGGTACCTTTTGTAAGAGGACTTCATCATGCTCAAAGCTTAGTGCAAAGGCCCCCTTTGATCTAGAAGTCCATTCTCTTTCAAGGAGTGCTTTAAAGAGTGAAAAATTCCCACTTGCCTAGGTTGATTCTTTGAATATTTCTTCCCCTATCAAGCATCTCTCTTTTTCTACCTTGGTCATTAAAAATGTAAAATTATATCTTTATCAAAGCCTATGTTCAATGTCTTTTCACCTACTAGTTCCTTGTTGGAATTTTACCTCCCCTAAACTAAGGTATCTATGAAGCTAGATCCTACTCCTTGGAAGCTTTTTCCAAGGATATTAGTTCTGTTCCATATTCCTTATCTTGTAATTTTTATTCCTTTTTCCCTTATTACATGGGGAAAGAAGGCCAAATTTCTAAGGGTTCAAAGAATTTGATAAATATTTCTAATTTGAGAAATGAAACTAGAATGTGGAATCTTAATTATAGAGGCACCAAATCAAACAAAATAATAAAATAATTTGATGATGGGTAGCCAAAAATGTTAAAGAATGTTAGCTAAAAAATATATATATATATATTTTTGGAACATTAGAGGATTGAGTGACCCTAAAAAATATATAGTGAAGTCCTTCCTATTAGAAAAGCATCCTATATTTATTTTTCTTTCTAAGGGAGTAAAAATGTGTGATTTGTCTTTCTTTGATATTAGTAGATTTGTTTGACCTCATTGATTTTTTTTCTTATTATCTCTTATGGTACTTCTAGCGGGATCTACACAAAGTGGGACCATCGTTAGGTTAAAGGTGAAGTGCTATGAAAATATAAACGTGTATCAATATCTATTATCTTCATAAATCTAATAGACACCATTGGATAATTTCCTATAGTATACCCAAAACTCTAGAAACAACATCAAATCGCTATGGTGAGATTTTCTTAATTCTAGAGAGGATTTCAAAGACCTAAAGTAAATGATTATGGATGACTTTAGTACAACTCTTCTCCCCTTAGAAAAATTTAAGGGTAATAAAAATTTAATGTAGAATATTAAAGACCTTACTTACTTCATGGAATATGGTGGTTTAATAAATATCTGGCTAAGAACACTCGTTTTGAATTTTGTATCTAAAGAACGAGCTCTAATCTCATTTAGTTCAAACACAATATATTTTTTTATGGTACCCACCTCTTCATAGGTGCCTAAAAATTCAACTAAATTGGAGTTGGCAGGTGGAGAAGGGAGGTTGTGTTGTAAGAAACTCACAAAACCTATGTTGAGGTCTAAATACTTGTAGGTCAAATGAAGGTTAAGGAAACATAAAATAAGCTACAAGAACAAATAGTCCTAAGTTGCAGGTAAATATTCTATTGTCGCAAGCACAAAAGTTTTGTTGTATATGTGTATGTAGATGTCATAGCAACAAAAAATATATATGCTACAAGTCCTTGAACACACAATACTCAATCATATCATGCTCAAATATTCACACATAAAAAATAATACTTGAGAGTAGCAAACTCATAAAACAACATTAACAACCACACACCCACTCAATTTCAATATACAATATCTTTTGGAATAACTAATATTTTATTTCATTTATCTTAATAATATAATCCATTACAATAATTTACACATTTACATTTACTAGAATAAATATGGGAGTCTTTTGTGCTCCTCTTTCTAACCTTTCTTCTTCGTGTTTGCATTTTTTTCCTTTGTTCCTTCTTTTTGGATTTTCTCCTATTGTCCTTAACTTCCCTCTACTACCCTCCTATTTCCCCATTATGTACCATCTTTTCTATTCCTTTTTCTCTTCCTCAAAATCCTACAAAATTTTAGAAGTTTCCTTCCCCAAAACCTCACCTAAATTTATTGCAGTATTTCAAAATTGATCATAAATGCCCAAGTACATGTTTGTGCATTCAATTTCTTTGCTTATATTTTCTCTCCTTCATTTCCCCTTATTTTTTTTCATTAAATGCACTAAAGGTTGGTATTCACTTCCCAAAACAAATGAAAATTGAATTGAAAATTTTAACATCTCTTACACAACACAATTGAGGAAAATAAAAAAGTCCCAATATGATGCCTTTGCATCAAAATATTGGGGTAGAAAATATCTGTGAGTAAAATGTTGTGTTACTATAGGTTAATGATACTTTTGTTGTAAGTCAGAAATTGTGTCCTCATATGTGCTAACTAGAATGATTCCAACTATGTTGGACTTAACAACATGGTATCCTTCACTGACATGTCCTTTCATTTCACTAAATATTCATTATACCCCTTGGTCATTGTCTTTATGAACACCCTAGAATCCAAAATACATTTAATTTCCTCTCATTCTTTCTTGGGTAGTTGCTCATCAATTTTTTCATCAATGTTTTATCTTTTCCTTCTTGTTGTGATGTCTCTCCCTCATTATAAGTATGGAAATATGAAACATTAAAAAGTGGAGAGATTTCCAAAACTATAGGTAGATCTAATTCATAAGCATTTGGTAAAAAAATATTGATAGCATTACACAACCCAATCTTCTTCCACTTGAGTTTGTTGTAGGCATGGCTAGGAAATCTTTCCTTTCACAGACGTGCGAATACTATACCTCCCACTTCAAAATTATTTTCTCTCGTCTTCAAATCAACTTTTTGTTTATACTACTGGCTACTCCAATTGATTTTTTTCTTTCTTTCTAGACAAAATCTTACATTTTTTTGGAACATTCCTCTCCTTCAACACTTCTCTTATATCCTTTAGTATTTGCGAGATCTCTTAATTTTGAAATACCTCTAGGACTATATCCATAAACAATTTGAAATGGATTCTTACCTATACTTTTGTTAACTAACTCATTATATGCAAATTCAACTTGAGAAAACACTAAATCCCATTGCTAAGACTTATCACCAACTAAAAATCTTAGCAAATTTCCTAAGTTATGATTAAGAAATTCAATTTTCCCATCCAACTAAGGATGATATCTAGAGCTAAAATACAAATTAGTGCTTAACTTCTTCCAATGTGTGCTCCAATAATGTCCCCCAAACTTAGTGTCACAATCTAAAACTATAGTTTTTGGTAAGCCATGTTATCTAACAACCTCCATGAAGAATAAATTTTCTACATGTATGGCATAATCTATCTTCTTGCATAGTACAAAGTGATCCATTTTATAAAATATATCAACAACCACAAAAGTAGAATCCTTACCTCATTGTGTTCTTGGCAATCCAAGCAAAAAATATATAGTTATATCATCCCATGGTTTCTCAAGTATGGGTAATGTTTGATATAGTCCTATATTTTGACTCCCTACTTTGGCATAAATTGACAAATTTGACATCCTCATAAGAAAATTCTGATTTCTACCCCCATATTTGGCTGAAAATATCTTTCACTAAGCTATGCCATCATTTTATTAGCTCCAAAATGTCCAAGTAAACCACCATAATCTTTTTCTCTTCTCAAAATTTTCCTCATTAATCCTTGAGGTATGTAGATTTATTGTCCTTTAAATAATATTCCATCTTCTATAAAGTAATCCATCCATGATACCCTAACCACAATATTAGGTTCCATAGACGCTACCCATGCATCACTAAAATCCACATAATCTTTGTATAGCTCTTTCATAGCATCAAACCCAACTACTTTAGCTCTCATTTTAATCAATAATTTTTCTCTCCTCTTAATGTATATACTATTTTGTTTGAACTTCCAGTTCTATGCTTGAGAATAAAAGTATACTCTTGTAGTAATTCTTCCCACTTCATGTATCACTAGTTAAGCTTGGTTTGACTATTAATAAATTGAAAAGCATGATGATTTGTGTAAAGAATAAATACCTTTGTAATTAAATGTTGATGCCACTTCTTTATTAAAGCTTGCACTATGGCATATAATTCTTGATCATAAGTAGAATACCTCTTCTTGGAATCATTAATATTTTCACTAAAATGTGCAATAGGCTTTCCCTCTTGACTAAGAATTGATCCTATGGCTATCCCACTTGCATCAAAATCCACCTGAAACACTTTTACAAAATCAAGAATTGCTAATACTAGTTCTTTGGTTACCTTCTTCTTCAAAAGATAAAAACTCTTATTTGTTGTTGTTGTCCACTTAAAATATCTTTTTTCTCCCATTATGGTCTTAGATATGGGTACAAATACCCCATTGAAATTTTTAATAAATTTATGATAGAAACTAGTTAAACCATGGAAACTTTGAACCTCATGCACACTCCTAGGTTTTGGCCATTGAATTATAGAATGAACCTTTTTTAGATCCATTTTTAGTCCTTGTGGTGAGATAACATATCCCAAATAAATCAATTTATCCTTCATAAAACAACACTTTTTCAAATTCACTAATAACTTTTCTTCCTTGATCCTTTGTAAAACTTGTCTAATATACAATAAATATTACTCTTTGTTGTTGTTAAAAATTAGAATGTCATCAAGATAAACAATAATAATTTTTCCTAAGAATAGTTTCAATAGTTCATTCATTAATCACATAAATGTGGTAGTTGTATTTGTTAATCCAAATGACATTTCCAACCACTAATATAACCCCTCCTTGGTCTTAAAAGTAGTCTTCCACTCATCACCATCTCTTATCCTAATTTGGTGATACCCACTTTTAAAATCAGTTTTTATAAAATACTTAGCCTTCCTTAAATAGTTCATGAGATAATACATTCATGGTAAAGGAAAACAATACTTGATTTTTTCTTGTAAGTTTGCACGGCATGCTTTGTGGGTTCACAGGCTTGGCGGGACCATTTTGCACCAAAATTTCATCTCTGATTGCATTACTATGCTTGCTAAAATGGGAGGAGAAAGAAAAAGAGTTGAGCTAGAAAGCTTTGAGATGCACAAAAGAAACACTAAAGTGTGGAACAAAGTTAAAAGTGGGGGTTTACTCCCTTTTTTGGAGAAACTCCATGGGTCTAATTAGGAAGCTACAAAGTTTTTTGAGAAGAATTGGAACAATGGTGAAATAACCCTTTTTGGCAAGAAAGTTAAGCTTGATGAAAATATCATCGCTGAAGTGACTAGTATGCCCACTAAAGGACATAAATTTTATGGGACATGAAATTCTCTGATGAAGCGATGGTTAGATTTCCAAAGAAAGACAAGGAAAAACTGAAACTTGTGAAAGTTTCCAATAGTTACTTTGAGGCCGACTCCATTAAAGCTCTTTGGAGAAAAGTTCTTCACATCATTATGGAGTATATCACCCTGGATGGACGGTTCACTAGGGTATACGTCTATCATTTTTCCATGCTCAATCATTTTTTCCATAAGGTTAGGGTTTCTCTCCATTACTGCTTACTCTATTCCTTAAGAAACAGTCTGGAAAACCATAAGAAAAACCCTAAAATATATCCTATATTACATACTAGTCTGATAGGATTATTTATTGAACATTTCAAAAAAAATCAATCCTTGCTAACCCAGATGCCTCTTCGGCTTCTGAGGATGATGACACAGAACCTAGCTACTCAGGAAATAAACCTAATTTGAGTCTGGCAAGGACGGTCCTGGACCCTCCCATTGTCCAGAGTAGCAAGAAAATCCATGTTCGTAATCCTCAGCCTATTAAAGTCTTCCCTGCTTCTGAGCTTGGAAGTTCTACCCCCAAAGCCAAAGGCACCAAAAAGAAATTCCCTGTTAAAAACCTTATTTCTTACTCTGAAGATACTCCTGATTATGAGGAATATGGTGCAGATAACAACACTTCCTCTTTTTCCCCGTTGACGGATAGAGATGATAGAACCAGGTCCCCTAGAGCCTCTAACCCTGCTAAAAATTGCCTCAATCTTGATAGGGAACCTACTGCTGATTTTTTGGGCATAGCTAGGTATAATGTTTTGGACCACTTTAGAATGTCAAAATGGGTCTTTCACAAAATTAATGACATAAAAATAAAAAATTGGGTGCTCTAGAGTAAATTGGAAGAAGTGGAAGCTAAGGTTTCCGTGTTGTGCAAGAAGGGTGAAGAGTGTAATGAGAACACTACTAGTAAGGAAATCCAAGACAATGTAGATAAGGACAAAAAGATAGAAATTGACTTTGAAAAAATAAAAAATTTTGTGAAGATAATTACTAAATAGAATAATAGAATGGCAAGACATAATTCTATCATTATCAACGCAATGATTGAAAACTGGACAAAGCTCAATAGGGGTCCTTGGTTGTTGATTTGGAAGAAGTTAAAGATAAAAACTAGGAAGAGGACATAGGGATTTAAAAAAAAACTAGGGCTAATCTGAAAAGGAAGGCACCCCACACCACAGATGATTCAAACTTTCAAGAAGGGAGTCCAGGATATGTAGGATCTAGAGGCCAAGACTGAGAAATTCTTGAAGGCTCTAGATTAGTTGCTGTTGGTTTATTTGGTCTGTGCCTCAGCTGACTTTTTGGTGGTCCTTTCTGGCTTTTTTTGGTTGGATGCTATTTTTTTAGGTTTTTTCTTTCTTTGAAGCTTGTTTAATTCAGAGGAATTTTTTGTCCTTTCCTATATTATGTTGTAAAATTTGTGGTTTCAGGTCCCTGTAAAACCCATTTTTTCCTTTATAAAAAACAATACTTGATTTTTACTTTGCTGATGTCTCTTGATTCCATGCATAATCTCCATTCACCATCCTTTTTGGTGCTAAGATAGATAGTACTATGTATGGGCTAAGGATTTATCAAATCAGTCCTCCTTCCAATATTTTTTGCACTTCTTGATGATGAATCATCAAGTGTTATTTGAAATTTCAATCTAAATAAAAATACATAGTTTAATCCAGAAGCTCTCAAAACTATTTTTTATGGATTGTGGAAAAATTATACCTACAATTGTTGTACTTGCTTTCTCACCTCTTCATTTTCTATAGGTTTCAACCTATAGGAAAACATGCTCACTAAACTTGCACTTGGAATCAAATTCCTCAAATCCTAGCAACCCCTTAGCCCTTTTACTTCTAAAGGTGTGCCATTGATGCTATTTTTTGCATCTAGTTGTAGCTTCTAGGGAAAAACATTATATTTCCCCCTTAATCTCCTTCAAAAAATATTTTTCCTAATACTAGTAGTGTTCTTGGAGCATTCTTTCCACCTATTCTTCCTTAGTTTCCAATGGTGTAATAGTATGCTTTCTTCCTATTTTCTCCAAATTTGAAGTGTTTTCTCTTCCATCATGGATTTCCTTCCTATCAAATTGCCATTGTCTCCCTAAGAGTAAGTGGCATACTTCCATAGGCATGATATCACACCACACATCATCTTCATAAGTTCCTATTCAAAAATTTACTAGACATTGTTGATCAACCAAGACTTGTTTCCCTTTTGTAACCATGAAACCTTGTAAGAGGTAGGGTGGGATATTCTTTTTAGCCCCAACTTATCGACCATTTCAGCTGGAATTTTTTTACCAATACTGCCACTATCTATTATGACCTTGCAACATTTTTCCACTTGAATTACAAATTGTCTTTGTTGGTGTAATTAAATGTTTTGTACCTTGTCCTAGGTCATAATTACACCTTAGTTAAGTTTACTTAGGGACCACATAGGAGGTTGTTGGAGAATCTCCACTTTTGGTGGACTTGACATGTCATCACCTCATCATTTCCACCTTTTGTGGACACATCATGTGATTATCTCTCCATCTTTGGTGGAGTGATAATTTTTCCTAGTTGTCTCATGTCATAAGATTCTGACACTTGTCATAATCTTATGCCCTTCTATGTTCTCACCTTGGCTATATAACCAAGGGGTTTCTCTCATTTGTAATCAATCATAATCATTGTACTACATATCATATTAATGACATTGAATACAATTTATTCTTGTCATATCATTTCTCTCTTTCTTGTGCTTTCCATTTGGTCCATAGATCTTGGGTGGCAGCCATAGCCAATTCTAACATGGTATCAAAGCGTGTTTGGAGCCATTGGAGAGTCTTATTCTGAAGAGAGATTCTAGATCTGAGGAGGTTCTGTTCATGGCTCTTTGTTTTAGGTTCATTTTCGAGCTTGTTGGTGCAAATCTGAGCTCACCATTGCGTCGGGAAGGTTCGAGAAAGTTGAATTTTCCTTTTGTTTCATCCAAATCAGAGATATGAGGCCAAATCTAGGAGGGTTTGAAGCTGAAGAGTGGTTGCCAGATCCAGAAGGTAGCTGCAATTTTGGAGCATTTTGGGTCAAATCCAACCCTGCCATCGCGTCCAGAAGGGCCAAAAACCCTAAGATCGACTTTCAAATCGTCTGATTCGGAGCAAGTCATCTGGTGAGGCAAAATTTTTTTACCCAAGAGCTGTACGGCCCCCAGGTCGCCATCATTGTTGATGGTACAATTTTTTCAAAAAAAAAATTATTTAGTCCGTCTAAAATATTCTGAAATTTTTTAGAAAAATTGAAAAAATATATATTTGATTTTTCTAAAAATATTTGTATTCAAAAATTTAAATTAAAAAATAAAAAAAATAAAAAAAAACAGCAAAAGTTGTTTTTTGCGGATATTTCCGCAGTGCATAGTACTGCACCCTGCAGTACTTTGTACCGCAGGCCCTCTGCGTAGGCCACGTGGCCACACGACAATGGGCCACGTGGCCCCCGGCCCCCACACAATTCCGCAGCGGCGTTTATTTCACCGGCGGTCAACAAAATTTCACCGGCGGCTGGCTTCCATTCTGACTGGTCAACACCGGCGGTCAACACAAACTCCAGCAGACTTCAACCACTCCGATAGGGAAAGAGAATATTCCCTCATCTCCTCGAGATTCCTCTACCGGTGATTGCAAAGAATATTCCGTCAGATCTTTTCAGATTCCGACAATTTCCATACAGGCAGGCGACGTTCATATGCATGTCAAATTTGAGCCGAAACACAGTCGAATATTCTGCGATGGGAGGAATATTCTTTTTGATGGACAGAAGACCGTCAAATTTAATCCCATGTTTTTCTGACATCAGCAATATGTCATCGATGATGTCAGCACTGCATTGAAATTTTTTGCCCCCTCATGGTTTGTATTTTGATTTTCATAGTCAAACTTTGAAGCTCAATATCTCAGTCATTTTGACTCCTTTTTTTGAGCAATTTTTTTTTATTTGGGCTAGAATTTCGTGCTCTACGCACTGGTGCAATTAGTTTTTGGTTTTGGTGCCTGGGTTTTTCCAGGATTTGCAGATTCTCACAGGTGTTGCTGCTTCGTCCTCATTTTGAGAATTTCGGGAGCTCATAACTTGCTCCTACGGTAACATTTTTGAGTGAATTTTTTTTTGAAAGTGCATGATTTTTCCTGTACTTCTTAGTGGTATGATTAGATTGATCTCATTTTGTACCAAAAATTATATTTGATACTATGGCCTATTTTGGCATTTGTAAGCACTAAGATCAAGTCTAGCTTGCTGTTCTTGGCATCTAGCAACTGTAAACACACTAAATATAAAGTGCCAAATCAGATATTGCTTGGGGGGTTTCTTGATTGAGTGATTTTGGGGGGGTCTCTTGGTGCATTGCCTTGATCTGTTTGCTTTGCTCTTTCATTCTCATGGATCATTCTAAGGTTCCTTTTCTCACATCATATAATTATTCAACATGGCATCAAAATGCATGGAATATACTAATGACAGAAGGTCACTCTCTATATGTTGAAAATAAGGTACCTGAACCTACAGATGATGAGAAAAAGTTAAAATGGATGATCAAACATGCCAAAGCTCTTAGGTGTCTTCGTAGACTAGTTTCTCAAGATTTGTTGTTTTAGATTGAATCATGTAAAAATTCTCATGAAGCTTGGGAAAAATTGAAAACATTGTATGGTACTAAAGATGAAGTAAGAGGTTATCAAATTGATAATGATTTGATGAATCTTGATCCTAAGAACTTTGACAACATCCAAGACTACATCACTAAGGTAAATGATCTAAAAGAGAAATGTAAAGCATGTGGAATTGATAAGAAGGACATCCAGTTGGTGTACAATACAATGAACAAACTTGGTCCTGATTATGCTTCTTTTGTTTCTAGCTTTCATACTCATAGATTGACTATGGGGTCTGCATACACTACACCTTCATTTGCATCATTTTCTGAGATGTTGATACAGGAGCAACAAAAGCTTATCTCAATGGGTCTCATCAAGACTTCTAAATCTCAGGCATTGTTGGTTAATTAGGTGAAAGAATCAGAATCAGATAAGAAATAGAAGAAAGCAAAGAATAATCAACATTCAAATCAAGTAAAACCACATTCAGATCAAGAAAAGAAAAAATCTTCTTCAAAAGGAGAATCATCTAAGAAGGAGAGACCTTTTTGTGCATATTGCAAGAAGGATGGAGATGAAGAACACTATTGCTATAAGAAGGATATTGATGAGTTGAAGAATCTTCTCTAAAAGAATCACATTGATTTTCCTTCTAGAATGTTTGAATCTTCTTCTCCTTCTACTTCAAAGCAGTCTAAAAAGGACAAAGGTCAAACATCAGGATATAAAGGACAAGCTCTTTGTGCTCATTCAAGTCTAGGATCAGGAAGATGGCTTCTAGATTCAGGAGCATCTCATCATATGGTATCTTCACAAACTATCTTCTCTTCATTTCAGCCTTATTCTATGTCTCCTATCTTGATGGGAAACAATGCATACATGAGTGTAACAGGGAAGGGATCTATTAGCATTGGGGAGAACACTTTTCAGGATGTCTTGTGTATTCCTCATTTGATGAACAATCTACTTTCCATATATCAGATTACACATGGTGGAGATGGGAGAACTGTGGAGTTCACACCTGATTCAGTTATCATTCGTGACTTGGAGACTAGAGATATCATTGCTACTGGGGTGGTTGATCATTCATCTTGGTTGTATTCCTTTGCACAGTTTGCTTCTGATGATGACGATGTTCATTCGACTGTTGATCACAACTATGATTCTGAGGAGACATTTGGATTTTTGAACTTGGGCATACTCACATCAGATCCAGTACTTGAGCCATGCACTTCATCTCCTCCATCTTCTATTGTACTTGATGATACTTGTGTTGCTACAATTTTGGCTCCTAGTGATTCAGTGCAGCAGGATCCTGATTGTCTTCCAGATATGGCTACCTTGGATGGCTTCCTCATAGGTATTTCAGACTTGTTTGTGGAGTCTCATCTTGTGGATTTGGAGGACACCATTGATAGCATTCATCTTCTCTTTGATGAAGATGAACCTTCTTCAGTTGTTGTGAGGGAACACCTTGACCCTCTTGTTCATTCTCTACATGATCATTCTTCACAGTTTGGCGTGAGTGTGGATTCTTTTGGACAGCATTTGGAGGAGGCTTCTTTTTATTTAGAGGGGATAACTTTTTCTTTGGATAGTGCTCTACATTCTTCTCTACTAGATGTTGGATTTTCCTCTTCAGCAGTGTGGCCTAGAACACTTGATTGGAGTGTGACAGCTTTCGGCATCGACATGGAGACACTTGAGCATGCTTCAAAGACCTAATCATACATCATTCATCTTGACTTCCTACATACATCCTTGGTTTTGTTTCTTCCTAAGGGGAGGAATGTTGTTCGGTGAGATTGGATCATCTTTAGTATTCAATGTCGAGTTTCTACCATTCTTGCAGGAGACTCAACATTGAGGGGGGGGCTACCTTGCTTCTCTTCTACTTCTCTCTTATGGGGGGGTCTTTTTCCTCACGTGGGGTTTTTACCTTCTCATTCTTCATTGAGAGTATTTCTATTTTTGTATTTCATCTCTCTTTTGAGGGGAGTTTTGTCCCATGAGGTTTTCTCCTTTCCCTCACTTGTGAGATTGCATTGATTGCATTGCATTTGTACATGGGTACCTAACATGGCCTAGTAGCCGGGACCCATCTTGCATTGTTTGCATTTGTGCACTACTCCCTAAGTTGCA
Source organism: Sequoia sempervirens (assembly GCA_007258455.2). NCBI lineage: Eukaryota > Viridiplantae > Streptophyta > Pinopsida > Cupressales > Cupressaceae > Sequoia > Sequoia sempervirens. The sequence continues at coordinate 761,907,103 of VDFB02193867.1, read as the reverse complement.
CTTAAGGGGGGGTGTTGGTGTAATTAAATATCTTGTACCTTGTCCTAGGTCATAATTACACCTTAGTTAAGTTTACTTAGGGACCACATAGGAGGTTGTTGGAGAATCTCCACTTTTGGTGGACTTGACATGTCATCACCTCATCATTTCCACCTTTTGTGGACACATCATGTGATTATCTCTCCATCTTTGGTGGAGTGATAAATTTTCCTAGTTGTCTCATGTCATAAGATTCTGACACTTGTCATAATCTTATGCCCTTCTATGTTCTCACCTTGGCTATATAACCAAGGGGTCTCTCTCATTTGTAATCAATCATAATCATTGTATTGCATATCATATTAATGACATTGAATACAATTTATTCTTGTCGTATCATTTCTCTCTTTCTTGTGCTTTCCATTTGGTCCATAGATCTTGGGTGGCAGCCATAGCCAATTCTAACAGTATTAAATAATTCTTTTTAGACAATTTCATCTTCTCTTTTGGTTGTCTTCAACAACACCCTCTTCATGTCATAAGTGATTATCATCTTTTAGGTTCATCTAGTTGACTAACATACCCTGTTGAATTAATACCCTCTTTGGCCATGTACACACTTGCAACCCTTTTTCTCCTTGATTCTTCTGGTCTACATTGTTGGAATTCCAAAAATGTGTGGTTTGATTGTCCACAATTGAAGCCTCTAACTTGGAAGCCTTTTCCTTTGCCTCTTCCATATCCACTTCTACCTCTCATAGGGTATGGTCTTGATCTTGTTTCATCTCTCTCATATTGACATTTTGAAGGGTTGGCCTCCTTTTTGTGGATGTATTTTTTTATTGTTGTCATTTTCCGCATGTCTTCATCTTCAAGCTAATTTTTTCCCATAAAATTTGAAAAAATATCAAAATGTGCATCCCCTCTAGAATATCCATCAAACCTAGGAATTAATTTGTATATCAAATATTTTAATGTTTTTCTTTCAGATTTTACCTAAGAAAGGTCAAAATTCTCATAAATTGGATCAACTTGGGCATCATGGGATGGATAAAAATATTTTTTTATAAAAAAAATACCCCTTTGATCATTGGGCCTTAACCTTTCACATTTTTTAAAAGCTTCCTAAGCTCTTCTATCCTTAACATTTTCAAGTATGGATTCCTATATTTTAATGTGAAATTCTATTTTTTGTTGGCCTAAATGAATAACATGGATATTCATCCTCATAATACTATTTGACATTTTATCTATCATAACACCTAGGGTTTGAATTATGTGATGTATTTGATGAGTTACCCCTAGGGTAGACTAGTCCATTCAAACTACATATGGGTGGTTACAATTATTTGTGCAGGTTAGAAAAGAGAGATGGTATACCTAATAACCATCTATAATTGATTTGATTTATGTTCTTGGAGTATGAAAATTAGTGATATTTTTTTACCAACAACAAAGTCACCACCTCACAAAAGTGAGGAAATCCTTGAAGAACCACGTATCTCCAATGCACAATTCTAATTCTAGGTTGTAGCCACCAATAGAGTCTTCAATGCCATCTCAATCTAGCAACCCTTTTCATTCATGATGCCATTCTATTGGCATAAGTTCATGGGCTACAAAATTTAGTACACAAAAAATGAATGAATACAAATTTATTAATTATTGAAGTGTTCAAAATTTCTCCAGTTTCCCTACAACCCCACAATTGATAATTCATCCTTGAAAATGTCACTATTTTATTGGTGTAACTTGATGATATGCCAAATTTACCCAATGAAACCAAAATTTAAACTTCTTTATTATCAGAGTTCTCAAAATAAATTTATAATTTTTATATTTGGAGTAAGTTGAGGGGAATCCAAACTTACCCAACCACAAGTCTAATTATGAATTGATTCTACAATTTACTAGGGTTCTCAAAATATTATTTTACTATCTCTATCCCTCTAAATGATGTAATTCTATTAGAATAATTTTACATGATTCCAATAGTACTCAACCGCAACTATGTTGCTAAAACTAGAAAAAAAGTTGTAAAGGTTTTTAAAATATATAACATTTTGACACTTAACTAATAATAGCTTATTTAATCATATCCCTAGAAATAATACCCTTTTTTGGGTCCTAAAACTAATGCTTCATTTTCTAGGAAAAAAATCACTCATAAGGCTAGGGTTGTTGTCATATGAGTGAAATTAATTCATCAACATACCATGGAGGGTTGAAGGAAAAATCTATTAGAGTAGGTTTCATATCAAGCTCTTTGAGCTCAACTTGTATAAGGGAGGGTGTTCCTAAGGATATACCTTAATAGGTATTAAAATCATGTAAATTGGATAATATTGAATGTCAACAGCCAAATATAACTTGCTGACTTGTCACCAAAGACAATCACTAAACTAAGAGAAACCAATTGCCTTAAAACCCCTATATAGTTGATATGACTACACAAGCATGAACCATATAAAATAGATTCATTTTGTCTCACTCAAGATGATTCCCTAGAGTTATACCTATGATCATGGATGCAAAACAAGGATTAATTTATTTTTAAGCTAATCACTTAGTTTTGAATGTCGTGAAATTGGTGTATGGTCCTAGAACATTGCCTATTCATTAGGAAATAAAATTACAACACATTGAAAGAGAGCACAATGAAATTGGTAGAATAATGAGCCATGTATTTGCATGTACAACAAAAATTGTGAAATTGATGGTAAAAAACACTTATTAATCAATACATAATTGTATATACCAACACATAATATGATAAATATTATTATAAACCTTGCTATAGTTTCAAAGTGTCACTCCATTATAAAACTAAATATTACATTTATTTCAGCAAATGTAACAAGAAAAAATCCCTTGCTATGAATTATAAACTTCCCTTGATATATACATATTACCTTTGAGACATTCTGCAACAGAATTTACATGCAATGATATTATCCTTTGATTTTGTAAGTTTGTAGTAGACATAAAATGACTAAACTAGTGAAAATGGCTACCTTATAACTTTCTAATGTATGAAGAACCATAGTTAAACCAACCCTTTTTAAATTGTACCCCAAAACCACCTTTAACGCCTATAGTGTGCCAAATCCTAATCACCGCATTGCATCACCATACAAATATATGATCTATATGAAACTCCACTAAATATTGGCATCCCAAATAAAACAATAATAGAAAAATTGAATTTTGGTAGGCAAGTGAGATATCACCATTAAGATGAGTAGGTAGTGAGCTAAAATATAGTGCAACATTTGTTTCCAACCAAAAACTCTTTTGAAATTCCTTTGAAATAACATTTTTTCCCTTATATAGTAAGGTTGAAAAAATACATGTTTCCATAGCCCTATCAACAAGTGAAAGTGGTTCTAAAACCACCTCAAACTTCTACTAAACAAAATTATGCCCTTTCACACACTTTCTCCTTCCATCAAAAAATATGATGGCAAAAAAAAAATCATTACAAACCTTCAATGGTTCTAACACCATCTCAAACCTCCACCAAGACAATGAACATTCCTTCACCCTTTGCCTTTTCAATTTTTTTGAAAGAACTATTGGGCTCTAATGAGGTTGTGAAAACCTTATCACATTCTGATAGATTTTTCAAAATCTCCTTAATAAGTCAATTCCCCATCTGAAACAAGCCTTCTTCAAAAGTTATGAAACCACTATTAGGATCTAATGAGATTGTGAAAACCTTGTTAGCTCCTACCATAGGTTCTCAAGCCTGCTTACATTACCAACAGACCAAAGACTTAACATATTTTTATGTGAAACCATAAGGTTAGGAAACCTGTATGAGGCCTCAACAAGGATGTGAAAACCTTGTTGGCTCCTGGAAAAGGTTTCAAAATTCTATCAAAGTGCCACAAAAATATATAATTTTTTGAAGAGGCTATAAAATCAACAATGGTTGCTTACAAGTTTTTGAAAACTTTTTCAACTCACAATAGATGTTTTGGAACCTCTAAAAAGAGATAAAAATAAAAAATTGGCTAGATTTTGGCATAACAAAAAGTTATGAAACCTTTTTGAAACTCCAAAAAGGTTGTGAAAACTTATTAGCTCTTGATATATGTTTCAAAACCTCACCAAAAGGTTGAAAATTAAGACACTAACAATTTTATATTTTTTACTTGGAAGATTAACTAAAGAAAAGGGTCGAAAGCAACATAGGAGAAAAGGGTGCAGTTAAAGAAATAGGACCACATAAATTATCTTAAATTAGTTCTAAATATAGGCCAAAAAAGGTTAAAATTAGAAGGGATTGAAGAAAAACTAGCACAATAAATTTGAGTCTGAACAAGTGTCATCATTGATATAACTATAGTGTTTGTTCAATACATGTGTCTCATAGGTCCCTTAGATCCTCTCAATATCAACAACATGATTTTTCATCACCATGTGTGTAGCCCGCAACTTCTCAAATGACTATGGCCTCTGTAATTGGCATAATGGTGGGAAGTTCCCTTGAATGACCCTTATAACTAGTTCACCTATTTGTGTGGCTCCAAGTAATCTTGAAGACGAAAAAAGATAATGAAAAAATCATCACAGGCTATGATCCCATCCTTGATACCTAGAATCTTCTAGAGTACTAGGAAAACTATATTATAATGACCACCCCTACTCCTCTCACTAGTATATCTCTTATTACTTAGCACTTTGACCATTGTTATTATTTTTCAGCATTAATTCTTTGGGGTGTTATTCCATTCCACCCATATTTTTTTGTAAATTATGTACATTATATTCTTAAAATTATAATATGTATTTCCATTTTTCCTCATAAAATTTATAATTCTATAACATTTTTTAGATTTTACCTACAAATATCTAATAAATATTTTACATACTAAAATATTAATTATGTTTTCTTTACCCTTTCTTTGTCCTTCACACTTTTTTTTTTAAAGAGCTAATACTTTTTTTGTTAGAAACTTGTCTTAGTATAATTTCCTTGAAAATGGATATATTTTTATTAAGAAACATACACATTAATAGTAATTTAAACCTATCATTTATCATCTTATTAGAAATTTTGGTCTTTCTATTCTACACTAAATTTCATGAAACAATGCACTTAATGGTTTGAAAGATACCATCACAATTATAACCTATTGCAACACAATCTATCTAAAATTTTCATTTAATTTTTCATTTGCTAAATCATTTATTTCATTACATATATTAATTATGATTTTTATTTCAATATTTTGTATTTATGTAGTATTTATTTATTATTTTTTAAATAATTTATTATAAAAATTTAATGAGAAGTGTAATTTAATTCCTTTTCAAGATGGTATTGATATTAATTCCTTTAGTAGATTTGTTTTGAGTAGAGGTAAAATACGAGTTTTGAAGGGGCCCATAACCCTTTACAAAAAGGAACAACTAAAAAAAAAGGGAGCAACATTAAACAACCATTAGCCCAAAGTTAGCAAACCACCAGCCAAAAAACAACCAAAAACTGGAAAACACCACTAAATATTGTTCAGAATTTCAATAGCTTCCATCTCACTAGCAACAAGCTTCCGTCCCTTAACCCCACTATCAAAAACCTCAATACCTGAGGCCCCAGCTTGATTTTTCAATCTATTTCTAGTCCTAACCCCAGGCCCACTAGTTTTTACCTCACAACTCAAAACAAAACCTTTAGCAGCACCCTTAATAGTAGCATAATCCTCCACCATCAGCTTACCATCAACACCCATAACATTAGTAGACAAAATTTCCTTTCTCTTTTTAGGGGAGAAAGCCATTGTAGATTCTGCCATAGTCAAGACTATAGGGGCTTCTCCACCCTTCATAACCGCATTCCAAATTTTATCAATTTTCTCCTTAAGGGATAACATTCTTCCCTCCATACTTTGTTTCAGATTGACAGTTTCCATCGCCACAATATTAGAAACAATATTGAGACCAACCAAATTAAATTATCAATTTGGCTTTGGATCGAAGGGTCCTCAACCTTGCAAGCAATACTTCTAATACGAACATTGGTCCTATTGATCTCATGAAAAAACCATTTAAATAGTTTAAAAAGCACATTGAAACTATCATAGGCCAATCCCAACACATTAGAAAGATCTTGCCTATCAAAATTTTCAATACGATTGCCCACAAAAAAATCCTCTTCAAAAGAACTCTCATGAACCTTATCATCAGAAACATCCTTACCTTTGCTAGCAAGGATAGGAGACTTCATCCTACAAATGGAATTGGAAATTTTCTCCACAACAACCTTCCTCTTTTGAATCCTATATGCATCTGCTTTATTAGTTCCTACAACCTGTTCACCACCCACAACTCTAACCTTCTCCTAATTTGGCAACCCAATGACAGTGCTCAGAACATCCTCACCATGGAAGCCACCAGCCAGAGAGAGAGGGGCATCCTTCTCTAGGTGTTGACTAGGTTTCAAAACCCTTCTCTTTTGGCTTCCCTCCTCAGGTTCCTGCACATGTATAGATGCAGGGGGAAGAGAAAAGCTTCCCCATAAAGATAATTTTTATCTCTACCCCCCTTAGAAGGAACAATCACTTCCACATCATTACTGCAAGTCATATATCCCACCTCCTCATCCATTTTACTTTAGTAGATTTTTTAGTCTATGATGATTACTAATTTAGTATCAAATGCTACTTTTTTTACTCATATTTAGTTGATAGGCTATTTTGTTTGAAGTTTTCACCGAGATTTTTGTTAGCCCAACCACAAATTGGATTTTCTAGCGATGGGGGTCTTCTGGCTGGCGGGGAGGCCACCATTTTTTTTGTGTGGCAACATGGAAGATGCTAATTATGTCGGTTGGTGGCAGTCGAGAACAGTGTGCTGGATATGGGAAGTGTTAATGACAAGCATTTGTTGGCATGAGGCCCAATGTTACCTGTCATTGCATGATGGCAACAGATGAAGTAAATGCAATATTAAATGCTGGCGTGTGGGAGAGTATACTTTGATGAAGTTGTATTGTTAGAAGAACCATTGTGGTGTTGGTTTGATAGTAGGCTATTGTTAAATTCGTCGCATTTGGATTTGTTTTTTAGCAAGTTCAAGGGTTTTAAAACTATTGAGTTGCAGAATCAGTAAGTCAGTTTGCATGGGTTTTATGTAAAAATGAATTTATTGTGTATGTCTTTCATTCTCTACTTTTTTTTTTTTTGATAGCAGGTTTGAGGGTTTGAACACTGATTTGTTGCATAATGTGCGATGAAGTATATTGATTAAGTTGCATTGTCAAAAGAGCCATTGTGGTGTTAGGTTGACAATAGACTATTGTAAGATCTATCGCCTATGGTTCCCCAGTTTGTTTCATAGGGGACAACTGTAAAAATTGTTGGGTTTTGTTGCTTTTTGTGCTGGATTTGAGGGTTTTAAACCTACCGTTCTTCGCAATTTGTAAGTCATTTTACATGGGTGTTTTGTATAGATTTTTGTTGTTGTCTGGATTCTGTAAGTTGTTCTACATGGATGTCTGGTGTTATCATTTTATGTGGGTGGAGAAATTGTAGTTGATTTTTTTTTTGTTTTGTCAAGAAATATGGTTAGGGTTTGTAATTTTTTTATTGCTCATTTATTATTTGTAGTTATCTTTGTGGATTTTTGGGCTTATACCCACTACCATAGGAACAATAGTAGTTAAATCTAGGTTCTTCCATTAAAATGGTTAGGGTTGGTAATTTTATTGCCCAATTGTAGATTAAGATAGGAGTGATTGCATATATATGGATATACAGAGGGTTTGTTATTTGTTTGAATTTTTTGATGGGATTTTTGTTAGTTGAGCCTTGAAAAATATTTGTTGTGTAATAGGTGTGTTACAATTTCTCTATTTCTCTATAATATTGAATTCCAACGAATGTAGCTTGGATTTTGTACATAATGTGTGAGGAAGTATATTGATTAAGTTGCATTTTCAAAAGAGCCATTGTGTTGTTAGTTTCATAATGGACTATTGTAAAAATGAAATCGTTGGCCTTTGCTCCATTTTATGGTAGATTAGAGGGTTTTAAAACTATGACGCTGTGTAATCTATAGGTCTTTTTACTTGGGTGTTTTGTATAAATGGTTTATTTATTGTTTATGTTAAAAATATTTTTCTCTGGAATCTATAAGTCATTTTCCACTATCGTTATGGTTTTGTATGGATGGAGAAATTGTAAAAATATAGATATGCAAAGTGTTTGTTATTTGTTTGAAATTTTTGACGAGATTTCTATCAGCCAAGCTATGAACAAGATTTTTTATGTTTAACCTCAGAGACAGAAACATATAACAAGAATATATTAACAATAAATTAATAATCTATGCAAAACACCCATGTAGAAAAGAGTATAACCTGATAAACTTGATTGAAAATTCGAGCTACATCACCTCACACTAAATATTATTGAGAAATAGAGAAATTATAAAAGAGGTACTAGAATAACACTATTGCAGGTTGGAGTCTCGATTAAGTGTATATACACACACATCTATACACATGTGTATATACATATATTTTCTCATAGGTTTTGCAGCACACCAGTGTTAAAACTCTCAAACCTGCTATCAAAAGGAACAATAACCAGAGCTGGAAAATCCAATTCGCATATGGGGTGGTGTATTGTATGTATATATATATATATATGCATGTGTATAGATATGTATATATGCATAAATATATGTATGTATGTTTTACTAATAGATATGTTACAATTCCCCCATCTCTATATAACACGGAATAGAAGATAATGCAACTCTTTTTATACATAGACATATAGCAAGAAGACATTAACAATAAATTATTTATTTATGCAAAACACTCATGTATAAAAGAGTATAACCCCACAAGCTTCATTGAAAATGAAAACCAAACCATGTGTATGGCAGCAAAGATGCACAAAGTATATATATGTGTATACATATGTATATATGTGTTTGTATGTGTATGTATGTATGCATATGTGTGTGTGTGTGTGTGTGTGTGTGTGTGTGTGTGTGTGTGTGTGTGTGTGTGTGTATGTATGTATGCATATGTATATATATATATATATATGTCAATGGTTTCATACAACCCTAAACCCTGCACATAGATAGCTACAATTCCTCCTATGGTAATGGCTGCAACACCAAAGACATACACATATGATGAAAAGTATTTTTCAATATGTAGTGTTTTGTATGCACAACCAGGTGAGGTATTCTTATTCTTCTATGGGATTACTATTTTTTTATTCTTTGCATGAGAAGAGTTTATAAGATCTGTAAAACCAACTTATTTGAGCATAATCTCAACGATTTTGTATAGTTTGACATAGATTATATGTGTGGTTCTATTTTTTAGAAATTAGTAGAATTATGTTCTCTAAAAACCCCACAAGCTTCATTGAAAATTTGAGCTACTTCACCACAAATAGACAAATTGTAAAAGACCTGCTAGAATAATACTAGACAACCACCAAAGTAATTTTATCTCGAATATGTTAATGCTTTCATACAATGCTAAACCCTACACACAGATAGCTACAATTGCTCCCATGGTAATGGTTGCAATTCCAAAGATACACAAATACAACCAAAACAATAGAACAACATTTAACTACAATTTCTCTTAAGGTAACATGTATTTATATGTTATACATATATGTACACATATACATACATACATACATGAATATGCTGTAAATTTGAGCTACATTGTTTGGGATTCATTATTATAGAAAAATAGGAAAATTATAAAAAAAATATAAGGAAAACACTGAAGAATGACATACATCTGATTCATGAGTATCATCCTAATATCTCTAACAGCTGTTACATAGACTACTTGTCTTGCACCAATATGTTGTGTGATACTCTTTTCCCTGCTATCCAACTTTCACATAATGTGCATATTTTCTGATAGGTTCTTGCTCAGGATGTAAGTGGGTTTATCCCTATCCATTTTTGGTCTTATACCCATTACCATAGGAGCAATTGTAGTTGAACCTTATTTGTTTGTTGAATAAATATGCTTAGGGTTAGTATTTTTTACTACCATGGATTTATTGTTTTGGTTATTTGTTTTCATCTATGCTATTGGACACATTAACATAGGACCATTTACAAATTATGAACATGATGGATATAAAATTAGTTTGGTAGCTGGTAAGTGTTATTGTTTCTAATATCTCTTTTATCTATTCAATTTATTTTTTTGAACTTGCAAACGGGTTCCCCATCAGCTTGGTCGGAAAGAGGATTTGTTATGCAATAGCTCTTTTGCAAATTCTCTATTTGATTGAAAAATTTATTGCTAGGTGATATAGCTTCAATTGTTGATTAAGCCTATGCCATTGTAGGGAGGTTGTGCAGATTATTGGTACTCATTGGCTTTATGAGTTCTATTTAATATGGGTTTTGTGCCAAACAATGTAGCTTCAAATTTGAATTGATAAACCAAGTTTTACATAGCCTACTTGCCTTGTATGAAAATGTTTAGTGTGGGTTTCAACTCATCTGTGATTTAGCTATGATTTTTAGCTTTTCTTTTAATAGTTTTTTTGTAATTTGCCTATTTTATCTATAATATTTAGTGGGAAATAATGTTGCTTAAATTTTCAATTGAGAAACCAGTAAAGGATGTGTCTAATACCAGTTATACAATTCTCTATTTGTCTTCAATATTTACTAGTAAAGGATGTAGGTTGAATCTTGTATAAATATGTTTGAAATTATTTTTTCTGTCTATAAGTTCAAATAAATCAGAAAGTTTTTTTTTACACAAAAAGATTTAGGGTCCCCAAAATGCAAGTAAGCATCCAAACTAGATTTTCCCTTAGCTGATTGGTTGAGAAGGCTTCAAATTCAACCCTTTTATTGGGCCTATACTAATTCCAAACTTCGGAGTAGACAATATGGTATAAACAACCACAAAGGTTTGAATTTATAGCCTTCCCAGTTGGTTAATTGAGGGGAAAAACAATTTGGATGTTTCTTGCCTTCATAAATTCCAAGCTCAAGAGTTAGATGGTGATAAAAAAATATACTATACACAAGTATTTAGATATAGTCCTGTGTATATAAACACATATATACATATGTATACATGGATACATATATATGATTATATGTGTGTGTTTGTAAATGTGTTCATAAAGGGTAACTTCAATGCATATATGTACTTGATTATTTCTAAACATATATACATTCAATTTGCATTATTTTCCATTAAATATTATAGATAGATAGGAAAATCGTAAAAGAAGTATTAGGAAAATACTGAAGCATGACATATGTTTGATTCTTCAATAATTGTTGTTTCTTTTGTTATTAAGGCAGGAAAATATATTGATTAAGTTGCATTGCCAAAAGAGCCATATTGGTGTTGCTTTAAAATTATAGTATTATAAGAATCGTCTTCCTTGGCTCTCTTGTCTAACAAAATAGAGGCTTACCAAATTGTTATGCTATGGAATATGTAAGTCATTTTCCATGAATATTTTTCACATAATATTGAATACCAAGCAACGTAGGCCAAATATGCAATTAAGGCTAACCATATGATTCTTGTAATAACATAGTAAAATTTACAATTTGCATAAATACTTATATATAGAAATAATAAAATTCTGCATGCACACACATATAAGCATCCTAAAAATAAAGAGACACATATGAGGGTATATGCATTTGCATTTATTATTTTTATTCTTCTTGATGTATCCCTTGGTGTTTGCATACCATGAAAAGTGGATTTGTATTCTTCTTGTTATATCTCGTGTTCTTTAAACAGTATTAAAAGTGGAATGGTTATAAATTGATATTTGTAAGTTGTGTACCAATTAGCATTTGGATGCTACAGTACACTGATATTTTTTTTTAATTGTGAAATAGAGATGTCAATTAGTGAACTCAAATTGCAACATTGTGTCACTGCAAATAAGCTCGTAGAACTATGTCTATGGAAGCAAGATTTTTGGATGGGTTCACAGAGGCACCCAATATTAATTTGTTGGCAGCCCCCATTGGTCTCCCTATGGAATCTGGGTCTAAGGGTGTGGTTGCTTGCCCTTTAGATCTTGATTCCGTAAGTATGGTTTCACTTTATCTTGTACTTGTTGTGAATTTTGTGTTACAATATGATAGATTAGATATGAGGACAACATATTTTGTGCTTTATCTATGAAATGAATGGCACAGTGGCTCTTTTGACAGTTTAACTTAATTAAAGTATAGTTTCTAACACTACAACAATCAATATTTTATATTTATATGTATATGTATATATATTTGTATATATATGTATATGTAAGTATATATGTATATATTTATATGTATGTATATGCTTGTATATGTACATGTATGTATATGTATGTATATGTATGAATGTATGCATATGTATATGTATATATGTATCTATATGCATGTGTATATATATGCATATGTGTATGTCTATGTATATGCAAAAAGAAATACTACAATATTGTAGATTAGATATGTAGACAACAGTTTTTTCCCAATTACTACGAAATTAATGCCAAAATGATTGCTTTGACAATGCATCTTCATCAAAGTATAGTTTGTGACATTGCAACATTCAATATTGCATTTACTACGTCCGCTCACATTTACTTTGCTTTTCTTGACCCCATTGTGTAGCAACAATAGGATGCACTAAGCCTTGTGTGAGCACAAACTTACTACCCAACCCTCCCTGTCTTGAGGTTCCCAAGTCCTATATGTATATGTATCTATGTGTATGTATGTAAATGTATGTATATGCATATGTATGTTGCTATATATGCATAATGTATGTATATGTATACATGTATATATGTTTGCATATGTATGCATGCATATGTACATGTTTTTATACATATATATATTAGCCACAAAACTAATTTTATATGCAAAAAGTTCATAATTTGTAATTCATCCTATGTTAACCCGTCCACCGACAGAGATGCATACATATAACTAAAATAGTAAATGGAGGTCAATAGAACTACTAACCCTAAATATATCTTTTTAGGAAAGGGACAAGATTCAACTAGAATTTAATATTTCCTAATGTTCAACATATGCTATTCCTTTTTTGGTCATACATAGATATCAATTCATATATAGATGGATAGACATATATATTTTGTTATATGTTTATATATAATTGCCACTTTCAATGTATGTATGGGTATATATGATATTCATATATCCTAATGTACTTGAGCTTGTATGTATACTCAAGTTGTATAAGCAGAGTCAAGTTGCACAACCCAATCAATTGCTGAATTTAAAAAGGGTAAAAAATAGCAACAAAACTATTTCTACTATATGAAGCATAGAGAGGAAATATCCATGAAGCGTCACAAAAAATACTTATAGCAAAGAATAGCTAGAGCAACCATATCTACATGCAAAAAAGGTAACAATGCTCCCTTGCAACATGCAATTCCAATGGAAAATTCCACCCTTGTATACAATCTTAGAGGAGATCCCCTATTGCACAGACACAAGAAGAAAACCTTAAAGAAATATTCACTGATAGTTATCTTATTGTGGTAAAGCAATTTGAACATCGTATAGATGTGATTTCCAACCTTTTAGTTTTCCAAATATGTAGGGAAAGCTACATAGGGATGCACACTCGAATGTTAGGGTCATATTCCATATATGTAAGGTGTTATTTGAAAAAAGGTGCCCATTAGTTCAGCTCTGCAAATGGAATGGACCCAGACCCACAACCATTGTTACTCAAAAAGTTAACATGGGTTGAAGAGATGATTATTGCTAGGGTGGCTCCAGTTTTACAGGCCACCCACACTAGAGGAGGTCAATTTAAATGTAGTGGTCACATGATAAAATTTCCTTAGGATATCTCAAGCATCACAAAACTTTTACTACGCTATCTGCAAGACCTTGAGGTTGTTATCATTCGCATGACCACTATTGAAGGCTAGAATTATGATTGCTATGCTAATAAACATCATGTCATGGATTTATTGAAATACAAAATCCAATATGAAAAATGCTACAATGATATTGAGATTGATGTTGAGGCTCTTAATATGTTCCCTGATGTTGTTGTTGATGTGTCCAGTTTGTTGCATTCAATAAAGAAAGTTTAAGGTGAAGACCTAATGCCATCAACTAGCTCAACAAATATTGGACAAGAAGAAAATAGGTCTTCAAACTTTTCATCATTTATTCCTTACTTACCAAATGCTAGACGAGAGCTGCAAGCAATAAAAGATGTCTTGCAAATTGAAAAAAAAGACTAGAATATCTTATCTTGGCCTAAAGTTAGCTCTTCTCCTGTTAATGAATACAACACTAACAGTTTATTTTCAATGGCCTTTCCAACATTGTTCCCCACTCAAGCAATGCTTCCCCTTCAACCAAGAAATATTAAAATTCACTTGCATGAATATTTCCTCCACCTAATGAGATATTTTGACCACAAGTTTGGAAAACATGTTAGGTTTAGATATTTTCTCTACAACTTGATTATGAGAAATTGCAACCAACAAATTGTCTATGTTTTTGTTAGAGTGGATCTTGAGGATAGAATCCCTAGGTTGTTGAATATTTTGAGGCAACAACTTCAAGCTACTCCCAACCACCAAATAGTTGAGCAATTGATGCAATTTGGCACGTTGTTTCACGAGACCCACTATTTTTGTCCAGCTCTTGTCAGGCCCAACTAACCACTATGATCAAACAACTTGGTACACCCACCCTTTTTTTCACTTTGAGCTGTGTAGACACAAAATGGGCTGACTTGCAAAATGTTTTCTCTGCTGCATCTTGTTTAGCAATGGAGCCTTCAACAAAAATGCTAATAGATAATTTTTTTCAGAATCCACATATAGCATCTTTATATTTGCATCATAGATTCTCAATTTTCCATGAGGAGTTGATTGAAAAGCTTTTGCATGCAAAAGATTATTGCTATAGATATGAATGGTAGCATCGTGGCTCTACACATGTGCATGGTTTTCTATGGCTTTTAGAAGCTCCTAACATGGATACTCTTGATTGATCCAATGACCATGATCTTACCATAGCAAGACACTTTTTTGATAGATATGTTTCAGCTTGGAATCCACATTGCCCTACATAAATATTTCTTAGAACATATCATTGCTCTGAAGAAGACCTGTGCTTGCTTACCATGAGCCAGACCCTGACCAATGATTGAATCATAGATTATGAAGAGTTGCTAAACACAGTTCAAAGACACATAAAATTCTCGAAATATACTTGTTTAAGAAGAAAAGGAGAGCAATTGCAATGCTGGTATAAAGCACCATGGCAACAACAACTTACCTCTACATTGGCATATGATGTTGACTCTAAAAAATCCTACAAACCAACAAGAAATGATGATGGCATAAATATTCACAACCCAACAATGCTTGCAATTTGGTGCGCCAATGTTGACTACTAGCCAGTTGTTTCTAGGAAATTTTTTTTGAATTATATTTCTAAAAATGCAGCTAAATCTGAGGAAAAATTAGAAAATTATCTATATATGTTGAAAAGAGTTGCAAATACAAATATAGTTGAGGATAGAGAACTGTTTGCATACCAAAAATTCCTGATGAATATTCTTGTTGAATGTGACATCTCTACACAGGACATGTGCCATATGTTACATAAATTGCTTCTTCTTACTTCAAGTTGATGATACGTTTGCTCAAATGTTGGAAAAAAGACATGGTTTCATATAAAAAAATATGATACTGATGAAGAGTTTCCAACAAAATATATTCATTGCTATATGCAAAGGCCTCCAGAGTTAGTATCTTTATCCCTTATTGACTCGGTTTTCCTATATACACAATTATGGCAACACAAAAATGCTAAATGCAAACCAATGCTCCAACCTGCAATTTTCCTTGTTTACCCATTATTCAAGACTACTCTTCTTGGAGATACAAAGATATTTGACACATTTTGTTGGACTGAACTTATGTTATACAAACAGATACAGGTCTTCGGAGAGAAGAGATAATAGAAAATTGGAGACTTTTAAAAATGACTAGTTATCATCCTTGGAATGTTAATAGAGTTCCAATTACATCAACAATTGAAGAACAGGATGATAGTGATACTAATGATTTGAACCATCATCCTTCTATGGATGAATATGAATGGGAAGTTTTCTCTCGGCTTGGTGCTACTACTAACTTTAGTATAAATCAACTTCAACTATTGGGTAGGCAAGATTTTGATATGAACCATCCATGTCCAATGCAAACCATGTTCCTGAAGAACTCCATAATATTTCTTTATAGTTCATCTCATTAGTGAAGGTACAATGTGAGCAAGCTATGGTTCAATTC
Source organism: Sequoia sempervirens (assembly GCA_007258455.2). Classification (NCBI taxonomy): domain Eukaryota; kingdom Viridiplantae; phylum Streptophyta; class Pinopsida; order Cupressales; family Cupressaceae; genus Sequoia; species Sequoia sempervirens. Next base: position 761,890,790 of record VDFB02193867.1, on the reverse strand, counting down.
TTTCCTGTAGATATGTCAACCCATCAACTTTCACTGAAGTAGCACTTGGCCCTTTAAATAATCCAAAGCCCCTCTCCACATGATTATTCAAGGAATAGTTGGCACTAGAAAATCCTTCTTGATAAATTGTATTCGACAACAAATGAACACCTCTTTTTCTAGACCCAATAGCTGTTTGCTCACATTGGCTCCTATAGGTGTCATTGCATACAACATATGTGCCTCTACAATCCATACAACACTTTGGATTCCCATAAAGGATATGAATCCTTTGCAAGGGAAACAATTGACATTATTCCAAGAAAAAATTAAGTATATTGAGTACATATTGATTAGGGTATGTGCAAGATCATCATGGAAAAAATAGATCCTCAAGTGGCAAAAAATTCAAAAAAATCAGAGTTAGGCAACTTGATGTAAAAATTTCAATAAATTATCTATATTATTTCAAAAATATGTAAGAATAGAATATGTAGCAAATTGAATGTAGTTTCTAAACTACTAGGTTTATTTTAAAAATAAAAAATATATTTGGTGAAAATTTGAAATTTCAATGTAGTAGTACTTAAATTTGGAAAAAAATAAGAAGTAGGTGTCTTTTTGACCACCCTAACCACAATAAAATGATAGTATATTTTTATAATATTTTATATATAAGTAGAGGACTCATGCCCGAATGTGCATCATATTTTTATAATTTTTTCCCAAGTAAATAATTAATTATGAATTTTTATTAAAATTTTAAAAAATATAAAAACTCGTATGTCTAACCACCTTAACTTGATCAAAACTTCAGGAAATACAATTTTCATTTTTTTAATCTTATAGTATGCAAAACATAGAATCTGACACATGTTTTGGATTAAAAAAATGTGATACCATTTGAAAGCTATAAATATTTTTCAATCAGCCTATCAATCAAGGTTTTAGTCGTAATTCAAATAAAAAATGAATAATAATAATTTATTAAATTCAAAGTAAATCACAATTTATATTGGTCAAAAGCAAAGAATCTCCTTTAAAAACCCCTTTCGTTTCATCAATTTTGGGTAAAAAAAAGTTGTTAGCCACATACCCTACAAATACCCATCATATTGCCACTTTTTGGCCCATCATGATCCTGTACATACCCATCAATGAAATGAGTTTTCTAGGCCCAAAGTTGCTACTAAAATAAGATAGTCGATTACACCAAGTATTCCCAGATAAGCAGACAGAGCCATTTGGTGGTGTTTCTATGATCCTTGTTGATGATCTTGCTTAGTTGCCACCTTTCATGGATACACCTATTTATGCTTCATCCTCATCGGTTGTAGCCTTGTGGCACACTTTCATGGTCTCAATAACCCTAGACACCATCTTTCACCAAAAAGGAGATAGCCCTTCAAAACAAAAGTTTCAAGAAATCCTTCTTCATATAAGAAATGTTGAGGCTCTCCACAATGATTGGGAAGAGCTTATGAAACAAACAAATAAAATTATCTCAGCCATGAAAAGAGAAAAAATTAATGTTGCTACACATTTGTTTGCAATAAATGACTTGGTCGCATTCCATAATAAAAAAAGGATCAAATAGTTAAATCTACCAATAGCCATTAGCATTGCTCAGATGGCTTAGCAAAAAGCATCTGATCATGGAGATGATGACCAACTTCTCTTAGAAATGTTACTTTTTATTGGTGAATAGGTGATGCTAACAATGAATTTGTGGATTCAAGATGGCCTCATCAATGGATCCATTGGTGTTTTTATGACTATTGTGTACATTCCACATTCTTAACTGCCAAACCCAACTGACTATGTTGTATTCCGCTTCCAAAATTACATTTGACCACCATGGGACCCAGAACATTCGAGAGACATCCCCATCCTAGCTATAAGTCAGGGGATTTGATCACAAATTCCACTCACTATGGCATGGGGAATCACAATACATAAAGCATGGGGCTTAACATTGGATAGAGAAACAATAAACATAGGTAGAAAAGAGAGGAAAGGGTTGAATTTTTCAGCTATTTCATATGTAAAATGAATTGAAATACTTCCTATTGATCCACCTTTCTCATTTGAGAGATACTCTAGGCTTGGCACCAACAAGTACACTACTCATCGCCACAATTAAGAAACACACCTTGAGTAATTGGAAGCCTTCCCAAGTGCTTCTAGTTCCACTCGATAGGCCAACTTACAAAAAAGGCTCTAGGATAATTATTCTTGTATCTACCTCAGCCTGTGTGCCATTGCCTCCTCAAAATTTTTCTAAGTTGTATCTTTAAAAACCATACCAAGTAATAATTTGTGTAAAATGGGTATAATGCTAAAGATGCACAAATAACTAGAGGCCACAACTTGTATAGGCTAATTCCATGTTTTGATGATTCTATTCTATTAAACTTTCTACTTCTTGGTCTAAGATTTCATTGTGTGATGCTTTTACTATATGGCATTCAAACCAATACACTCTTTTGTATATTCCATTTTCCCATCTTTGTTTAAGTGTTTTAAAATTCCATGAAGTCACTATTTATTGGCATACCTACAATTCTCTTCCAACTAATTTTAACATACAGTGGTGTAAACATACACCTACAGTTCTTACACATTAATACATATGCAAATACAAACAACTTTAGCTGTCTAAGATGCACGAAGATTGGAACCAACAATAAATAGAAAAAAAAAGTTCTATAAGTGAATAACGTCTTTGCAACATTCCAATATATTAAGCTATATATGCACATGTTGTAGATGCATTCTCAAAAAAAAATTTCTTCCATTTGACTAATAAGTTAAAAATCCTTCAACGATGTTGTGTTTTATATTCTGATAGCCTATATATGTTGACTTCACACATTCCTTCTCTATGCTTTCCTTCCACAAATTTAGATGTCTTGTTGTTATCTTTTCTATTAGCTTTATTTGATTCAAATTGCTACAAATGTTTGTCTACAAAATTTTCTAAGTGGGCATTTCCTAAAAAGCATAATTTTGGCTGTGCTGCCCCTACAAAATTTGGAAAATAATTGATTTTTTTTTCTTGTTTTTATTAAATTTGTAGAATGGAGTCTAGTTTCTAAAAATGTAATTTATTTAAAATTTTGATGAATGGTTAATTTATAACAAAAAAAACACCAAACATTGCTTTTTGGCAAAAAATAGACATACAAACAAAAAAAATTATGGATGAAAGGCTTAACATTTTTAGAAAGTGAAAAAAATTACATTATTGGATAGCTATAAGAGAACCTAACATTACCCATGTGTTCGGTTTTTTCGATATTGAACTAGACGCAATCTTGATGGTGAGCACATACCCGATTATGTGAAAAATTGTAGAATTTACAAAAACACATCTTTGGCCTCGTTGGGAATTCCCTCCAAGCCTTTGGGTTGGTATTCCAAGGAAAATACTTTCACTTTTTTCTTCTTTTTTTTAACGTGAAATAATGTGAGCACATTTTTTAGAACATTTTTTCAAAAGTGGCCACAAAATTGCTACCCAACTTCATGCACCCGCCCATAGGAAAATGCAAACTATTGCATTACTTGCTTCTTTTGTATTCTTATGTTTGATGATATTTTATTTCCCTTATCTCTCTCAACCTCCTTGTATTTTGTATTAATATGTTTCATGTTATTCTCTTTCTCTTATATCTTAAAGCCCATGTTAAACATATTAATACAATTTAAGCAATTTGTGTAAGAATTGAGCTGTGAATTCAAAATTCAACTTGTACTCTTTTCTAGTCAACCTAAATGAATAAAGAAATTCTAAAAGAGCTATTAGAATAATACTTCACAGCCAAAAAACTACTCTTAATTTTCAATTTCTCCTATGTTAATGGCTATAACACGAAAAATGGACAGAGATACCTGCAAACAACAAATGAATAGTGAGACACACACTATTGTTGTCCATATTTCCTGGCAACAACAACAACAGTTAACTGTAATTTCTCAATAAATGTTGAAGATTTTTATTTGCATGGAAAGGTGACACATATATACACTATGTGCATCTTTGGTGCTATACACATTTTGTACAAATAGCCCCTTCAAATCCCTCTAATTGATTTCACTTCAAATCCTTACAAAGAGGACACTGTATATTGTGAATGGCTACGCAATTTATTCTTCCCTTTTCCTATATAGATTTGCACATTCATTGAGCTTCCATGGTTTTCATTTTAATTTGATGCCCACCTTCTTTGTAGTGTGCTTACAAATAGAGGAATTGTATAACAACTGCATTATCTCCCATTGAGTATTATAGAAAAATGGGGAAATTTTAACAGAACTTTTACTAAAATGTGCATACATATATTTATCCATACATACATATATATACAGGTGGAAGTAGAAATGCATGGATCTTTTCAAAGACTTCAAAATATATTTTCCTTAATCATTCTTTCCATGTGTTGTGATGATGTGCATTTTCCTTCATCGCACTTGTTTGTCTTATTCTAATACCTCTTTTACAATTTCTCTATTTCTCTATAGTATTTAGTACAAGGCAATGCATGTGGAATTTTTAATGAGGTTTGTGGGGTTATACTCTTTTTTTCATGGGTGTTTTTGATAGATGATTAATTTATTGTTAATGTCTTCTTGTTATATGTTTTTCAACAGGGATTCCATCAACCCAACCATGAATACGATTTACTGTCTAATAGCTCTTTTATAATTTGTGCTTTTAGACAAATAGACAGGACTTGTCTAGGGCTTTTACTAACAACCTGGAACTTACCTCTTAAACAAAGGACCTTCTTAAATCTTCCTCATTGGTCAATAGACACAGATAACCAAAACCATAACCAACGACAAAAAAATTACTAACCCTCAACATATTTTCAAAGGAAAGAAAGGACATTTAATTGCAATTCATCCATCCATATAGAACGATAATCTCTTTCAAATCTCGACAATGGGTATAACGACAAAGATACAAACATTTTACAAGAACACATAGACAATAAATTAACCATCTATGCAAACTACTCATCTAGCATGATGTACAACATACACATATATATACATACATGTATACGTATACTAGATTACATGTATATCTACATGGATATATACGTGTATATGTATACTGGGTACTTTGCATTAATGATTAATTTATTATTCATGCCTTTTAGTCTCTTCTTATTGTTACTTCTGATAGCGGGTTGGAGAGTTTTAACACTCATGTTCTACAAAATGTGTGAGGAAGTATATTGATTAAATTGCATTGTTGAAAGACCCATTGAATCTGTTGAACTTTATATCTTTAGCTAATACACTCTTTGTTTGAAGTTTCTATTTTCTAAGAATAGACCTGTGACAATGCAACTAAATAAACCTATTTTCTTGCATATTTTGGACCACATATTCATAATACCAGAATGCCTATTCTCACAATGCAATTGAATTAAAAATATTTTCTCTCATATTCTAGTGTATACTTTCCCAAATTGCTACATTCTCTACTCTGTGAATCTTTCGAGTGTTCTAATTCATTTAAGTGGAAATCCTTAGAAATAGGTTGTTGTACATTGTTAATCACTACGTAAGTTATTCTTGTGTTTGCATATATACATTTCCACATTGATTGAACTACTTCTTTGTACCATCCTAACAAATAGAGTAATTGTATATGCTAAGTGTTTGCTCCCCGAAGGCTTAATACATTTTTTGGTTGTTGTACTATGGCGGTGGATGAAGTAAATGCATTATTGAATGTAGCAGTGTGGGGAATTATATTTTGATTAAGTTGCACTACATGTATATATATCTATACATGCATATATATATGTTCCCATGTTGCCATCCAATATATGTATACATGTATATATATGTATGTAAATGTAAGATTGAATGCTCATGTCTGGGAGAGTATACTTTGATGAAGTTGTATTCTCGAAAGAGCCATTATGGTGTTGGTTTGATAACACGCTATTGTTAAATTCGTCGCATTGGGCTCCATTTTTTGGCAGGTTGGAGGCTATTAAAACTATTGGGTTGCACAATTAGTAAGTCATTTTGCTTGGGTATTTTGCATAAATGATTAATTTATTTTTTATATATTTCATTCTCTACTTATTGTTCCTTTTGATAGCATGTTTCAGGGTTTGGAACACTAATGTGCTGCATAATTTCCAAATTTTTCAATGCTCTACCAACTCAATCAATCATCCTTCCAGTTCTCAAGCATAACCAATAGTACATGTAAGTGCAAAACTTCTCCATAATCAATAAATAGATTTCGTGACCCCCTTGCAAATATTATTCGTCATTTCTACTTTCTAATTATGTTTATTGTGCTATATATTTACTAATATTTGATCCTCCCTTACTCATCTTCTTTCCCCGTCCATTGACATACCTCTCTCTTCTAATTGTAGGTGTCAAGCTAAAGCATAGATGACAATTCGAAAAGATGGAACTCTGGGACACAAAATTTCCAGTGGATGTTTCATATTGCTTTTTCTCAGGGGTTTGGCTAGGGTCTCCAAGGCTCCATAATGCCAATATGGAAGGCTGGATAATGAGCATGGGTTTTTTTCTTTTCCTTTTCATTCCATATATCTTTTCTCACATAAATACATGTATAGAAAACATGGTTTGTAACAACATGTTTCTTATGTACTACCAAGTGGTCGCATAATTAGCTTATGTTCTATTTGTTTGAAGTTTCTATTTATTGAGAAGCCAACATTTATTCGTGCAGTATGTGTAACATATCTATAGTGACAAAATTGCTCTTTTCAGAATGTAAATGGATCAATATATTGTCTTCAATATTTTGTACTGAACTTTCCCCTCCTGCAACATTATCTATTTTGACTCTCTAGTTACACTATGCAATCATTAATTTAAAAGTGGATTTTTTTATTCTCAACTACATTGTAATTCATAATACTTGTGTTCTATGAAAATGTTTAATATGGATTCCATCTCATTTGTGATTTAGCTATAATTTTTAACTATTCTTTTAGGAGTTGTTTTACAATTTCCCTATTTTTTCTATAATATTTAGTGGCAAATAATCTAGGTTGAATCTTCAATTGGGAAACCAAATGTTACATATATATTGGTGTCACACCTTGTCTAGATAGTAATAGAATTACAACTAGAGATCTTCCTATACCTAATTTCCATTTCTCATAAAAAAAAAACATGCATACTAAAACTTTAATTTCCAAAACTATAGAGATATACTAATTATAAAAAGTACTCAATATTGAATGTCTTGCTTTTATGGAAAAAATGTGTACTTATTTTGTCCAATTTTAAAAAATACACACATGCGTGATGACCATTACAAAAAAAATTCATTAACTTCAAAATTAAATAATTAATTGTTTGAATAACCTACAAAAAAGTGACAATATACATGTGCATTTGTTTCCAATAAATATAAAACTCAAATATTCTTGCTAGAAGAAACAATTATTTTAAATTTAATATTTAATTTAATTTTTAAGTTCCTACTTTAAAAAAAAATTAAAAATTGATTTCCAAATTTTCTAATAGTATTAAATAAAATCCTACAAAAAATTATTTGTGATTACTTGATTCATACAATATAACTCATATGTTTCATTGACAGTCACCTTTCCATGCAAATAAAAATCTTCAACCCTCCTCACCACAAAATTTTCCCACCGTGGTAGGCCCCTATCAACTAATTGTCACATGCTTGTGCATACGACTACTGGTAAAAACATTCTTCCAGATTATATAAATGGGGGCTCTATTGAGGCCCTTACTTTAATACATTAATCAAGTACATAAATATAGTAACTAGAAATCCTAAAGGATGCATCATACAAATAAGACTAAATTTTTATCACCCTATAGTCAATTACATAATGTTAAATATATTTAAAAAAAATAACACCACTTCACCATGTACAACAACTAGAATGAATACAAATAATAGAAAATTTTTGCACATAACCTTTATAAATCTCTTATAACTATATATAGTAACTAGCAACACCACCCAACAAAAACCTCTATTATCATATAAGGATAAAGTATACAAGTAGGATAGTAAAAAAAATGAACTACCCAAAACAAGAGCACACAAACGCTTGTACCTTAAAACTAGAAGAAACCTTGTCATCTCCCTTCTCTACTTCCTCACCTTCTACATTTTTCATCTCAATATTAGGCCCCTTATGTGTAACTACCATAAGCATTACCTTAAATTATTTTGATAGAAATATTTGTGAAAAGCTAAACCTTCATAGGTATAGTAGGAACTACCTTCATCAATTAAATCATAAATTAATGTTGAATTATATTTTCAAAATTATACCCTCCTACACTAAGATCATCCTAAATAAAAATAGAAATAACTAATTTCAATACCACCTCCTTATTGCAATCAAATACAATGCAAAGGATCAAATTAGATACAACACCCTTGCAATATTTTTCTCACCTATTTTACATATTCTTCTTAAAAACCATTCTAGATCTTGAAAGATATCATCACACCTATTATACAACTAATTTACCCAAGCAATAATGTTTAGTTGATCCAAAATTGAAACATCCTCCTAAGCCTAATGCATAGAGATATTAGGTTAGGGATACATCAAACTCTTCCCTAACTCCATCCCCTGCTCCTATAAACCCTAACAACATAAAAATAACCCTAACTACTACCATTCCATTGACTTTTAGAAATTTACATAGTGGAATGGTCTCCTAATTCATATTTTCCCTCTCAAACCCTCAAAACTAGGGTTTTCTGACCGTTTTTAGTAAATTACTCCAAACTCACTCCAATCTCAATGAAAACTAATGAAACCAAAACCAAAAGATATTTAATTCATCCCTTCAACAATTCCAATGTAGATTATATTATTTGTAGGCCATACGGAATCATACAAACCCTTGTAGCAGAAAAAAAACATTATAAAACACAGAAAATAGAGTTTTCCTTTATTGTTTGATCACCAAAACTTCATCAGGAGTTTGATTTGACCATTACATTGAATATTCAAACATTTACCACCAAGAACAACATTTGGCTAACTTTTGTTTGAATCTCCAATAGTTCAACTTCCACAAAATCCAAAAATGCAAATGTTTTTGATAAAAGGGGGATAAACGGGTTTTACAGGGACCCGAAACCACAAAGTAACAATATAGGAGAAGACCGAAACATTGGTCCAAAAAACAAAAAAACTGCCAAAGAAAATAAAACCAGCATCAACAGGCAGCAATAAAAAGCCTCAAAGAAGCTAGAAAAATGCCAGCAAATAGAAGAAGTAGGGCCCGACCACCACTAGTTCATAGAATTCAGGAGCTCATTCGCAACCTTCTCCAAGTCCGCCATTTCCTGAGCCCCCTCCATAAAGATCTGAGCCATACTAGGGGTAGTCTGGACTTTCCTTTTTGTGCTAGATCTGGTACATTTAGATATCCCAACTTCCTCGTCCTGGTCTTTCTCCTGATCAAGGTCAACAATCAGAGCTCTCTTCTGGATTTTCTCTAGTCTTTCAGACATAGCCTTGATGATAACAGAATTATGTCTGGTAATTCTGCAATTTTGCTCGGCGATCTTTTTCAAGGTTCCTTTGATTTTTTCAAGTTCATTTTTGATAGTGATGTCCTTTTTGAGGAATATTTTTCATATTGTTGTGCTTCTCCGCATCGAGCTGACTAAGCCCAACGACTTTAACTTCAATTTCCCCCAGTTTGCTATGAAGAGACAAATTTTTTGTTTTCAGCTCACTTATCTCATGAAAAACCCATTTGGCAGAATTGAGCTGGTCCTGGGAGTAGCTTTTGGCATTACCAACAAAGTCAAAAGGGGGGTCACTTTCAGGATTGACCCCAAAGAACACCAACTCCGCACCTCTCGGGGGGCTCAAGTTTTTCTGATGAATATTCTGGGGGGCATGAAGTTCCTCAAGGCTGGCCCAGTTGTCTTAGCAGAAACAGTAGGGGAGTCATCAGGGTAGGACACAAGCTTATTAACAGGGGAGCAAGAGCGAGCCATATTGGCATTAGGGTTAGTGTGGCCAGAGGCCAAAGCAGAGCAAGCTCCAGAAGGTTGAGGGGGGTGGCTAGAAGCAAAAGGAGGGGGCAAAGGAGGCGAAGGGCTCTGGACACGATCGGGAGAAGCTTTGGTTTCAGACAAGCTAGGCTCAGTATCATCTTCATCAAGCTTCAGCGGGGCAACAGGGTTAGGAAGGGTGGGCATATTCTAAAAGTGCTAAAAAATAAGTCTTAACAGACCCGAGTGAAGAATCGGGTATCTTTTAGGGCTTCTTCTATGATCAGAAAAGTTGTTTCTCAGAGAACAGAGCAAGAAGAAGGGGATAGAGATACGCACCTTATGCCGGAAGTGATTAAGCAGAACGAAGTGGTAACCGTAGACCCTTGTGAAGCGGCCGTCGAGCGTGATGTACTCCATGATAACCCTTAGCACTTTTTTCCATAGAGCTTTTATAGTGTCCACTTCATAGTAGCTATTCGACATCTTGACCAGATTTTGTTTCTCCATTTCAGATTTGGGAAATTTCAAAACAACTTCGTTGGAGAATTTCCTGTCTCTAAAGAATTTATGCTCTTCCATCAGAATACCTGTGACCTCCACAATCAGGGCTTCATCAATTTGAACTTTCCTCCCAAATAGGATGACCTCCCCATCATTCCAATTCTTCTCAAAGAAGTCAGTAATCTCCTCCTTAGGGCCATGGAGTTTCTTAATGAATGGAAGTAATTCACCCCTTCTGATTTTACTCCAGGCTTTTTCATTTTTGGTGTGTGATTCAAAGCTGGTAGGTTCCACCCTCCTCAGTTCTCCACCCATGATAGACAGGTTAGTGCGAATACTGTTACAGACAGAAGTCCTATTCCAAAAAGTTTCTTTGTTTCTCAGGACCCACAATACGTGCCAAAGAAGATAATTAATCATCCGGATCCACTCGGTCCCATTATATCTTCGGATATTGCTATTCATGAATTGTACCTTTCTCATTATGACATGACACCGCCTTTTATCCGTTCACCATATCGAACTCCAAAAGAGCTTGAACATTGGAGTGGAGTTCGGTCTTCTTATGCCACGTAAGGAAAGTGTCACTCTTAACTCCCTCATTGGCAAAAAAATCAGCAATCATGTTCGCCTCACGGCAGGCATGAGTTATTTTTATATTATCGAAGTTACTAAGTAAGGCCTTAGAATCATCAATCCAATTTTTTATCGACCATGCTGGCTGTGATCTGCCACAAAGGCTATCAATAATATTTTTCGAGTCACCTTCAATCCATAGATTTTCGCATTTAATTCCCACGGCCATGTTAATTATGTAATAAGCCCTCGCCGCTTCTGCCACGTGATTGGTTTGGATTCCCAAGGGAGAGGCGACAACACCCATAAAGTTACCTGCTGAATCCCTTAAGACCCCACCACACCCAGCCTTTCCTGGGTTTCCCTTGGCCGCCCCGTCGAAGTTGGCTTTAGCCCATCCTTCCATTGGAAAACACTAGCAAATTCCAAACCTGGAGTTTTTGGTGGAATTAGGGGCAATGGAAATATCCCAGCTAATTCTCCATTCCCTAGCAATCAGGCTATCATAAGGGAACAAGCCACAGTATCAATCTTATCTTCCCTGAAGGGGACAATAGAAAAATTTTCTTTGATCATTCTAAGAATTTTCTCAAATACAATTTCCTCTAAAGATTCCTTATTCTTGAAGATCCGGTTGTTTCTCTCTTTCCAAATTCCCTAAGCCAAATGGGGGAACGAGAAGGCCCAAAGTTTTTTAATAAAGGGGTTGAAAGAGGGGGGTTTCCATTGAACAAAAAAATCCTCAATAGACTCCGAAGGGACTGAAGAGAAATGCCAACATTTTAGAAGTTTGTCCCAAACCAAGGAGGAGAAAGGGCAATGAATAAAGAGGTGATTAGCTGATTCAACATTACTTTTGCAGAGGTAGCATCTATTAGGGATAAGAAATCCTCTTTTCCTAAGGTTATCCACAATAAGAACTTTGTTTTGCAACAGAGACTAGAAAAAAATGTTAACCTTAGGAAGGAGGTGCTTAGTCCAGGCTTGCGAACACAGGGGGAGGGTTAAGAGCCTGGGAAAAACTGGCAAAGGCAGAAGAGACAGAAAAGCAACCAGACAGCTCAAATCTCCAAATAAGTCTATCCTCCTGATTAAAGCAAAGTCTGACAGCATTCAAGGAGGAGTAAACAGGGATCAACACAGGGTTAATCAAGGGGAGATTGATCCACTTACCATCTCGCCAATAGTCTTTGACAAAAAGACCAAAAGTGTCTTTACAAAAATCCACCCATCTACTGAGATTCCCATCCTGAGACAAAGGTTCATCACGCAGCCAACAATCATCCCAAAATCTAACCTTGTTTCCATTATGCACCTGCCATTTCAATCCCAAATTAACCACCTTAATCCCATCAGACATGTAGTTCCAGCAACTTGATCCTTTCGGGAGATTGGGGTTATCCATAAAATCTCTGAGGGAATTATTGTTTTGCAAATACTTGCTTTTGATTATATCACTCCACTCACCAGAGGAAGAAAAAAGTCTCCAAATCTATTTAGCTACGAGCGATTTATTCAAAGGTCTAATTCTTCTTAGCCCTAAGCCTCCTTCCTTTTTAGATATGCAAACCAAATCCCATCCAACAAGAGGCATTCTTTTTCTTTCTTCAACTCCAGACAAAAGAAATCTCTTTTGAATCTTCTCAATGGTTTCAACATATTTGGAGGGGATTTTAAAAAGACTGAGGGCATAGATGGGGAGATTCTGCAATGAGGCTTTAAGAAGCTGGAGTTTTCCAGCCTGGCTTAGGCGAGCACCTTTCCAGCCTGAGTTTTTCCTCGAATCTATCAACCAGAGAGATCCAGAAGGTGTCCAGAGGTTTTAAACAAAGGGGTAACCCCAAATAAGTAGCAGGAAGGGATTCAATCTTGCATCCAAGAATTCCAGCAATCTTTCTCTGTCTGTGCAAAGGAGTGTTGAAGAAGAATAGAGAGCTTTTTTGCTTATTTATGACCTGACCGGATGCTCTACCATAGGTATCCAACAAATTCTTCATCTCTTTAGCTTCCAAGACAACAGACCATCCCATAAGCAAAGTGTCATCCACAAACTGTTGATGAGAGCATATCAAATTATTCGATGAAGGTTTGAGCCCCTTAATAGATCTTTGAGCAACTAATTTACTCATGTTTCTGCCTAAAACTTTAGCCATAATTGTGAAAAGGATAGGAGAAATGGGATCACCCTGTCTTAACCCTCTAGAACTCCGGAAGAAGGTTGAAGGGGAGCCATTAATTAGAACCGCCACAGAAGCAGAGGAAATGAGTTGTTCAATGAGCTGCAAAACCCTTTCATTAAAACTAAAGGATTTTAAGATTTTAAACAGGAAATTCCAATCCACCCTGTCATAAGCCTTCGAAATGTCAAGCTTAAGAAGAAAACCTTCCGATTTGGAAACCCAGAGGGAATGAACATTCTCATGAGCATGGACAATAGAGTCAAGAATTTGTCTTCCAGGAACAAATCCATTCTATTGAGGGGCAATTATAGAAGGCAAAATAATGAGCAGCCTAGAGGTAAGCACCTTTGAAATAATTTTATAGAAGGAATTACAGAGACTAATGGGTCTGAAACCTTCAAAATCCTGCACACCAGGCTTTTTGGGGATAAGGACCAAGAAAGTAGCATTTAACTCCTTCAACAGGTTTCTAGAACGGAAAGAACTCTTTCACCGCCTTCTCAACATCTTCCCTGACAATATCCCAAAACCAATGGAAGAAAAGTAACGGGAAGCCATCAGGGCCAGGCGCTTTGCTTCCTTCAAAAGAAAAAATGGCTTTTTTGATTTCCTCACTGGTGGGAATTGCTGTTAACATTTCATTATCTCTAGAATTAACAATACTAGGGATAGCCTCCAGCAGCTGATTTTGATCATCAACATCAATGTCCTCTTTCTTAGAAAGGAGATTCTTAAAGAAAAGAACAACTTCTCTTCTAATCTCCTCCTCCTCTTCATAAGTTCTTCCTTCAACCACAATCTTAGCAATTTTGTTAGCAGCCCTGTGTTTAGAAGCTAAAAGGTGAAAGTATCTAGTATTTTTGTCTCCAACTTTTAGCCAAAGAGCTCTAGACCTTTGTCTCCAGAATTCCTCTTCTCTGGTAATTACCTCATGGAGTTTTGAGAGAATCTCATTTTCCTTTTCCTTAGTGTCATCCAAATAGCCTTCCTTCTGAATTTTGTTTTGGATTTCAGACAGCCTAAACTGAAGATCATATTTGATTTGAAAGATATTGCCAAAAGATTCCTTTTTTCCACTTTCTGAGATTCATTTTAACTTCCCTTAGTTTTTTGGCGATTCTAAACAAAGCAGTGCCTTTAATTTTGATATTCCACCACTTCCTAACCTCATCTCGGAGGAGAGGATGGGAGAGCCACATCTTCTCAAAACAAAAAAGGGGTATTCCTCTTAATCTTTAAGGGGTCAGCAATGAAACTAATAGGGAAATGGTCTGAACCAATCCTAGGGAGGGTTTTCAAAGAAAAACAATAATTTAAAAACCAGATATAAAAAAAAGGGTTCTATCAAGTCTCACCTAGATCAAGTCCGACATAATTCTTCTATTCGACCAAGTGTAAGAGCTGCCTTGCAAATCCAGATCAATCAAGGCATGGTTCTTAATGAAATCTAAGAGGTCTTCTTTACTTTCTTCATTAATCTGAGACCCTCCAAACTTTTCACCCAGTAGGAGAGGAGAATTGAAGTCTCCCATGACAACCCAGGGATCATTTTGAAAAATATTCCGGAAAGCAGCCAACTCTTTCCAAAAATCCTTACAAACTTTTTTACAGTTCGGCGCATAAATATTAGATAGAATCCAACTGAAGTTGTCTCTAATATGAGTAAATCTAGTAGCAACATGGTTAGGATGAGATAAAAGAGAATCACCTCTTATGACCATACAGTTCCAAAAAGTCACCACCCCACTAGAAGCCCCAACAGAATCACTGCCTTGAATGGAGCAGTGCTGGAACAAAGAGATCTTTTCAACCTTTTCTCTTAACATTTTGGTTTCCTGAATGAGGAGAATATCAGGCTTTTGGTCCCGAGCAAAATTGTGTAAAATATCCTGCTTGTGGGGATTATTTAATCCCCTTATATTCCAAGATAATAACTTCATGGGAATTTGGGTGAGAGAAGGAGTTCCGGGATGGTTTTTTGGAACCCATCCGCAATTTCTTGAAAGCTATGGTGCTCTCTTAACAGGTTTTTGGGTTTTCTTCCTTTGGCCACGGAGATTGCCCCACAGTCTGCTTTTGCTCTCGACCTTGTTGAAATCCCACAGGGGGTGATTTTAATTCTGATCTTCAAATTTTTCTTCTTTTTCTTAGAAAGCACTTCTTCTCTATCAGTATCCTCTTGACTGTCTGATTCTTTGCTGGAATCCCAATCTTTGTCAGAAAGGAATTTCTGCTCCCAAGGGAGAGTATCCATAAGTCCATTCCTGGAAGGCAGAGAGTTACCTTTTTCAGGAATACTTACTTGGCTAGGGTCCGAGAAGGTGTCTTTAACAACATCAGAAGAAGCCAGATCCGAGAAAAAATTAGCTCCTGGGATATTTATCCCCACCGAAGACACAACCAAAGGAATTCCAACCTCAATAGAGAGACCCTGAGAGGAAATATCATCCAGCCCTGGCGTCAAAGGGTTCTGAAAAAGGGGGCTCCTCTCCGAAGAAGAAGAATCTTCTAATTTACTAGGGGCTAAATTCCCTGCTTCCCATTCCACTCTATCCACTTTAATATGAGAATCGGCTATAAGTTCTGGAAACAAAACTTGGGGGATCTGGGTGGCAGAGCCTTCATTAATAGCTTCTTCAGGCATCTTGTGTTGAGATCAGGTCTTGAACTATGGTTCCATGCTTCTTGATGTATTCCTTTTTCATCCAAGTGGCATCCTCCATGGGAAGGCCTTGCCACTTCAGTAGGTACTCATTATATACCTTGTTCCTTGTTCTTTTGGCCTCTTTGGTATCCAAGATGCATTCAAGCCTCAATGGTTGACTTGGTGGTAAGTATTTGAATCAATCTTCATCTGGATCTTGTGATGTACCTACACCTGTACCTACAATCACAGATCCTTTAAAATGATATAGGTCAGAAACATTAAAAATTGGAGAGATAGCAACTCTAGGAGGGAGTTCTATCTCATAGGCATTGGCTCCAAATTTGTGGACCACCCTACATGGCCCAATATTATTCATCTGTAGCTTTGAATACTTTCCTTTAGGTAGCCTTTCTTTTCTTAAATGAGCTAATACCAAGTCCTCCACTTTGAAATGAACATCTCTCCTTTTCAAATCTGCATGTTCCTTGTATTTATCCACACTCTTTTGAAGGTTCTCCCTAACTTGCTGATGTATATCTTTCATTACCACTCCAAACTCTTCTCCTTCAATACTCCTCTCCATACCACTCAAATCTTTGAGTTCAAACACTCCCCTTAGTTGCAATCCATATACAATCTCAAATGGGATTTTTCCAACACTTCTATTCATAGAGTCATTATATGTAAACTCAACTTGGGGTAGCATAAATCCCATTGGGTTGAATGTTCTGTTGTCAAGCACCTAAGAATATTCCCAAGGCTTCTATTGACTACTTGTTTTTTCCCATTTATTTGTGGATGATAGGCTGAGATAAAGGTCAAATTTGTTCCCAACTTCTTGCAAAGTGTTCTCCAAAAGTTACCCACAAACTTATTGTCCTTGTTAGAAACAAATATCAATGGAATCTTTACTACCCCTTTGAGAAACAACCCTGCAATGTATGAGGCATCATTTGTACTTTTACATGGTATAAAGTATGCCATTTTGTTAAACCGGTCTACAACAACAAACACACTATCAAATCCTCTTTGAGTTTTGGGAAACCTCAACAAAAAATCCATGCTGATGGATTCCCATGGCCTATTTGGGATTGGAAATGGTTGATAAAGACTTGCATTTGTACTACAACCCTTGGCTTTTTGACACAACAAAATTTTCAACAATTTTTCTAATATCACTTTGCATCTTTAACCAATAATAATACCTTCTTACCTGTTCCAAAGTATTCTCCACACCAAAATGACCCCCTAAGCTTCCAAAATGATTCTCTTTAATAATATTAGTCCTCATAGAGAAATTGGTAATACATAACTGATCACCCTTAAACAATAACCCTTCTTGAATAAAGAAATCAAAATTGTCTTCATGAAAATTGCCATTAAACTGATTGCAAGAAGCATACATATCTTTGAAATCATCATCTCCTTCATACATACCTTTCAAAGCATCAATACCTACACTTTGGAGTTGAATTTCTTGAACCAACAATGACCTTTTGCTCAAAGCATCTACTACCTTGTTTGACTACCCTTTTTTGTGTTTGATGGTAAAGGTGAAGCTTTGGACGTACTCCACCCACTTCACATGCTTGTGGTTGAGTTTTTCCTAGATTTTTAAGAACTACAAAGCATGATTATCATTAAAAGCAATGAATTCTTTAGGAAGGAGATAATGTCTCCACTTCTTCAATGATTACGCCATAGCATATAACTCCAAGTCATAAAAGGAATACTTATTCTTTGCCTCATTGATATTTTCACTAAAAAATGCAACATGTCTTCCCTCTTGGCTCAATAATACTCCAATTGCATACCCACTTGCATCACATTCAATTGTGAAAACTTTGTTAAAATCAGGCAATGCTAAGATAGGTTGTTTTGCTACCCTGAGTTGTTTGAGATATTGAAAGATTTTTTCTTCCTCATCAGACCATACAAACCTTTTCATTTTATCCCCTTTGATGGTATCAATGATTGGAGAGTAGATATGACTAAAATTCTTCACAATTTTTTTGTAAAATCTAGCTAGGCCATGGAAACTTCTTACCTTACTGACTGATGTTGGAGTAGGCCAATTGAGAATTACTTCCACCTTGATAGGGTCCATCTTCAAAGTACCTTTTGAGATCACAAAACCAATATAAACTAGCTCCTCTTTCATGAATTCACACTTCTTCAAATTGATCATCAACTTTTCTTCATTCAACCTTTTCAAAACCATGTCTAAATGCTGCAAATGTTTCTCTTTAGTCTTACTAAACAAAAGAATATCATCAAAGTGGACAACCAAAAACTTACCTATGAAGGGTTTCAAAACTTCATTCATTAATCTCATAAAAGTGCTTGGTGCATTTGAAAGCCCAAATGGCATGACAAGCCATTCATACAACCCCTCATCTATTTTGAAGGCAGTTTTCCACTCATCCCCTTCTCTAATTCTAATATGGTGGTAGCCACTTTTGAGGTCAATTTTTGAAAAATAGCAAGCCCCTCCTAAAAAATCCATCAAATATTCCATTCTTGGTATGGGGAACCTATACCTTATGGTTATCTTGTTAATTTCCCTTGAATTGGTGCACATTCTCTAATATCTCCCTTTCTTTGGTGCCAATACAATAGGAACAACTCATGGGCTAAGACTCTCCCTTATTCGGCCTTTGTCAAGTAACTCTTGAATTTGTTTCCTAATCTCTTCATTCTATTGAGGAGTCATCTTTTATGCAATTTTTTTGGGTAGATTTTCCCTTGGTATGAAATCTATATGGTGGCTCACATCTCTTATTCGTGGAAAAGAACTAGGGAGCTCATCTAATACAATTTCTTGGTACTTTTTCAACAAGGCTTGGACCTCTTTAGGCACATCTTCAACCTTTGTTGTTGTCATGAAAGACTTTGGTTTGATTACAATATCATAACCTTGTCCACCCTCTTCTTTCATATTTTTAAAAAACTCTTTTTCCCCAACCATCATTACACTAGACCCAACTTGTGTATCTAGATTTTCTTCTTGCAAAGGAGTAAGGGTGAATGAGATCCCATCCTTTTCTATCACATAGGTATTTTTCTTCCCATCTTGTTTAGCCTTTCTATCATAATTCCAGGGTCTCCCTAAAAGTATATTCAAAAACATCCATTGGGATGATGTTACACAATATCTTGTGTGTATATCCTCCAATATTGAATTCAACCCATATTTTCTCATTAAATACAACCTGTTGTCCCTTATTCAACCAAGAGACCTTGTAGGGAGTGGGGTGTGAGATTATTTTCATCTTCAAATTTTCAATCATCTCTAAAGAAATCAAATTATCTATTAAACTAAAATCAAAAACAACTTTACACACCTTACCTTGAGATTTGCAGGTGGTTCTAAACATATATTTTCTTTCTAGAGGCTCTTTCACTATAGGAATTTTGAGTAATGTTCTCCTCATCATTAGAAATTCTCCAATTTCTAGAGCAACATGTTGAGATGGAGAGTTAACACTCTCATTGTCTTCTTCTTGCACCAATTGTGTTCTCCTTTCACCAACATGTGAAGTAGAAGGTTGCTTATCTAGAAATTTCCATGCTTGATAGCCAAACTTATTACATTGATAGCATCTTCCTGAGAATGCATTTGATCCTCTACCTTTTCCTCCAAATCTACCTCTACTATTTGATATCCTACCTTTGAAACTACCTCTTAATTTTGAGCCTTGCTCTTGATTGCTACCTGTCTCTCGTTATGATTTTTGAGATTGTCCTCTTCCTCCAAAGGTTCCTCTACCCCTGAAGTTCTGCCCTCTACCTCTTCCTTTCTTCTCTTTCCTTCTTTTTAACTTCTCTTCTGCCTTGAATACCAATTGGAAGCATTCTTCCACTATTCTAGGGGTGGTAAGACTCAACTCATCTTGTATATTGAACCTTAACCCATTCATGTTCCTTGATATTTTTTCAACCTCATCCTCAACATGACCAACTCTTAGACTTAACTTATGAAAATCCTTTGTATAATCCATTACATCCATATTTTTTTTGAGGTTTTGTAGCCTTTTGAATGTTTGAATTGCATAATCACTGAGTAGAAATTGACTCTTGATCTTAGCCACCATTATGTCCCATGAATTGATTTTTGACTTACCCTTCTTCACCCTCTCTTCCTGCACATAATTCCACCAAGTTAAGGCAGGGACTTTCAACTTTGTTTTGGAAAATTCTACCTTTTGCTCCTCTGCTACCTCCTTATACTCAAAATAGTTATCAAGTGCATCAATCCAATATAGAACCTCTTCACTATCCATCTTCCCACCATACATGGTCCATTCCATCTTCACCTTAGGAGTATCTCCCTTGAAATCCCTCAGAAACTTACCCATTCTCAATTCATTAGGGTCCAATTCATCACCACCTTGTACTCCTTGTTGAGGGTTTTCATCCTTACCCTCTTGCTTATCCTCTTGGTCACATTAATCTCTAGTGACCACACCTCTCTTTTGGTTTGACTCTGGTGCTGCAAGTATGTCTAGGAAAACTTCTTAGGACTCCTTTACTTATCTCAACTCCTTGGAATGCTTTTCTTTCAACTCCCTTACTTCTCTAGTTATTGGATTCTTTTTAGGAGGCATCTTTGTTTCCATCAATCTTCAAATTTTCCCAATTATTGACCAAAACCTATGCTCTGATACCAATTTGATGTAGAGTAGGGTGGAGAAATTACAACATAATCACAATTAAATGAACATTGCAAATCAAGAGCCTCAACTTGGTGGTTTTCTCACCAATCCTTCAATCCTCCTTATAGTATTTCAAATTAGGGTTGTTCATCATAAATTTCAAAAAAGATTTCAAACCAAAAATTGAATCACGATTGTAGATACCCTTTATGCCCCTTTGAAATGTATCAAATTTGTATATGTGGTTGTTTTGTAACAACACCCTCCAATTTGGACTACTACTCTCTAACTAGGCCTAATTAGGCTTGTTTTCCTAAGCAACAATAGGAAATGCTATCTCCAAACCACAAAAATTCAATCTAGGGATCTCCTTATGTCACATGGGGTTTGAATATACAATTTATCTCAACTAGAATCATCACCAAAGCTTCCATCTACAAAAACCTATATCTACCTATCCTCATAAGCCCAATACATAGAGATATTAGGCTAAGGCTGCATCAAACTCTGCCCTAACTCTATCCCTTGCTCCTGCAAACCCTACAAACATGAAAATCATCCTAATTATTGTAATTCCACTAATTTTCAGAATTTTCCACTGGTGGAATGGTCTCCTAATTCATATTTTCCCTCTCAAACCCTCAAAGCTAGGGTTTTCTAACTATTTTTAGTAAATTGGTTCAAACTCACGCCATTCTCAATGAAAAATTATGAAACTAAAACCAAAAGATAGTTAATTCATCCCTTCAACAATTCCAATGTAGGTTATATCATTTGTAGGACATATAGAATTGTACAAACCCATGTAGCAGCAAAAACACACTATAAAACATAGAAAACAAAGCTTCATTTATTGTTCGATCACCAAAACTTCATTAGGAGTTTTCTTCAACCATTAAATTGCATATTTAAACATTTACCACCAAGAACAACCATTGGATAACTTCCATTTGAATCTCCAATGGTTCAACTTCCACAAAATCCAAAAATGCAAATGTTGCTTATGCAACTTTGCAAAATTTTGCACAATTTGACAACTTGACTCAAAACTGACCCCACATGACCTAAAGAAACTTAAACCATGACACCATGGTTTGAATATACCTTATTACATAAAAAGTGACTCAACATCATAAAAGACTCACATTTTACCCTTATTTACATTATATAGACTAGGTGCCCTTGCACCAATCTAAAGTTGTTAGTGACTTAGGAAACCACAACTAAGATACAAGGGGCTAATTCAAGGCCCCTAATTAGTTATGTGACCAAGGGCTAGTGTTGTGGCTAGTTCGGTGATGGAAGGGTTGAGCAGTGGCTGTAGAAGGGTGGTAAAGTGCTTTGAATACTAGCAACAGGTGGGGAATGCCAAGGAATATGCCTAGTTAATACCCTTAGCCCAATCAATTTAATATCCATTTGCTTTTTTCAAAAAACCAATCACCTAAAAAAATTATTGTTGCATAAAATAATTTCACTAGAAATTTTTAAAAAAGTCACCAGATGATTGAAAATTGCATAGAAGGTATAATGATGAAAAAAATAGTGTACAACCCCTATGAACTAGAATGAATCCATATAAATGTACATATTCCATTCAATTGTACAAATTTTTGGACCTTTCAAACTATGCCAAAAAAATTCACCTCATAGTTTTTTTCTAAGTTTTTTGTGGAACAACAGGTGACACTTAGGTTTTTCCTTGTTCTAGATGCAATGCCAAGGTTAATTTTTGTTCAAGATGCACCAATTTTTTTCTAAAGGCTAGATCCCTCAAATTTTGCATAGGAGGCTATAGATTTGAACTCTAATACCATGTTAGAGTTGATGATTGTATCCCATAGCTCCTAAAAGCCTCCTACAGGTAATGATACTATCACAAAAAGAGAGATCAAAGCAATATGATGTGTTCAAAAAACTTAGAAGTTATATTAATACAATAACTTGAATAAATGATTACAATGAAAGGTAAATTATTATAAAATAAAAAATAAAACCCTAGATGAGGGTTTGATTAGATTGAGATAAGTGTCATCATCTATTGTAATGAACAACATGCTCTAAATATAGCTCCATCTAATAATAAAAATAATTCCAATGTTTAGCTTAAGTAATTAAAGTAAAAGATGTCTAATAACTAATTAGTGATTAATTAATTATTAGGGGGGATGTGCAGGATAATCATGGAGAAACCATGCCTTTAAGTAGTGAAAAATTTAGAAAAATCAGAGTTAGACAATTTGACGTAAAAATTTAAATAAGTTATCTATATTATTTCAAAAATATGTAATAATAGAATCTATAGAAAATTTAATGTAGTTTCTAAACTACTAGGTGATCCCACAATAGTGGTTTACAATTTTTGGCCAAAATGGACAGTAAAATAATTTTTTCTAACTAAATCTTCACTTTCGGGCAACTATAACAGCTAAACTATGAGGAATTTGAAGATTATGCAAACTAGAGTTTCATGAAATTTTGTCTATAGATTCTAAATATATATTTTTAAATTTTTTTTTGAATCAAATTGCACCTCTTTTTCCATCTCCCTCGAAAACTAGTTTTATTTAGAAAGCAACATTTTTAAAAAGTGACACTTGCTATATAACGCATAACTTTTTTTCCATGTAGGATAAAATTATAGTTCTTTCGAATTTAGATTCATAACTCTGATATCTAGTGCTTCCACTTTCTTAGATAGTTTTTTATTGAATATTTTTTCTTTAATCAAGTTTCAAATTCAAACCAATTATAATTCAGACATAGAGCGATCGTATAACACATAACTATTTTTGTATGTATCAAAATTCAATTTTTTTTCTTTGTTAGATCAAGGACTTCAATATCTGGTACAATAATATTTTTTAATTTTTCTTTTTTAATAATCTGCTATTTTTTTGCATCTACAGAACAAAGGCTTATTTTCAGTGAAAAACCTACATTCACGAGAAATAAAAAATAAATATAATAATTAAATTAAATTTATTTAAAATTCTACTTTTTGGGAAGCTTATAATAAGGACTACATACTTACAAAAAATAAATTTTAAATGAATTCATTTGATCCCCCCCATAAGGTAAATCAAAATTGGTTTTTTATCTGCATTTTGATAGGTGTAAAAGAGACTTTGTTATAGGTATGGTTTAAAACTAGCAGGGTTCTATCCAAGGTGGTTTAATTTAAGGTAGTTTGATCAAACCATCTTCAATTGGAATTCTTTAAATGAAACCTTTTAAGGCTTAAATCATTATATTTTCTAAAAATATGTGATTTTAGCAAAAATTAGTTCCTCCCAAAAATTGTAAACCAGCTTTGTGGGATCACAATATTTAAAAGAAAAAAATCTATTTGGTGAAAATTTGAAATTTCAATGTAGTAGTACTTAAATTTCAGGGAAAAAATAAGAAGTAGGTGTCTATCTGACCACCCTAACCACAATAAAATGATAATATTTTTTATAATATTTTAGATATAAGTAGAGGACTCATGTTCCGATGTGATGCGTATTTTTTTGTAATTTTTTTCCAAGTAAATAATTAATTATGATTTTTTTATTACAATTTTTTTAAAATATAAAAACTCGTATATTTGACCACCTAAACTTGGTCAAACTTCATGAAATTCATTTTTTTTAATACTATAGTATGCAAAGCATAGAATTTGACACATGTTTCAGATTCAAAAAATGTGACACTATTTGAAAGCTATAAATTTTTTTCAATCAACCTATAAATGAAGTCTTTAGTCGTAATTCAAATAGAAAATGAATATATATTATTTATTAAATTTAAAGTAAAGTATAATTTATATTGGTGGAAAGTTTAGAATCTCCTTTAAAAAACTTTTTTGTTTTATCAATTTTGGGTTAAAAAAAAAGTTGTCAGCCACATACTCTACACATACTCATCATATCACCACTTTTTGGCCCATCATTATTCTGCACATACCCTAGGTGATGACATAATTACTCCAACATTTAGTACTTGAGAATGGCGAGTAGTAATATGTATCTATCTATAACAACAAAAATAATTATTTGATATAAGATAAAGGGATTTAAGGTCTAAAGCACACCTTGTCCTATGTCACAATGGATATTGGACTTAAATTGATCTCGAATATCTACTTGGCTACTAACCTTAATGCAAGAGCCAAAATGGTTGATCAAGGTTTTACTCATTTTGTAAAATAAAGTATGTGTTTTTATGGTCTAATTTGATGTTGATTAATTGATCTAATTTGATAGTGTAAAAATGCAACTAGGTTAATTATGAAAATATAGTGAACTGCTATGATTTAAAGGAAAACACAACACTAAAATCTAGAAATAAAGTTCAAAAGAGTAGAGTGTAGACATAGAGGAACCTAGAAGATAAATCTTTGCTTGAAATGGTTGGAAAAGGGTGGTTGCACCCTAGACCTAGAAATTTAAATACTCAAAATTAGAATTCAAATCATTTTGGTCCTTGTGTATAGGTTCTCCTCTTTTAAACTCGGTGTCAGAACTTCATTTTTCATTGTTAAATTTCACTTTCCATAATTTTTTTACCTTTAGGACTTGAATTATTGAATGATACATTAGGTCTTCAATCCCTTTCTACTTCACTTCATATCTACAATGTTCACACAAGGAAGAGAAGGGGTTATGTCATTTATGAGCTTTCCTAAGTCAAACTCCATTTTGATATTTCTACCTCCACAACAGTTGTGATGATATAAAAGAGAGCTTAACCTTGTTTAGGCAAAGGATAAATGATAAACAAGTGAAAATTTTTCAATTGCTTCAACTCATTGCTTAGAGTTGTATTCCTTGATGGACTGAATTCAGTGTACTCATCACCTTCAAGGAGAAATTGGTGCTTGATTTGAAGTCATGAAAGTGTTAGTAATCATCAAAAATAGACAAGAAACATAGAAAAACTCACACAAAAATATCATACAATGCTAACATGATGCTTGACTAAAATTTTAAATGTTAAAATCCCAACACCAACATATTTGAATTGGGTCCAAAATATGTTGGACAAGGGTGCTAGCACCCTAGTCTAGACCTATTTTGGGTCCTTAAGCATCATTAAATAAATATTAATTCCTTAATCCCAATTCAAATTCTAAAATTTTGAAGAGTATTGTAAAATAGGAAAAAAAATGCACAATTGGGTCCAAGTTAATAAGGGGGAGCTAAACCAAGTGTGAAATTGTCAAGGGTGACTATTTATGATGCTACAAAGTCTTGTTCAATATTATGTTGTAAATATGAATCAATAACCCACTTGAAGTTATAGTACTTCAATGGATCACCAAGAAGAAAACCATCCACATGAATAATAAAGTAGCACACTATGAGCAACAAGACAGTATGATCAAATGATGATCTTGAGTGTATTGAGATTTAACTTATGAGATGATTTACATATTTACAAGATCATTCATTATATAGGAAAGTGATAGGCCAAAACTGGGGTAAAGAATAAACTGGATTCAACTCGGTCTAAGTGTCAATTTAGGGATCATAAGCTCATGAAAGGTGTCATGGCTATATGCACAAGGGTTAAAATTCATGAGGTTAGTGGGGATGAAAATGCATTCCTAAATTCAATCAACTACCTAAATTGAAAAACAAATTAATGTTTTGCTTTTGTGACTATGGTTGTATTGCAATATTTCTGCAATAGAAACTGCAATAAAAATAACAACAGTAATGATTCTATAAATTGAAATCACAAATGCAATAAATCATTAACATAGATAATAATTAGATCCCATAATTAAATTATAAGCAATAAACAATAAACATTAAATAGATTCACACAATAACAAAAATGAACACACTGCTAAAAATAAACACACTACTAGAAATAAACACACTTACTACAAAAGCTACAAAATCACCAAGCATTCCAAGAAGAGGGTGCTCTTCCTCCTTAGTCTTCCTGGTGTTGAAATGAAATTCATTTACATTGGTTGATTCATGTGAACATTTTTTATTTATCAATAATAATACAAAGTCTATATGTATATCCGTTTTCTTATCATGTAGCTCATATTTATAAGAAAAATAAGTGCAAGTTGTTCCCTTTTTTTATGCCACTTTTCTATTATTCTGTGGCTGATATTTAGCTGTTTGAATTGTTGAAACAAATCACCCTAAATTTTAGGATCTTGTTTAGCTCATTGTTACAATCAATAAAATAGAATATTATTTTCAATGTGAGCACATTCTCATCAAAACTGAATAATAATTGGTTATAACTAAATAATCAAAGTATTTTACAAGAAAATAATTATATGGATGGAATTAATTAGCTAATATCTGTATCCATGGGTGACAAGAAGTATGCATTCTTCTCCTGCAATCAACACATTGCAAGATATATTTTCTTAACATAATAGAAGTAAATGCTAGTAAATACAATATAATAATAATTATTCACTTATTTTATCTAAAAAATAAATTAAATTTACTTATTTATATTTAACCATAAGCAACAAAAGGTGGTAAAATGGTATGATAATGTATGGAAATGGAATATGGAAATGGGTTAAATGGTATAGGAAAAAGGATAAAACATGGTATAAAATCAAGCATGAATGGAACTCATCAACAAAGAGAGAGGTAGTTGGATAAACACCTTAGTTACAAACATTAAATGCCTAATGCATTATTACAAATGCATAAGAGAAATATTAATTACCTAGATAACTACATGCTAATTAATGAGATATGGTCCCATTAAATACTAGTTTCTTGAATGCCACCTAGGAAACTAACTTCTAAGTAAACTTATTAAGGATGTGAATATGTCCTCACTAATATCTAGATAGGAAATAACCTCATTCACAATAACATCCCTCCATAAGTGCCACTTGGGAATGTAGTTATTATGAAAATGATGCAAATGCAATATGATGGGTCCCAACTATGAGTCCATGTTAGGTACCCATGTACAAATGAAAATTAAATCTCTTACAAAAAGAGAAAAGGAGAAAACCTCAGGGGGAAAAATCCCTAAAAAAAATATAATGGAAAATCTAATGTTAATCATGTACAAGTAATGGAAGTGATGATGGAGGTCTCACCATCAATACCCCCAAGAAATACATCCTTCAAAATAGTACACTATAATGATCCCTCCATCAAAGGGATAGATGGAGACTAGATTGCCCCTCTGAATGAAGTGTCCTCCAAACCACTGAAAGAAGATTGAAGCCAAAAGAGTGTCTAATGATGACAAACCACATGTCTCCCTCTAGGAAGACACAAATTCAATGATAGATGCTAAAGAAACTCCAACTCCATGATGAAGTGAGAGGGAAGAAGCCTCATATATGAAATATCTGAAAAGGAATCAAGTGCCTCCAAGGATATCTCACCAAAATCAAGAACCCCAATCAAGGTTGAAACAATGGAATGTGGAGACTCAAGAAAACCATCCAAAGTAGAATCTGCATAGAGGAGAGATATCCCATCAATAAATTCCTCCAAAGTTGTAGAAGTAGCCAAGTCTATAATACCTAAAACAAATCCATCCTATAATCCCAAGTCTAGAAAATTGAATATGTCATGTTGGATTGAATGAGATGTTTATGGAGTGACACAAAGAAGAGCTAAGTTCAATCATCCACCATTTCCATCATGTAAACTGCTACCCACCTTGGAATTTGGGGAATTAGGAACACAAGGATCATCATTGTATAAGCGAGAGAAGTTATACACCCTTGACTGATGATCAACCAACCCTACAACAATGAGATTTCCAAGATCATTTAAAAAAAGAAATGGCTAAGATGTGAACTCAACTATATTACCTCCTTGTGTAATTTGATAAACTAAAAGAAGATTATGTGGCATCTCAAGAATGAAAACTACATCTTGGATATGACTTGAACCCAAATCAATATGACACATACTAACTACATGAACTATGGTAGCATTGGCAATCAACATTCTATCATACTTAGGTGCTCTGACTATCCCTGGAACAATATGATCAAAATACCTAGTAACATGCATTGATGCTCCTAAATCAATAATCCATCCTTCCCATCTATCAAAAAATGTAGTATTCCATGCTTGACCCTTGCCTTTGTAATCTCTAGAGGTAGATCATTTATCCTTTCTAAGTGGTGGCTCCTCATGTGTGGTAAAAGAAGAAGGTGAACTAGATGAAGAAGGAACTCAAATATTGTGATCCTTGTGAAGTTGTTTCAACTCATGAATATCTTTCTTAAAGAATGCCTATTAACTATGCCATAATCCCTAGAAAAAGATACATGTGGGCTTCTCCTGGGTATGTAAAAGATCATCATGGAAAAAACAAGCCCTTAAGCGGCAAAAAAATTAGAAAAATCAGAGTTAGGCAACTTGACGTAAAAATTTGAATAAGTTATCTATATTATTTAAAAAATATGTAAGAATAGAATCTGTAGCAAATTGAATGTAGTTTCTAAACTACTATTTTTTTTTTTTTAAAATGAAAAAAATTTATTTGGTGAAATTTTGAAATTTCAATGCAACTTAAATTTGGAAAAATAAGAAGTAGGTGTCTGACCACCCTAACCACAATAAAATGATAATTTTTTTTTTAATATTTTAGATATAAGTAGAGGACTCATGCCTCGATGTGATGCATATTTTTTGTAATTCTTTTCCAACTAAATAATTAATTATGATTTTTTTTTTACAAATTTTTTTAAAATATAAAAACTCATATGTCTGACCACCTTAACTTGGTCAAAACTTCATGAAATTCAATTTTTATTTTTTTAATCCTATAGTATGCGAAGCATAGAATGTGACACATGTTTTGGATTCAAAAAATATGATATTGTTTCAAAGCTATAGATGTTTTTCAATCAGCCTATCAATCATGACTTCAGTCATAATTTGAATAAAAAATGAATAATATATACTTATTAAATTCATATTAAAACATAATTTATATTGGTGGAAACTAAAGAATCTCCTCTAAAAACCCTTTCCGTTTCATCAATTTTGGGTAAAAAAATAGTTGTTAGCCACATACCCATCATATTGCCACTTTTTGGTCCATCATGATCCTGCACATACCCTCCTTCTTAGATTTTCCCTCTTCTGAAGAGGTGTTGGAAGTCTCACTTGATACTGACTTAGCTTTACCTTTCTTCCCTTTCCCGTTAGGTGGTGTGGCAAGCAATGCATGATACTTTGAAGTGACATCATTTTGACTAAGCTTCTATTTATCCCTAGTCAATCTCTCACGAAAGACCTCAAATGATGTCATGAAAAAATTATCACCTAACCCATCCATAGTGGAATAGAAAGAAGTATAAAAATAGGAAAATACACCTTTCAACTTTGACAAGATCAAGAATATGCACTCCTTATCAGTTTTATCCTTTTGACACCCTACTAACTAAGTGTATGTAAATATTTGAACTTCACCAAATAGTCCTCAATAGTGGGAAATGAATTAGTGGAAAGAGATTCCAGCTCAACTTCTAATTGCAATTCTCTAACATCACTTACGACACCAAAGAGATCCTCATATTTGTCCCATACATGTATATGTGTACTACACTCCTCAATGTGGAAGAACAAAGAATTAAAAATATGCAATGCAATCAAGCCCATTGCCTCATCACATTTATTCTAATGAGAAAACTTCTCATATTCTCTAATGAACTCTGGTTGTTCCTCTGCCAAGGTAGAACACAATCCCTTAGAACAAAGTATCATTTTCATCTTCACCTTCCATGTGTGATAATTATGAGGGGTAAGAGGCTCAAATCCTGATTCTACCATGTGTGCCAAAACAAAATATAGCAAGGGGAAATAATAGAAATGTTGTGAAACCTCCAATATATGGTGTTCTAGTGAAAATAAAGCCTCTAATAAAAACAACCCTTCTCCAAATTATAATATGTACAAGATATCAAGCAAATGCAACAAATTACAAAAAAATGATAGAATATACCTAGAGTTGAATCTAAAAAGTGGATGTACAGAATGATAGAACTCTGAATCACCTTCACAATCCTGCTAGAATCTCCAATATATGACCTTGGGAGTCCAAATGGAAGCACTAACTTTAGATGGCTATAATTCATACCTAAATAAAAATTTGGAAAAATAATCTACATGGATGTGAAGTACATAAAACCATCTTTTTGGTAATATCTTGTTTGCACAAATTCAATATCTTGGTGAAAAGTTATGCTCTATTGAAAAAAATTGCTCTATTAGGGGGTGCAAGCTAAAAAGGTTCAAAAAAAAGCACCGAGGGAAAAAAAATGTCCCTTGGGTCACAATATGATCGGGGGTTATGATTTGCAAAATAAAGTGATGTGCCATCTACTAAGTGACGATAGGGTTGTGTGTCAGTGAGGTTGAGGTGATGTCACTCCAAGGATTAGTGGAGCTCTTGATAGCAATATGACCAATGCCTAATGATAAGGGATTAAGCTTGAATAGAGGAAAAAGTTGATGGTGGAGCAATGGTTGGCAATGGATGGAGGGATGCCAAGAGGAGGTGAGTAGTGGACAGAACAACTTGAAATAAATGTGCTAAATGACAATAAATGCCTTTACAAATTGACAAATAAAATCTACAAAAAGCTGATTGAAAAGGATATTCTAAGTTTTTAATACTGCCAATTAGCAATTAAACATTATTATAAATATGTGTTATTAATTTTTTTAAAACCCACTTGTTAATATGCTAACTTGCCATTAATAAAATTGACCATTGATTATTAATATCTGTTGAAAATAAATATTGAACCTGAACTATAGAAAAAAGGGACCTCTTGCTTGACCATGTGGAATAATTCATGATAAATTGGACTTAATGAGGCCTTGATTCAAGTGTTGTGAGGCATTTTATGCATCCACACTAGGTCGTGGACCCTTGCAAATTGAATAATATGCTTTTATTGATGTCTTGTAAAGGTGTTGTAAAGTGTTGTAAGATGCTTTCACATTTTTCTAGACTTATGAACATATTTAGAACTCCCTAATTCAACATTATAAAATGTGTTTAATAAAATTATTACATCTATTTAGAAAAGTAAACTTAATGTTAAACTAGTGTTGTAATGTGTCTTGCACATTCACATTGATTCTTGTGCCTTCCTAGGCTAAGTGGACATCATTTTAGTGTTGTACAGTGTATTTAATCACACTTTCACATTGAATTCTATGTCCCAATCCCTACTTGACCTTTGCATCATCACTAATAGGCCCCTATTAACCCATATTATGAATCCCGAGGCAATATTTGATAAAATACCTGACAAAGTTGTAATTTAAACCTTATTTCCTTATCTCCTGGCATCCTAGTTATCAAAATGGTCCCTGTGGGACCCATTCACTATCCATGGAAAATAATTCCCATCTAGGTGGGACCCATTTGTCATGGGTGGCGAATGAGTCCCATTTGGCTCATTTTTTACCTTTGAGTGGGAAAAAGTGAAATTTAAGTTTATTATTTTCACATGTCGGCCTTAGGGATCCAATTTTTAGGCTAATAAGGTGGATTTACTATAAAATAACCTCTTTAAACTCTAAATAAAATTCATTCTTCATTATTCATCCCTCATTCTTCCATTCCAAGTCAAGCAACCTAGGGTTTTATAGTTTCAAGTCACCAAGATATCAATTTTCAAGCATTCAAGGGTAGATTCTTCATGTTTTGCTGCAGAATTTCAAGATCAAACATCATGGAAACGTAATAATCTCCATTATTGCATGTTTCATTCCATTCTTTCATTATTTTGGTTTAATTACCTAAAAGGGGTTTGACCAAGGCAAACCCCCATGCCCTAACATTCAACATCTCTCTTTCTTGTCTTGTTTGTTTGTAGATTTAGGTCTCTTGGAAGCTTGGAAATCATTAAGATTCAAGTTGCAAGGTTATTCAAGTGTTCTCTTCATTAAACAAGTCAAAATATCAACTAAAACTCATTTTTCAGGTTCAAAAATTAGAGTTTTGGAAGCAGACACCTATAGAAAGCCAAATTGAAAACCGAAAGCTCTGGAATCCACCTTTGAATATTCAGAAATTTGAAAGTGGATTCATTCACCATGAGTGGCGAATGAGTCCCACTTCTAGGTCAATTTTGAGTTTTTTGCATTTTTAGATACCCTTTTGTTAGAAATAGGTTCTAGCATAGTTTTGCAAAACTGGGACTGATTCTCCCAGAATGGCGAATGAGTCCATCTAGGCCTAAAAACCAGTATCAATAGCATTTCAAATGTCATTTCCAATCTTCATCCACATTCTAGGTGCACACTTTCAGTTTGGTTCTTTTTTATTACATTTTGCATCCATTTCTAGGTGTTGTTGCATTACACAATGTGTTTTCAAACATCATTTGCATCTTAGGTTTGGCATTTATAATCAATTAATTACTTAGCTTAGTTTCATTTAGATCATTTCATTTAGTCTTAATAACATCATACACATCTTAATTTGAGTGAACCACCTAGACTTTTGGTGGGGTTTATCTCTCTCCTTTTAGGTGCAATATCCTAAGAGTGCAAGAATAGTCTATAAATCCCTACCCAAAAATCTACGGTTTAGAACCCCAACTATAGTATGTCGATAGGAAATTTAAATCAGCCCTTGTAGATTTTTTTTTGCAATCTATAGAAAATATGAGCCCAAATTGAAAAAAATGAACCTACAAATCCTATGCGGACCAAAGGAGGATATTTTTTCTACAACAAGGGGGGAGAAAAAGTTTTCCTTTGCAACTATATAATCTGTACCTTCCCATTCAATATCATTATAAGAAATCTCTAATGGCATCTAGATGACGAAGTTGAATTTTGACAAATAGGTAGGAATTATTTAGGTTTTCAAACCTTCTAAACACAATGACAGGGTCAAATTTGACCCAAAGTGCCTCAAAATTTAGTTTCCTCTTGGATAAGAACAACTAGACCTTCAAGAAAAACCTTTAGCCTTTGACAGTATCCTCAGCTCAACTTCCCAATATGAGATGGATCTCCTATGGCCTAAGCTCTCATACCATGTTGGAAATATGGATCAATAGCCCACTTGAAGTTGTAGTTCTTCAATGGATCACCAAGAAGAAAATCATCCACATGAACAAGAAAGTAGTGCACTATGAGCAAGAAGACAATATGATCAAATGATGATCTTAAATGCATTATGATTGAACTCATGAGATGATTTACAAATGTACAAGAGCCTTCCTAGATAACTACATCCTAATTAATGAGATGTGGTCCCATTAGATACTAGTTTCTAGAATGCCACCTAGGAAACTAACTCCTAAGTAAACTTATTAATGAGGTGAATAAGTCCTCACTAATATCTAGTTAGAAAATAACCCCATTCACACTAACATATTAGTCACTATTATTATCAATGGGGCTTAATATTAAGAAGGTGTTAGGCATCCACTAATAGTAAGTTAATCAATAAAAATCTCTCTTGTTGCTTCATGTGCTAATAGGAATTGTTAAATGAAACACACACACCACTACAATTAATGCATCCTTGAAAACATATATTTTGATTACAAGGTCTTTTAGTGGCCAATCCTTAGCTACATTGTAAGAAGAGTTGAAGTATATTAAATATATACTTGGTAATGAAATGGTTTTTATAGTTATTAATTAATTTATTGATTTTATCAAGTTCTTGAAATAGGTGTTTCGATTGCATTGCACACTAGATTTTGGTAGAAGATTAATTACCCTTGGTGGTGATCTCACTCAATCACCAACTTTATTTGAAGTATAGTAATTATTATCCCATTTAGATGTGATATATTATGTAGTGATTGATTTAATGATATAAATCTCTTATATGTAGTTTTTATACTTTTTGTGCTTGAGACAACCACTTATGTTATAACATTATGGGATACATTCCAAATATTGTGATCTTAGTGACAATTTTTTGTTAACAAGGAGATAATCCATAATGAGTTAGATTCAAAAAAATGTTAATAAATATTAGAAATCCATCTATGTCATATAAGAAACATAAATTCCTCATGATGCATTGTCTAATTGAGTGTAGATGAGAACTTAATGTTTGTATCATTTATGCATTTGCATGCAACAAACAATATGGTCATACTACACCATAAGAGAAGGCTAGAATCAATGATCATACTAGTTTCTCATAGTATGTTTGCATATACTATCACATAAGATTACATAATCCAATGGAAATCATCTAAATAGTGTGGTTCAATTGTGTGTTGTCCAATGTATTATGTAAGTGTATAATTTATGTGTGTATGCTAAATTGGTTAATGTAGTACTTGGTATTATAAATAATATAGCATATTCTCAAGGTACTTGACCATGACCATGAAGCTCAATAAGTATATGGGTGTGTTGTAAAATGTCAATATTATGAAGTTTCTCCTTCTCATTTTTCTTCCAAGTGACAATTGTACCAAAATTTTGATGGTATTTAACAATACAATAATCACAAGGGTTGACATTGGAAAGGGCCACAATACATATTATTGTAGCTAGGGAAGATTTGGCATTCACTATTATCTCCCAAGGTAAGTCTCTCCACTCATGGAGAAAACCATCAACATTCTTATTTGAGCAATTTATTAAGACTAAAAACTCACATTATGTTAACAATGAGAAACATGAAGAGCATCATTTGTATTTCTTGTATCTAAGTTGTGCTATAAGGAAAACATCAAATGCATATTTATTTTGCATGTGATTCATTGTGATAAATGTACACATGCTTTTGCTAAAGTAAGGTGGCGGTCTTGATAATCAAATTCAAATTATTCTTTCAAGTGTGTGGTTGTAATTAGTCATATAAAAATAATATTAATATAATGTTAAGTTCATGAACCTATTGGTTAATAGTATAATTTATTAATTTTATTTTTGTCTAAGATATTGTCATGATATTTATACATCTTTATGTTGTTAGAATAAATATTATACATATTTTATTAATATCTTGGTCTATCTTTATGTAGTCAATATTTGTACTATATAGATTATATTATTTTGTATATAAGTAAATTGTAGTAATAAACACTCATTTAACATGTAATTGTATGTTCAAGAAGTGATGATACATTTATTATTGCATAAAAATAAACAACTTTATTGAATCCTACAAATCTTACAAATTAGGAACAACACTTAAAGAAACTATTAAATGGTTAATAGACACAAACACTTAGATCTTGTGTGTGTGTGAATATGTATCCTTCAACTATTCAATAAAACTCAACTATTAATACATTTTAAATGATATATTTTAAATTTTATTTTTTATAAAATACAATTGCATTAAAAAATGATGATGTATCTAACAATATATAAATAAATAATTTTATGATTTATTATAATTTTAAATTAATACACCCATAAAACCTTGCATATGGAAAAACACTTAAAAAGAGGATATTAAATAGCCAATACCTATAGATATTTAAGCTTTCTTAGCTAAGTAACTCTCTCTCTTTGACAAAATCCTATGGTTAATTTTCATAAAATACTCCCGTGATGTGAACACTTTTATTTAAACAATATCTTTCCTCAATTGCTTTTCCCCCTAGTTTTAGACTATCCTTGTTCTCCATGCTTTATGTCTATCTCGTTCCTAGGGCTACAGTTGTTCCAGTCGCCTATAGATAGTAGGGGGCAGTAGGCCCCGCAGCTCAAGAAGCTTAAGTGGTTATTTGATTTTCAAGTTATATGAGTAGTGGTCTTGACCATCATTTTGTTGTTCCCAACAATTCTCAATATTAATGAGGTGTCTCTAAAATTCTATTGATCCTATTCTTTCTTGGCTTCCTCTTAGAATGGATGAGATTTTAGCACACAAGGTAGATCTATTGATTCAAATTGACGTATAACTGCAGTAATCCAGTAACTCTACACTACCGTTAAAATCGTCAGACAAAAAGGGAAAAAAAGGAAAGAAGATGAGAGAGAGAAAATACGAGAAAATTACCAGAGACTGAAGATCTAGTGCTTGTTGCTTGTTGCAAATGAAATCTGTTAATCTTTTTGGACGCCATTTTTCTGCCCACAAAAACTGGACTTCCATTTCTTGGATAGGCTCTGCTAACTCCCCAGCTCCAGTTCCTATTTCTGCCGAGATCAGTAAACCTTTTGCTCTCATTACCTTTCGACGACATTCTTCAATTGTAGACATATGTTCATCGTCTCCTTTATTTGGATTCAGCTGGCCATATCTTTTAGCAACTTTGAGGGTGTGCAAGAGCACACAACCCACTCGAATATGTAGAATTTCCAGCTTTTTACCAATCTCTTTACCAGAGCTTTTAAGCATGGGCTTCTTTTGGACAAGATCTGGACTGCTTTTTCCATTCTTCACAAGAAAGCAACCCTTGCTCAACGAAGGCCGGGCCGGTATAGTCCTTTGCAATGTACTACTTGATGCCTCTTCCTTACAAACATGATCCCTAATCGATCTACCACCTGACCGATAATCACCCCAGTAATAAGGGCTTGGGCAAGATAATGTATCCCTCGTTCTACCCAAGTGGGTAAATTGCTTATACCTGCAAGAATAAGTAGTGATGATATTAATCCTCTATCTATATCAGCCCACTTGTAGAGTTTAGATCGTAAGCCTATTTAACTGTATACATATCTCCTACGATACCTTTGCTTGTGCTTCCCATCTTCTAAGTCTCCAACACACTTTTCCATGGCAGAGAACAGTAACAAAAAGAAACGGAGAGAAAACTATGATGAACTATAAAAGAAGTGACATTAATGAAGATTGAAATAACCTTAACAGAATACATGACCAGGTACATTTTGCTCTGTTCTGCATATTGAAAAAGCATTGAAAACGCCGGTGGGGCGGGAGTAAGATAACCATTAATTAATCTTAAATGGTTTGTATTCTACTGATTGTTTTCGGGTTGATCTGACGTTTCAACGATCAACGTACATTAAAAAGTATTTTAGCCGTTTAATATGTTGTAATTATATTCAGAGGGAACAACTCCATCTGAATAAAACAAAGAGTCCTCAATCTTATAAGCAAATGCGTCCCGATACGTTCGTTCTGATTTGAGATGAGTCTTTTTGTTTTCTTAGATTACAATAATTTTGTGGGAAATCATGAACACTAATTAAAAAATGAGGGGCGTTTGTTTTTCCCGCCTTGATGGTTTGTGCCTGCCCTGAGAGATGTTAGGTCTGAATTTTAGTCCAATATAGAGTTGAAGGCAGTTTTCCTGGAACGAAGAGTTAGTCTTACCTTTCAAAATGGTAGGTTATAAATTAATCCTAAATGCTATATTTATTTTGATTAGCCAACATTTATTGATATACTTTTAGTTAAATAAATTTCAAAATAAATTGTGATTTTGATTTTAAAATTGAAAAGTAAAAGAATTTATATATTTTTTTTAGAGTAGAAAATCTTATTTAGTTTAATATTGTTCAGATATTGTTTTAAATTGTTTTAGCTTGATATTTTTAAAGATGGGAGATTTTTGCACATAATTTAGCTATTTTGGTGCATTCATTATTTCATAATGTATTTTAGAATTCAAACATATGTCACCCTACTCTAATTTAAAAATTTCTCATAAAAATCCTAACAATTCACTCAAGTTAGTCATTATCACAATTGTGGTCCTCCCTCTTAGATAGGATTCCTAGCATGATCACATCCTTAGCTTTCCATTTTTTTATTCTTCCATTCTCCAATCAGCATTCCTAGTATCTAACTATTACCTAATGACTTAGTTGTCAATTGATCAATTTTGTTGGTCTAAGGTTATGCATTTAAGGACATCATCTTAAGGCATTTACACATGATGGATATAGCTTGATAGTATTAAAAGAATCAAAAGTGTGTCTTCTTTTTAAGTTACATTATGCACTAACAACTTCTTAGCCATGCATCAACAATAATCAAATTCTTTGCATTAGATGACACTCATTATGAAAGCATACTTTGAATATACTCCATAACACAAACAAAAATAAAATCACATCAATATTCAATAATCAACTAGTCATCAATCAACTCATTGAGATTATTTGTCATCAAACATCCACATCCATTGGCACCAACTTATGTTTCCTAATTCTATGTTTAAGAAATTTATGAAATTCAATCCTTGCAAACTAAGTCCCATGATGATATTCACCATCACCACTATTTTCTTTAACTTAGATAGGGAAATATCACAATAGTGTGTCCCACTTTTTTGAGAGGGGGTTGAAGTGAGAGAGAGTTTTCTAGGTAGGGTGGGAGGGATAGAGGGAGGGAGAGACCCAAGAGAGAGAGAAAGAGAGTTATCTAAGGTGGTTGCTCAAGGGAGAAACCTGACAGTGAGAGAGGTGATGGGAGGGTAGAGGGAGGGAGAGAGGGAGTGGAAGAGAGATAGAGAGAGTTATATAGGTAGGGTGGGAGAGAGAGAGAGAGAGCTATCTAGTTAGGGTGGGAGGAAGAGGCAAGAGAGAGGGATGGAGAGACCTCAGGGAGGGAGAGAGAAAGTGGGTGGGAGAGAGATAGAGAGAGTTATCTAGGTAGGCTAAGAGGGAGAAAAGTGAGACATGGAGAGTTACCTAGTTAGGGTGGGTGGGAGAGACCTAAGAGAGGGAGAGGGGGTGGTAAGGAGAGACTTGAGAGAGAGAGGAGTGGATATAGATATAAGTAGAGATGGAGAGAGAGTTGGATAGGTGAGATGGATAGAGAGGGAGAGACCTGAGAGAGAGAGGATAGGAGAGACGTGAGAGAGAGGGAGGGAGAGAACTAAGAGAGAGTGAGGGAGAGAGGGAGTGGGAGACATATAGAGAGAGAACTTTATCCAAGTAGGGTAGGATGGAGAAACCTTAGAGAGAGAGAGATGAGAGAGATATAGACAAAGTGATATAGAGATAGGTAGAGAGTGAGAGATAGTAGGATAGGTGATATGGAGAGAGAGAGGGATAGACTTGAGAGAGAGAGAGAGGGAGAGGGAGAGACCTCATAGAGAGGGAGGGAGAGACCTAAAATATAGGGAGAGAGAGAGGGAGTGGGAGTGGGAGGGAGTTAGAGAGAGTTGACTATTTAGGGTGGGAGGGAGAAACCAGAGAGAGACCTATGAGAGAGGGAAGGAGAGACTTGAGAGAGAGAGGGAGAGAGAGGGAGGGAATGGAAGAGAGATAGATATTTATCTAGGTAGGGTGGGAGAGAGAAACATGAGCGATAAAGAGAGTGTGTCTGTTATCTAGTTATGGTGAGAGGGAGAGACTTGAGAGAGAGGGAGGGAGAGACTTGTGAGAGAGCGAGTGGAAGAGAGATATAGTTATCTTGGTAGGGTGGGAGGGAGAAACTAGAGAGAGAGAGAGAGAGAGAGAGAGAGAGAGAGAGAGAGAGAGAGAGAGAGAGAGAGAGAGAGAGAGAGAGAGAGAATTATCTAGTAAGGGTGGGAGGGAGAGATTTGAGAGAGAGGGAGGGAGATACTTAAGAGAGAGGGGGAGAGAGAGAGGAAGTAAGAGAGAGATAAGGAGAGTTATCTGGGTAGGGTGGGAGAGAGAAAAATGAGAGAGAGAGAGAGAGAGAAACTTTAGAGGGAGAGAGAGTTATCTAATTAGGGTGGTAGGGAGATACTTGAGAAAGGAAGACGGGGTGGGAGGGAGAGATTAGAGACAGAGAGCGGCAAAGACAAAGTGTGAGAGAGAGACCTAAGAGTGAGAGAAAGAGAGAGTTATCTAGTAAGGGTGAGAGGGAAATACCTAAGAGAAGGGGAGGGAGTGACCAAAGAGAGAAAGAGAGAGAGAGAGAGAGAGATGAAGTGGGAGAGAGATAGAGAGAGTTATCTAGGTAGGGTGGGAGGGAGAAACCTAAGATATAGATAGATAGAGAGAGACAAACTTGAGATGGAGACAAATATTTATCTAGTTAGGGTTGGAGGGAGAGACCTAAGAGAGAGGGATTGGGAGAGAGGAAATTGGAGAGAGAGAAAGAAAGAGAGAGGGAGTAGGATAGAGGGAGTTGTAGAGAGAGAGTTGTCTAGGTAGGGTTTCTAAGGGGGAGCCATGAGAGATAGGTATGGAGAGACCTAAGAGAGAGGTAGATAGAGAGGGGGTGGGAGAGAGATAGAGAGACTGTAACGCCATAGAAAGTTGCACAATAGACAACAAAGAAGATTAGAAGCAAACATGCAATACTAAAATCTAAGGTGCAAATCTAAATGTTAAGAAACAAAGAACAAAGGAAGTTAAAACGTAATTAAACTGAAATAATCTCACCAATTTCAAATTTATTTCCATGATTCATCTCGATTTCCCTTCTCCATTTTTCTTGTGTAGTATAATTGCCCTCAGATTTCTTGCAATTCGTGCAAGTATAGCCTAAGATAATGATTAGCAAAATGTCGAAGATTCAAAACAAAGTGCTCTCAAAAGTCATAAGATTTTGCAAGTTTTTGAGAGAGATTTCGCAAGGGATTGGAATGAAGAATGACAAATCAATTTATAGAAAATTGATTATTCGAATGACAAGTCAAGATTGAAAGATTAACGGACGATTGAGATCGACTGATTATACATGCATTCTAATAACTGTTAGTAGTGACATGAGTGATACAAATTAGAAATAGAATTAAAGATTAAATAAATGACTTAATCTTTAGTTCGACATTCGAAAATAGGAGAAATATCTTTGCATGACAAAGATAAAGATTGATTAAATCAACTCTTGTTCGGATGCACACACAACATTTAATTAATTAAATAAGAATATTTAATTAATCTGCATGTACATGCAATTGAGTTAGAACTGGACGATTTGAATGATTTGACGAAGAGATTACTCGAGAACGCCACTCAGACATTAAATCAAGAGTTAATTGAGCGATTAAAATAGATGTCGAGTCGAGTCAAAGTGAGTACTTAGATAACTCATAATTATCTAAAATATAGAAGAATGAGTTAAAATAGAATTAATGAATGAAATAATTCATTTAATTCAAGACTCGATATTCGAAGAATAATTAAATAAATAATATTTATTTAATTAAATGATAAAGAAATTTAAATGAATAATTAAATAAATAATTTATTTAATTATAGTTGAAATATGATAAAGAGTAAATTAAATAATGATTTATTTAATTTAACAAGAAGAATAAGGTTAATTAGTAACGTAATTAAATAAAAAGCATTTATTTAATTAATCAAATAGAAATAAAGAAAAGTGTGAATTAATTAGATAATTAAGATTATTTAATTAATAGAAGAAATTAAGATTATTTAGAATAATTAAATAATTGATATTATTTAATCATGACCATGAAAAATACAAAATATGAAGAATATGGAAGTCGCAGGCCTAAAACTAGATTTCAGTGTCTACATTTGCCGCTCTTTGATATAATGTCATTTCGGCATTGTGTCAAAGAAAATCGATAAGAAATATGCCCCAGTAATGCTCCAGATTAAAACAGGTGAAGGTATGCCCCCTCAGGAGGACAGGCGGGTTCAAAGAACATGAGTGTGCTCTCAAAATTGATGAGAGAACTAGAAGATGAAAGAAAAAAAGGATAGAGGAAAATAGATAATGGTGGTGAAGATGTAGAAAAGAAGAAATGTTAGTGTGAAAAGAAAGGTGAATAATAAAATACCATGATGTTAGTATTAGCAATCTTCGATCTTTCACTGTATCACAAAAGGCGTTGCACTTTATCATCATTGGGTAGGACTAATACAAATGGAGAAAAACACCAGGATATGACATAGATCAAGATGTGAAAGGTCATCCATTTGCTAATAACAGACAGTCACAGACAAGGAGTGTCGTTAACTCATACTAAGGACACAAGTTGCCCTAGTCTTTTTGTCAAGACAAACCACATACAACAAACAAAGTAAAAGACGGGTCATGAGACGTCATTGCTCCTCTAAATCCTTCATGGGATATCCTTGAGGAAACTAGTAACATGACTCAAAATCAAAGTTAAAAGACAGTCGACAGACAACAGTCAAAGAAAATAGAATTCTGATACATCGTTGCTTCTCTAAATCCTTCATGGGACATCATTGAGAAAGCTAGTAACATTATTACTAGTCATCAATTCAAGATAAATGATAAAATAAATAAGTCATAAAGTCAAAAAGCCAATAAAATATTTTCCAAAACTTGATCTTGTTTGTTTGATTTGTTTGATTGATAAAAGGATTGATTGATAGAGCCTGATGTGAGGAGATACACATACCAGATAAGACTGTGAGTCTGGTTTCGATGTTATGACGATCTGTATAAGGCATGACAAAGCCTGGTTTTAGAAAGACATGTATCGTATAAGACATTGAGTCAGATGCCATTAATGTGATAACTTGTGTAAGGCTATGTTTGACCTTGTCAAGTATGCAAGAAGAACTCATCCTGAATAAGACATAGGTTGACTGTTTTGATAACGTCTGTTTCCAAGAAGGGCACATCCTATTAGCAAACTGTAGTTGATCCGTTTTGATTGTTTTGTTTGGCAAGTTGTTTGATTTGACTTAGAGACATTGCTGACTTGTTCACCAGATCAATGCATGATTTGAGACGATGCGTGGACAAAATAACTACATGTGATGACAAACCCTAAATGACTGACCTAGTGTGGCCTCGGGGGCTCATCGATTGATGGCCTTGCCTACATTGTACACGCAGAGACCTCATAGTTTGACCTGACTTGGACTAACAAGACTGACTACAAACAAAAGACATGTGTGAAAATGAATATGACAAACCCTAA
Organism: Sequoia sempervirens; assembly: GCA_007258455.2. Taxonomy (NCBI): domain Eukaryota; kingdom Viridiplantae; phylum Streptophyta; class Pinopsida; order Cupressales; family Cupressaceae; genus Sequoia; species Sequoia sempervirens. The sequence goes on along the minus strand of VDFB02193867.1, from coordinate 761,847,493 downwards.
TAGACTGACCTAGTGCGGCCTCGGGGGCTCATCAATTGATGGCCTTGCCTACGTTATACACATAGAGGCCTCGTAGTTCGACACAACCAATGACCTTGTCATATAGACAGATGGATCAAATCATGAGTTTATACAAACAAACCTAAATAGACTAACCTAATGCCTCGGGGGCACATCGGCATATGGCCTTTCCTACGTTCAGTCGCAGAGGCAATGTAGTTCGACAAACGACAAAGATTGACAAGTGCGACTGACTTTGACTCTGTTTTTTTTGGATTTTTGAAATGTTTTGATTTTTTTGTCTTTTTGAAGTTTTCTGATGTTTTTGTGTTTTCTCAGGTCATTTTGTGATGTTCGTGGATTTTTCTATGGTTATACGTCTTCAACACAACCAATGTAAGAACCAATATGACACATGTCAAGTGTTTTCCCCCAGTCGAGTATAAGACCAATTGACTATGAATAGGGTAAAATGGGGGATATGAAATGCACTCGATGTCAATCGTTCCAAGTTATGGAAAAGACTACCACTTATTTCAAATGGTATTTACAAGCGATGGATACGAAAGATAAGGGATATGTATAGGGAAGTGGACTATGTACAGGGATATGATGCCTATAAGCAACCAAGCAAGCATGCACAAGAATCCAAGGACAACCATGATTGTGCCCCTAGTCAAGCTGAAAACTAATTGACAGGTGATGAGGATGGTGACGATGTTGTTTGACGTAGGAAGGACACATCCCAAAACAACATGAGGATGATGATAATGTGACTAAAGGATCAAGGTTTGCAGCCATGCTAGAAACAAAGCCAATGAATGTTTTGAATGATGCACTAGAATGCATAGAAAGATTATATGGATTGGGCTTGTTGCATTTGGAATGACTTTTCAAGATTGGATGGGATGATGGAAGATCCTTAGACCATTGACAAGGGAAAAACCAAGGCATGCGATAGGTATTTTGTATAAGGATAACTTGTTTGGAAAAATGTTATAAATGCTATGACATGATATTTCATGGATAGTGTATAACCAAAGGATAGACATGTCAAGAGTTTTTCTAAAGCACGATTTATGTTTGTACCCATCCTTATCAAGATCAAAGTAGGTGGGAAAATGGATATGAGTGGTAGGGCTAAGATGGATAGATGGAAATGTCATACGAAGGGTATGGGAGATGAGACAACTTTCCCCCAAGTGTGATAGTCCACATAGATAATTTCTTACACATGATGCCTGTTTTCTAGGTTTTCATCATGGTACTTATCCAAAGCGCCATAAGAATGGTTTTCACTATTGGACAAAAATTTTCTCTTGACTTTTGTTTTTCTTTTTGGTGTCACCAAGATGCCTATTTGCCAGGTTTTCATCAAAGTAACAATTTCTTTTTTCTTTTTTTTCTGGATGGCCTTGATGCTTTAGATGATCACTGATTGTGTTGAATCCATTGATGGTGCTGATGTAGAGACTGGTGCCATGATATGCCATAATAACCTTGATGAAATAGTTTCCTTGTCAGGATCATAGCACTTGTATACAATTGATTGATGTCATTGTGATCCTTGTTGACACTAGAGTTGGCCTTATCAAAATATGCACATCGCGATAGAGTGCCATGGGAGTCCTTACAATAAAGAGTTGCTGCCAAGATGAGATGGATTTGTGACATAGGATTTTTAGACTTTAGGCGAGATGTAGGATTATGACGGATGATGGGAGACGTGTTTGGAAATTTAGATGTAGGAATTTTTATTTGCCAAACTTGGGGTGATGGATGATGGAGACTGGGTTTTAGATTGGGATAATGTTTGGAACCATGAATTTTATATGCCTTGTATGATGACCATTTTGAAGGAGGTGGACATTTATTATATGTGGGAGTCTTCTTTTCTTGTGGCTCCACATTTTGATTGACTTTTACTTTTGAACTATTTTCTTTGCTTGATCCATTTTTCTTTGGGATCCATTTTAACTTTATTTTTCCACGTGGATTTTTGATTGATTCAATGGCCTTTGATATTTGATTTTGAACTTTGAATTTGTAAGACTTTTGTTTTTGTTGGTTCCAAATGGAAGATTTATTCATGTTGGAATGACAATTTATGGTATGGATGGAAGGAGTGTTGGCAACAACCTTATGGTAAGAACTACTTATGGCCTCCATTTTGATGTTTGTATCAGATAAAGTTGCCCCCAATATCAAGGAGGTACCATTAACACCATTAGATTTGTTGACTGAAGGATAACCAAGACCTTGATGTCTAGGATTTTCTTGAAACTGTATTGGTTCTAGAATTCCTTGCTCATGTATGCCTAGTCCTTTTCCTTGATACTGCATGCTCTGACAGATTTTTTTTGCAATGGGGTATTTTTTGTTTTGAAAGCAAGATGCTAACTCATCACTTTGCATATGGAAACTGTTACTTGGAATCTTCTCCTCTACAAGAAAGCCTGATTTGATAAAAGTGGATGATCCTAGTTGATAGGATGTCTTATCTTCATTGACATGTTGGATATCTTTGGTGTGATTTTGTGACATATCAGATTCAAAGGATTCTATCGGTGCTTCCAAGTCGATGTTGAAACCGTCTTTATGGTCATTGTCATACAGTCCAATGAACTCAGCTATAGTTTGATCATTTGTAAATATGTCTATAGTAGGAGACTCTTGTTCTAGAGGAATATCATCTATGTTTTCAAAGGAGGCAAGTGTCTCATTTTGGGAAATAGATGCATTTGGTACTTGGATAGGGTCGTCTTCAAATTTTTGATCATGAATGGCATAAAGGTCAAGGAGTGGATCATTTTGGACTTCTTTCTCAATAGTAGTGTCTTGATCAAAGATGGGTTTGTCTTGAATGATATGATTGGGAATGAAATCTCGATCAAGGATAGGTGTATTTTGGATGCCATGATTATCTAGGAATTCTTGGATGGACTTAAAGATAGGGTCATGGGATAGACTACTTTGATCTTGACATAAAGGTGAAGCCACAAAGTCATGCTTTAAACTTTCTGTTTGACATGTATCCTCAAGTTTAGTAGATGGGATGTGACTTTGGAGACCATGAATAGATGTATTGTCATGACTAAATGTAGAGTGAGATGGAGTGGCATGGAAGGGATTAGTGGATGAATGATTAGGATAGGACATGGAGGCTTGGAAGGAATTAGTGGATGAAGGACTAGGGTAGGACATGGAAGCTTGGAAGGGATTAGTGGAAGGTTGGTTTCCCTTGTCAAGGTTAGGATAAGGGTGATAAGTGGACGTTCATTGTGGATTCATGGCATGGATTATGCTAATGGACTCTTGATAATGAGGGTAGATGGATGGAGGACTAGAACTTATGGATTGTTGGTAGGAATGATATGTGGGTAGTTGACCATGGGTTGACGTTGATTGGCATTTGGATTGGATATATTGTCTTTTGAAGTCTATGGCTTGTTGGAATTGACCATTACGGAGTAACTAGTATTCAACTTGACTAGCATGCATATCAAGGTAAATTGCAGACATGGTGGTAAGGTTATGATGAAAGATGGAGAATGACTAAGGTATGTGATATGAGGTCTAAGGTATGACAATGTAAAGAGTGACTTAAGTCTAAGGTATGCAACCTAAGCTATGTTTTTTGGGATTTTTGTATGCAAAATAAGGAATGAATGCAACTATTTATTTTTTTTGGTATTTTCTATGCGAATAAGGTATATCTAAAATGATGCTATCCTCTAGGATGACAGTGTCTAAGTATGCAAATTCTAAGAAAACTTCTAAGGTAGTCAATTTTGTGAACCTAAGACAAAGGAACTAATTACCTAAAGTCTAACCAAGGCGTCAATTTAGTTTAAGTCAAGGAAACAATGTAGGACGAGGATCAAAGACAAGTTGAGTTTCCTAACTAGACTGATGAGCTAGGAGGACTCTTTGTAGGACAAAGGATATACTGATAAAACTGGGTTCAATGACAAATTTCATTGACACTATGACTTTTCTAGAGTGTAGATGGTGAACTAGTCCTAAAGTTTGTAAAAGTGACCTTCCTAGAAGTTTAATGCAAGGTAATATGTAATCTAAGATGAAACTAAACTCTGAATGAAGACAACTATGGTAATGACTAAATGACCCTAAAGGATGCAAAATTGAGCAAATCGTTTCAAGTTTCCATTTCAAAGACTGTTTGTGTGAAGACAACTGAAACTGGTGTAATCATGTTGACTGGACAGTGACTGTGAATTCTAGTTTTCTGATAATCAGACAGATGCGTTGCAGGATCTAACATATGCAGTTCAAGTTAGCAGTTACAGTTTTCTAGTAATCAATTGCGTTTCTCTGGTAAAATTTAGTTTGACCTTGACAGATGTGGTTATCCTTTTAACAGATGCGACTCGTACTCATAGTTGCGACTCAGAACATAATGCATGCATTTTTTTACAAAGCAATCATGAGCTAAACTGGTAGATGCGACTCTAAACCCGATAGATGCGACTCAAGACTAAACAGATGCGACTTGAAATAATAGTTGTGACTCAAATTTTAATAGATGTGACTCAAGATTTAACAGATGCGACTTGAAATAACAATTGTGAGTTTCTGGTGAACAGTTGCGACTCTCTATGAATTTTTAGTGACATGAATTTTAAACTGACTCCATTTTCTGTGATCAAATTCTGACAATCAAAGACAATCATAAGACAAAGTGTTTTCAGTTTCGATTTTGGACTCAAAGAACGTTTAAATTGATAACAAACTAGTACATCCTAATAGGCCAAAGGCCTAGGGTTTGTATACTTGGTATAGCCCACCGAAATACCCCGGATTGGTGATAAACACCTTTCCTTCTCGAGAGTGGATAGCTTAGAAATTTGGTGGCATTGGATCCCCTCCACGGCTCATTAACATCTTTTGAGAACACCAATTTTGAATTCTTGGGTAATGACCTCCCAAGAACTGCTATCTCTACTCAAGGGGATCAGTAGTGAGTAATCTTCAGGCATGATACTGTACCCTGCACTATACCAAGCAACGGCCACAAATAGGTTGGTCTCTAAAACAAAAGGTATTTAGTACAGGCATTCTGTTCATGGGGTGTGATCCATATGGTGCGAGTCCCCTTTCAGATCCATCTCATTGGAACCACACTCATGATTCTTGAGGTTTCCCCAAGAACCCACTTTTATATACCAGCTGAAAGTCCCTTGGGTTTAGGGTGCTACCGGTTAGAGTCATCCTAGGGTGAGTACTTTTTCCCACTAGAACAAGCCCAAGTTCTAGAGTTGGTAACCATTTCTCTTACACCTAGGATCACACGGATGCACAAGGGGAGAGGATACTTCGATGTACCAAGTCGTAAGGGTGACCAAACTTGTGCTTTCACACCAAACACAATAGACACTTGTTAATTTTAACCAAAAAAAAGATTTTCTATGCTACCAAACAATCTGTTTCAAAATTAACTAGGGTCTTCGACAAGCGTCCTACAGAAAAACTCGTTAATAGTTTTCAATATTGTCTTCATCAATTATCTTGCAAAAGCTTGTTAACTCCCAAAAGGCCACACGCTGGAGATAAGATATTAGTAACACACAAATCAATTGAAAATTTTAGATTTCTGAAAATAGAAATAAGGTTTTTACCAGTCAATTGATTCATTGTATTACCAGTCAGATGTGTCATTTCTTCTTCAATTGCAGCTCGGGAATTCAATTGCAGTTCAAGAAAATACAGATGTGTCATTTCTTCTGTTAGATGCAGTTCAGGAAATCAATTGCAGTTCAAGAAACTTCAGATGCGTCGTTCCGTACGAAAAACCTGTAAAAACGAAAAATAAAAGATCTACGGATCCGCGAAGATGGTATCTTCACATCGGGTTCACCAAATGTAACGCCATAGAAAGTTGCACAATAGACAACAAAGAAGATTAGAAGAAAACATGCAATACTAAAATCTAAGATGCAAATCTAAATGTTAAGCAACAAAGAACAAAGGAAGTTAAAACGTAATTAAACTGAAACAATCTCACCAATTTCAAATGTATTTCCATGATTCATCTCGATTTCCCTTCTCCATTTTGCTTGTGTAGTATAATTGCCCTCAGATTTATTGTAATTCATGCAAGTATAGCCTAAGATAATGATTAGCAAAATATCGAAGATTCAAAACAAGGTGCTCTCAAAAGTCATAAGATTTCGCAAGTTTTCGAGAGAGATTTTGCGGGGGATTGGAATGAAGAATGACAAATCAATTTATAGAAAATTGATTATTCGAATGACAAGTCAAGATTGAAAGATTAACGGAAAGTTGAGATTGATAGATTAGACATGCATTTTGATAACCGTTAGTAGTGACATGAGTGATACAAATTAGAAATATAATTAAAGATTAAATAAATGACTTAATCTTCAGTTCGACATTCAAAAACAGGAGAAATATCTTTGCATGACAAAGATAAAGATTGATTAAATCAACTCTTGTTTGGATGCACGCACAACATTTAATTAATTAAATAAGAATATTTAATTAATCCGCATGTACACGCAATTGAGTTAGAACTGGACGATTTGAATGATTTGACAAAGAGATTACTCGAGAACGCCACTCAGACATTAAATCAAGAGTTAACTGAGCGATTAAAATAGATGTCGAGTCGAGTCAAAGTGAATACTTAGATAACTCATAATTATCTAAAATATAGAAGAATGCGTTGAAATAGAATTAATGAATTAAATAATTCATTTAATTAAAGACTCAATATTTGAAGAATAATTAAATAAATAATATTTATTTAATTAAATGATAAAGAAATTTAAATGAATAATTAAATAAAGAATTTATTTAATTATAGTTGAAATATGATAAAGAGTAAATTAAATAATGCTTTATTTAATTTAACAAGAAGAATAAGGTTAATTAGTAACATAATTAAATAAAAAGCATTTATTTAATTAATCAAATAGAAATAAAGAAAAGTGTGAATTAATTAGATAATTAAGATTATTTAATTAATAGAAGAAATTAAGATTATTTAGAATAATTAAATAATTGATATTATTTAATCATGACCATGAAAAATATGAAATATGAAGAATATGGAAGTCGTAGGCCTAAAATCAGATTTTGGTGTCTACAGAGACAACTTTATCTAGGTAGGGTGGGAGGGAGAAACCTGAGAGAAAGAGACTTGAGAGTTAGAGGGATAGAGAGAAAAAGACATATGAGGTGATATAGAGATAAGTAGAGAGGGAGAGATAGTAGGATAGGTGAGATGGATAGAGAGAGAGGGAGAGAGAGAGAGAGAATGAAGGAGAGACATGAGAGAGAGGGAGAGAAAGAAAAAAGAGAAAGGGAGGGAGAGAGAGGGAATGTGACAGAGGTAGATGGACTTATCTATGTAGGGTGGGAGGGAGAAACTTGAGAGAGAGAGAGAGAGTTATCTAGTTAGGGTGGGAGGTAATGAAATGAAAGAGATGGAGGAAGAGACCTGAGGAGTAGGAGAGAGAGGGATTGGAAGAGAGATAGAGAGAGTTATCTAGGTAGGGTGGGAGGGAGAAACCTAACACACACACATAAAGATTGAGAGGGAGAGAGAGTTATCTAGGTAGTGTAAGAAAGAGAGACCTAAGAAAGGGAGAGGGGGTGGGATGGAGATAGTTGAGAGAGAGAGAGACAAATAGATAGACAAAGAGATAGAGAGATAGAGATAGAGAAACAAAGAGAGACAAAGAGAAAGAGAGGGGGAGTTGGAGTTAGAGAGTGTTTTATAGGTAGGCTTCTTGAGGGAGAGACCTCAAAGAGAGGAAGATAGAGATAGAGATAGAGATAGAGATCATAGAGATAGAGAGAGACAAAGACAGAGACAGAGAGAGATAGAGAGAGATGAGGTGATATAGAGATAGGTAGGGAGGGATTTCAGATAGAGAGAGAGAGGGAGAGAGGGATTGGGTGGGAGTTAGAGAGAGTTATATCTGTAGGGTGGGAGTGAGAAACTAGAGAGAGAAATACTGGAAAGGGAGAGAGAGTTATCTAGTTATGGTGGGAGTAGACACCTGAGAGTGAGGGAGGGAGTAACTTGAGAGAGAGAGAGAGTGGGAGAGAGACATAGAGATTTATCTAGGTAGAGTGGGAGGGAGAAACTTGAGACATATATATATATACATAGATACATACACACACACACACATATATATATAGAGAGAGGGAAATATATACGAGAGAGTGAGAGCAAGAGATGGATTGGGAGGGAGTTAGAGAGAGTTATCTAGGTAGGGTGGGAGGGAGAAACCAGAGAGAGTTATCTATTTAGGGTGGGAGGGAGACACCTAAGGGAGAGGGAGGGACTAACTTGAGAGAGAGGTAGTGAGAACTCAGATAGAGAGGGTTATCTAGGTAGGGTGGGAGGGAGAGATGTGTGTGTGAGAGAGAGAGGTGGGAGTTATCTAGTTAGGGTTGGAGGGAGAGACATGAGAGAGAATGAGGGAGAGAGACTTGAGAGAGAGGGAGAGAGAGGGATTTGGGGAGAGATAGAGAGATTTATCTTGGAAAGATAGGAGGGAGAAACCTGAGAGAGAGAGAGGGAGATCTAAGGGGGAGTGACAAAGAGACTTAAGGGAGAGAGAGAGAGAGATAGATATAGAGAGAGAGAGTTACCTATTTATGTAGGGAGGGAGAGACCTAAGAGAGAGGGAGAGAAAGACTCGAGAGAGAGGGAGAGGGGAGTGGGAGAGATAGAGAGAGTTATGTAGGTAGGGTAGGAGGAAGAAACTTGAGACACAGAGAGGGAGACTTGAGAGGGATATAGAGTTATCTAGTTAGGGTTAGAGGAATAGACCTGAAAGAGGGGGAAGAGGGTTGGATGGAGAGATCAAAGAGAGAGAGATGAGGTGATATAAAGATAAGTAGAGAGGGAGAAAAAGTGGGATAGGATCAATGGAGGGAGAGAGGGAAATACCTAGAGAGGGAGAGGAGAGGAGAGAGAGAGAGAGAGAGAGAGAGAGAGAGAGAGAGAGAGAGAGAGAGAGAGAGAGAGAGAGAGAGAGAGAGAGAGAGAGAGAGAGAGAGAGAGAGAGAGAGAGAGAGACCTAAAGGAGAGGAAGGGAAAGGCCTGAGAAAGAGGGAGAGTGAGGGAGTGGGGGAGAGAGAAATAGTTATCTAGGTATTGTGGGAGGGAGAAACCAGAGAGATAGAGAGAGAGGTGACATATAGATAAGTAGATATGGAGAGAAAGGGAGAGGGGGAGGGAGGGAGAGACTTGAGAGAGAGAGTTATATAGTTATGGTGAGAGGGAGAGACTTGAGAAAGAGGGAGGGAGTAACCTAAGAGAGAGGGAGAGAGGGAGAGGGAGAGAGAGAGCTAAGAGAGAGAGAGAGAGGAGGTGATATGGAGAAAAGTAGAGAGGGAGAGATAGTAGGATATGTGAGATGGAGATAAAGAGGGAGAGACTTGAGAGAGAGGGATAGAGAGGAGAGAGTGAGAGATAGAGGGGGGGTAAGAGGGACAAAGAGAGTAAGAGATAGTAGAGGGAAATAGGTAGGGTGGTAGACATATGTGAGATAGAGATAGAGAGAGAGAGAGACAAAGAGAGATAGATAAAAAGAGGGAGAGAAGTATAGAGGGGGGAGAGAGAGATAATGGCGAGATAGAGAGAAGTAGAGAAGGAAAGAGAGAGAGAGAGAGAGAGAGAGTGAAGAGAGTGAAGAGAGGTATAGAACATAAGGGATTCATAATGAGAGAGAGAAATATGATAAAACTTACTAATTAGTGAAATTTGACCTCTTGATTACTAAGATTTGACATGTCAATTACTAAAATTTGACTAAACCTGAAATTTTTAAGATCTTCCAAAAACTATAATTTGCATTATAACTCCTATAGATCCAAATCTACTCTCAAATATCTTGAAACTATTGGTGAGTGCAAGATCATGGGGGTCCAAAAAGTGGCGATATAACAAAAAAGTGGCTAATAAATTTTTTCTATCTACATTTGATGAAACAAAAATGGTTTATTGATAAAATTGTCAACTTTCCACCAATATAAGATATGACTTATTTGGAATTAGATAGATATTTATCATCAATTTTCTACATGTATTTTGACTAAATTCTTGATTGATAGGCTGATTGAAAACATCTATAATTCTTAAAAAAATTCACATTTTTTTATTTTGAAATATGCAACACATTTTATGCTTCCCATACTATAGGATAACAAAATAATAATTAAGTTTCATAAGTTTTTAACAAAGTTATGGTGGTCAGAAAAGCAAGTTTTAATATTTTTAAAAATTCCTAATAAAAAAATCATAACTAATTATTTACTTGAATTTTTTTTACAAAAAGTATGTGGCACATTCGGGCATATGTCCTCTACTTATATTGAATGTTTCAAAAAAATATATTAATTCTTACTTGTACTTAGGTTGGTCAGGCATACACCTACTTTTTATTTATTCCTAAACATTAGTACTACTACATTGAAATTTCAAATTTTCACCAAATAGATTTACATTTTTCCAAAAAAGGACTAGTATCTTAGATACTACATTCAATTTGCTACAAATTCCATTCTTACATATTTTTCAAATTATGTTAATAACTTAAATTTTTATGTCAAGTTGCCTAACTCTATTTTTTTGAATTTCATTGCCATTTAAGTGCCTAGTTTGGACCCCCATGATCCTGCACTAACCCCTATATACATGACATATAGCTTAAAGTATAAGAAAGTGAATGTCCATATGTAAATTTCAACTTATACTTAAAAGTTTATTTCATGTATATAGTTTCCCTAAAAAACAAGAAGAAAGAGAAAAAAGATTAGAAAAATTTCATTGTGGACCAAAATGCAAGCACATTATAACATGCTCATGTTTTGTCAATATATTCACAAAAGGTGAGCATATTATAACACACTCACATTTTCAAAATACTTTTTGGCACATTTTGGTAATGCATTTTGGTGCATTTTTTTAATTCATTAACAAGAAACAAGTTTCAATACAAAGCATAATGTGAGCACATTATAACACACTCATGTTATTCCTTGCTTTGGGAATCCCCAAGCCTTAGGCTTGGATTTGCTTTGGATTTCCAACCCAAAGGCTTGGAGTGCCTTCCCAACGTCCAAAGATGAATTTTTGCATATTCTATGTAGGATTTCACATAATCTCATTTGTGCTAATCGTCAAGTTTGCATGTGTTTCAAGGTTGAGAAAATTGAGCATCTGAGTAATGTTTGGCTCTCTCTTAGCTATATAACGATATAATTTTATAAAAAATTTGACAATGTTAAGGGCTTTCATCTTTAATTTTTTTTGTTTGTGTCTATTTTTTTAATCAAAAACTAGTGCTTGGCATTTTTTACTCTATTTTTTAACCACTCATTGAAATATCAAATATATTAAAATTTTATAAACTACACATTCAAAAAAAAAAGATTTTTGATTAGTTTTAAAAAATTATAGGGGTAGCACAACGATTTTTTTTTTTTCAAGATGTCTCCACTTTTAAAATTAAAAAAGTGAATATTCATTGAAAAATTATTAGAAAAATTGAACACAAACTACATGGTGTTAGCTAATTTATCGCCGAAGTGATTTTAAAAATACATAAAAAAAAAGTTAACCTTTTGAGGGAGCCACAAAAGAAGATATGCTTTTTTGATAAAAACAACACCAATTTTTGTGGCTCCCTTTGTTGAACCCCTTAATCTCTACCATTTAAAAAAAAAATAGTAGTTTAGAAAGTAGACTCAGAGCACTACGAACATTTTTTTATTACATCTTAAAATTTTGAGTGTAACTATCCTCAATTTCTCATAAAAGGTCAATATATCCCAATTTTAGAAAAAAATTGCCACTTAAGACACCTTTTAGGCGCCCCATCTTTCTACACTTACCCACTCAATAGAGAAAAAGATAAGATTATTCAAATGGTTGCTTTGAAGACTTTAAAATACCAAACCTTGAATATAAATGATGTGAAGCTTTCAAGTGGTAAAGAGAAAAAAAAAAACAAGCATAAGAAGAACACACAATCTAGATCTAAAATTCCATATAAGAACAAAAAGTTCCTCTTCTAAGGGCCTACTTGTGCATATTGCAAGAAGGATGGACATGAAGAGAATTATTTTTGTAAGAAAGACCTTGATGAATTGAAACGTCTTCTTGTGAAGGGAAAAAATAATTTACCTTCTAGAATGTCTACTTTAGCTTCTTCTTCCCAATACACAAAATTTAATAAGGAAAAGAGTCATACTATTGGGACAAGTAAGAATAAGGAAAATATATTTTTGTGTCTACATGTTATGAATTAGGGGGATGACTTCTAGATTAAGAAGCTTCTCATCATATGGTATCTTCATAGTCTATGTTCTCTTCTTTTGTTCCTTGTGTCATGCCACCTATTTTGATGGGAAATCATAATTATGTGAATTTATTTGTGAGGGGATCTATTGATATTGGTGATAAAACCTTCACTAATGTCTTGTGTGTACCTGATTTGACAAACAATCTCCTTTCTATATATGAAATCACTTATGGTAGAGGACTTTGGAATTCACTCATGATTTAATTATTATCAAATACTTGGAGAGAACATAGGTCATTTCTACTATTATGGTTGATCATGTGACTTGGCTATATACATTTTTGGACTTTGTTCCTAGTGATGGCTCTGATCTTTTGGATGGTGATCAAACTTCTAGTGTGGATTATAATTTAGAGGATAATTTTGGTTACTTGAACTTGGGTGGTCTCATAAGTGATCAAATTTATTGATTTATGCATTCCATATCTTTCATCTATTGTTGAATTTTATGATGGTTGTGTTGCTACAAATATTTCTTCTTTTGATTCAGTGTAGGAGGCTATTCATTATCTTCTAGATATGGTGAATTGTGATTAATTCTTCATAGGTATCTCAAATTTATTTATGGAGTCTCATATGTCAGATTTTAGCAACACCGTTTGTTGCATTCATATTCTCTTTGATGGAGATGATCCTTCTTTAGTTGTTGTGATGGATCACTCTAACACTCTTTCTCATTTTCTACATGATCATTCTTCACATTTTGACATGAGTGTGGATACTTTTGACCAAAATTTGAAGGATATTTATTTATCATTAGAGGAGATATATTTGTCTTTGGAGTGCATTCTACAATCATTTGTAAGAGATTCTTTATTTTCATTTTCATCAATGTGCCCTAAATTCCCCTTTGGAGTGTGTTATCTTTCTACATTCACATGGAGACACTTAATAATGCTTTGGAGATATCACACATCATTTTTATACATGCATCTTCCTTTTAGTAAATTGGGAATAAATCCTCCATAAATTTTTGGCTTTTTTCTTCATAAGGGGAGGAATATTGTTTGAAAATATTGGATCATCATTAGAATTCATTTTAAAGCATCTACCATCATTACACGAGACACTATACTATGGATGGTTGCATGTTCTCTCTTCTTATTTCTTATGGGTGGTCTTTTTCCTCACAGGGGGTTTTTCCTTCTCAATCTTTACTCATAGTATATTGAATTTTATATTCATCTCTCTTTTGGGGAAGATTTTTTTCCCACTAGGTTTTCTCCTTTTCTCTATTTTTGTGAGATATTTCATTTGTACATGGGTACCTAACATAGCCTTATAGCTGGTACCTATCCTTGCATAATTTTCATAATAATCTACATCTCTATAAGTTACACTTAAGGGGGGGAGTTGGTGTGAATAATGTTTCTTACCTAACTAGTTCACCTAGTACGTTCTATTCACATCTATGTTTACTTAGGTCCTAGGAATATTTATAGAAGGCTTAGGTGTCATTTTATCTTATCATTGTTCATGTAAATAGGTGTTTTCCCTAACTAGTTCATTAGTAGGTCCTATTTACAAGTAAATATTACTTAGGTCCTAGGAGGGAATATGTCTAGATGGTGTTAGTTATCATTAGATACTATATTATCATGTCATTTAATGTATGTGTACTAAGTCATTTAATATTGTTGATTTAGTTGTCTCAATGCATAAGATTAAGACACATTTCAGGATCATTCCTAATCCTATATCACACTTTTCCTTTATAAGAAAGGCATCATATGTACATCATATATATTCAATCTAGAAATCTTGAATCAATAATCATAGAATGATATTCTTGCCATTTCTATCTTATGGAAGTTTTCTTTTTTCTTGTAGGTGATCCTAGGGTGTTGGGAGTTCACCATTAACTCCTACATTGTATAATAGCTTTAGTGCTATAGACTTATTTCCAAATTTGAGGGATCCATCTTGGTTTGAATTTTTTGCTAGGTATAATTGTGGGTTTCAAGGACCTCATGGTTGAATATAAGATATTAGAGAAAGTTAGTTTTTCCTTTTGTTTCTCCAAATTTGCTCATATTTTGTTAGATCTACAAGGGTTTTCACTTGGGTGAAGGTCACCAAATCTAATTTAAGGTCTAGCTAAATTTTGTAGGAACTTTGGGACAAATATGACCTTTCCATTACATCCAAAAGGCCCAAACACCTAAGGATCGATTGTTAAATTGTAAAAAAAATTGACTACTTTTATCTGGGGCATCAAGATTTTTTGTATCATCATTATTTTCGTATGATTGTACGGGTCCATACTAGGTATACTATATGGTATGCAAAGGTTTCAAGAATCCACAATATCAAGTGGAATATTCTTTGATGGGTGACATACTTTGCTTCCCTATGTAGTACTGGCATAATTCTGCATAATTTTTTGGCATTAGCATCTATCTTTGTTGCCTAGTATAAAGGTCTATTGTGGGGTACACAAAAAGTTATTAATAAAAACTAGTTTTAAAAATTTCTAACCATGGTTTATACTTATTTTTCTATCCATTTTTTTTAGCTTCCAATAACAGGGATACATAGCCCATGGTCCCACTCAGTGCTTAATTGTGGAGAGGGGCTTAAAGCCCCAGAGTGGCATAGCCAGTGGCCCTCACCCCCAAATACTTTGCCCTAAGGGTGTCACTACCACTCATGGGATAATTTTTTAACATATTGCTTAAAAATTGGTCATATGGGCACCTAGGGTCCTATAGCATAGGGGCCCATATTTGGCCCCCTAAAGCCTGGATCAAGTAATTTTATTCAAAATTTCATAACTTTATGACATAGTTTTAGATTTTCAAAAACAATATATCATCATAAATACAACTCAGTGTACTTTGCAATGGTGAAGGTAAATTATCTAGATTATTTTATTAGTGTTAATATTTTTTATTTGAATTCATATTTCCATTTATGGCTTTCGAGCTCATATATTTTTTCCATGATATCTAAGTTTTGCAATTCATGTGGTGGGTGATCCCACAAAGTTGGTTTACAATTTCTAGGAGATTTTGATTTTTACTAAAATCGCATATTTTTAGAAAATATAATGATTTAAGCCATTAAAAGTTCCATTTAAATCATTCCAATTGAAGAGGGTTTGATCAAACTACCTTAGATCAAACCCCCTTGGATAGAACCCTGCTAGTTTTAAACCATACCTATAATGGAGTCTCCTTTACACCTATCAAAATGTTGATAAAAAACCACTTTTGATTTACCTTTTGGGGGATAAAATGAATTCATTAATTTTTATTTTTTTAGGTATGTAGTCCTTATTATAAGCTTCCCAAAAAGTATAATTTTAAATAAATTTAATTTAATTATTATATTTATTTTTTATTTTTTGTGAATGTAGGTTTTTCACCGAAAATCAAGCTCTTTGTTCTACACGTGGAAAAATAGAAGATTATCAATTTATTTCTTGAAAAATTGGAGTGCACCAAATATTTAATTCCTTGATCTAAGAAAAAATAAATTGAATTTTGATACATACAAAACAATTTATGTGTTATACGGTCTGCCTATGTCTGAATTGTAATTAGTTTGACTTCGAAACTTGATTAAGGAAAAAGTATTCAATAAAACACTATGAAACCAATTGGAAGAACTAGATATCATAGTTACAAATCTAAATTTGAAAAAAATAGAATTTTATCCTTGATGGAAAAAAAATTATGTGTTATACAGTGAGCGTCACTCAAAAATGATGTTAACTGAAAAAAACTAGTTTTTGAAGGAGATGGAAAAAGAAGTGAAAGCTGATTCCAAAATTTTTGAAGAAAATATATTTAGAATCTAGAGACAAAATTCCACAAATCACTAGTTTGCATCATCTTCAAATTCCTCACAGTTTAACCGCTATAAGTGCCTGAAAGTGAATATTTACTTAGAAAAAATCAGTCCAGTGTCCAGTTTGGCTAAAAATTGTAAATTAGTATTGTGGGATCACCTAGCGTAGGAAAGGTATTGAGGATCTTTATCAAACCATTCATTAACTTTTTCTGTGTTCAACCCAAGGTATCTTTTATTCAAATTTTTGTGTATTCACCTTCTAGTTGATCACTTGTACATACTATCACTTGGGAAGGTGCAATTTTTGTATCCTTGCACTTCATTCCAATTCTAGAATAATGTTCTACTCCTTTTTCTTCATTCAAATTTTAGGATTTCTCTATACCAAGAGTTTTCTAGTGTTCCTTTGTACAAAGAATGTTGTTTCTTTATTGTGATTCTAGAGTTTCTCTAAAAATTGATATTTTCTTATGTTTCTAGCATCAAAATCATCTTGTCCTTTGTTGCTTGGATTAAGGATCCAATGTTACTCCACCAATGTTCTTCCAATGTTTCTTTCTAGCATTTTTTCTCATTGAGGGGAGAGTTTATGGTCTTTCTTCTTCTCTCTTATGGGGGTTTCTTTTTCCTCACATGGGGTTTTGGAGTGGAGTTTTTCCCTAATGGTTTTTCTCCTTTTCTCCATTTTTGAGAGATTACACTTGCATTTATACATGGGTACCTAACATGGCCTCATAGTCGAGACCCATCTTTACATCATTTGCATATTGATCTACTCCCTATGTTGCACTCAAGGGGGTTGTTTGTGTAAATAGGTGTTTTACCCAAATATTTCATTAGTAGGTCCTATTTACACATTAAGTTTACTTAGCTCCAAGGAGGGAATCTTTCGAGATGGTGTTAGTTTTCATTAGATTTTATCTTATAATGGAATTTAATTCTTGTGTCTTGAATTACTTAATATTATTAAGGTATTTGTATTATTGTACAACATTAAGATACATGTCAAGATCTTGTCTAATCCTATCTCACAATTTATCTTTATAAGTAAGGAATCATATGTACATCACATATTCAATTTGGCAATCTTGCGTCCATAATCATAGCATGATATTCTTACCATTTATCTCTTTTGGAAGTTATTTTTATCTTGGAGGTGATCATGGGGTGTTGAGGGTTCACCATTAACTCTTATAATAATGTCATTAAATATTTCTTTCCTAGATCATTTAATATTTGATGGGTTAGTTATCTAATGACTTAGGATTGAGACACTTGTCATGATCTTGTCTAATCCTATGTCTCAGCTTGGCTATTTTTATTGTGATTTATATTTTACCTTGATATCTTAAGTAGCTATCTCCATAGAAAAATCTTATACATATTCAAGAACATATAGTTTTATTTTGAGGAAAATATATATGTAAAGGAGACTAATAATATGGTATTTAAACATAAATTAGAGTAGAAAGATTCAGCTACAAATTACCAGAAAAGTGGACATGTTGATGTGGATGAATAAGATGTAGGAATGTCTAGTGTAAATTTTAAAGAAGAATATGATGTATATACAAAAGGATCTCCATTGGTAATTATAAGTTCTACATGGTAGTTAAAATCACCTATAAATTATATTCCAATATATTATTGTTATGCTTTATCTCTAACATGTAATAATTAGGAAGAAAATTGTAGAAGAGGTATCTCTCTTATAAGGTGAACAAGTCTTGAGAAATGACATGAAAGATAAGATCATGAAAATGTAGTAGTGTAGGACATTGAGACTTGGTTAATCTACTTGATGGAAGGAAGACAATTGGTTATAAGTGGGTTTTTAAGAAGAAATTTAAATAAGAGGTTATATTTGAAAGATACAAGGAATAGTTAGTGAAAAAATGGATATTCCAAAACTAATGGAATAGAATTTGGTGAAATCATTTCTCTCATAGCTAAATTGAATTACATTACGATATTTTTATCTATATTTGCAACATGTTGATTTAAAGTGTAGAAGGATTTCAATACTATAGTAAATTGTATGAATATTTAGTAAATTAAATATATATGAGTCAAACAAAATATTTCAAGGTGAAGAAAAAATAGAATATAGTTGTTAGACATTATCTATGTATGGATTGAAGTAGTCACAATGTATGTTGTTTCAAAATATTTTATTATATGTGTTATAAATGTGGTATGTAAGGAATAACATTTTTTTTTAATCAAAAGGCTATAAACCTATATATTATATTGATATATAAGATATTTTAATTACAAAGATGTCAAAATATTATGACTTTTTTTTTTTTTAGGAATGCCTATGCTTTCTAATGTCTAATTTTTTGTCCCTATTAGTCAACAAAATTCTCTTATTACATAGATCTCTATTAGCTTTATAGCAAAAGAGGGCTGCTCCACAATGTTTATCAATTTTTTCATGCTATCAACCATTTTAAAAATGGGAATATTACTATCTATATTCTACCCTATATATGCATATCTTCATATACATTATCTCCAACAGTACCACTACCACTTAAATATTTTCTCCTTCTACATCAATACCATGCATGGAATTTTCACCAACTTCTTCATTGACTCTATTGGTCGACTGTGAATGAAGAGTAACATTAATATCTGGAACTTCAGGTTGGCTGACTTATAGGTCACTTTGGCTAACTTTCTAGAACACACACATGAGTGAGGAGAATTGAAATTGCAAGATATTTTCTTTTAAACAGAGTAACTGTGTCCTTTCCCAAATCAAACTGGTGTAGGAGCACCCTATTCAATGAATGCCTTCAAAAGGAAAACTTGTAAAGTTTGATGAATCACCATGAAAAACCTGTAAAAATAGGCATGATGTGATGTATTTAGGTCCGTATAAGATGTTAAAAATACAAAAAAAATCCTTTATTGTCAAATTGCAAAAAAAGATGTAAAAAAATTGAAAAATTGCAAAACTTGCAAAATATAGACAAAGTCAAGAATGTGAAGAGACACCTCGGTAGAGAAGACACTTAGATAGTTGGAAATTGAAAAGGAAATTGCCTTAATGTTTTTAAA
Organism: Sequoia sempervirens; assembly: GCA_007258455.2. NCBI lineage: Eukaryota > Viridiplantae > Streptophyta > Pinopsida > Cupressales > Cupressaceae > Sequoia > Sequoia sempervirens. Next base: position 761,828,264 of record VDFB02193867.1, on the reverse strand, counting down.
AGCTATAAAAATCATTGTGAAGGGTGAGAGAAGGTAGATTTTAGTATTCTTAAAGACATTTCAATAAATAAAGGCAATGTTTCCTGTATTTACAGAGTTTTACTCATTTGTTTTGTAGATTGTGATATATATATTTGTTTATTTTTCTTTGGCAGAGTGTTAGAAATGTCTTGAAGGGAGTTTTGAAAGGTTTTCATTAGTTTTAGGACAAATAAGTTAAAGTCTTGTTTAAGAACCCAGTTAAAGGTTTGAGAGTCTTGTAAGAAGAATAACCCCATCCCACCATTGTAGACTTATTAGAATGGTGGGATGGATTCTTTTGAATATAGTTAGAATTTTTTGAGTGTGTGTGTGTGTACAGGAATAGGGGAGACAAGAATATAGGATTGTGGTCACTGCCCTTGCAAGAAAACACATAAATTTCCTTGAAAGAAGATGGTTTCAAGTTGACACATGTTGAAGAAACATGTTTGAAGGATGGGAACTAATTCTTAAGGCATAAGAAAACCTAATATGACATGTTTGAATAGGTGGCAGAGCATATGGAGGTTTGCAACATTCACTTCCAATAAACCCTTATTTATTTTGTATTGTAAGGCCTACATTTAAGGATTCGAGGTACAATATTTTGTGGAGCCTTTTAGCTCATAAAAGTGATTGATTCTCCAGTTTTAAAGCATGATGAAATAATTTTTTAAGTCCATGGTTGTTTTGGTGGTGATTTAAAAGCAATTTCTTTGTAAATATGGCCTAGTTAATGGCTTTTTCCAGTGTTCAGTTGATAAACCTGGTAAATTCCCTTAAATAGTCTAATCTAAGATTTTGATATGTTAGAGTGGATGAAAATGGGTTTCAGATTATTTCTTGGTTTTGAGGAGTTTTAGTATGGGATTCTTGGAATACCCATTTTTGTTATGTCCCAATGCTACTAGGGTTTTTATCTAAGTTTTCCAGAAGATGGGATTATGAGAAAATAGAGATTAAAATGATTGGATTTGTGTTGTGACTGCTAAACCAATGATGTTAAAGGTGTTTTGATGGTTAAGAAGAAATCTTGAGGAAAAATTAGTTGTCTTTGGTGAATGAGTAACATAATTTCAAGGTGTAAATAAGATGATTTGATTGTAAGATAATAGTAAGACTAGTTGACTAGTGATCTGCGAATTTTTACTTGGTTTATTGTGATAAAAAACATGCTAGATACAATGTCTTGGAGGTTTAGATAAAGGCTTGTAGCATAAATGTTTTGGTTGAGGTTGTTTTTCCTTATTGAAACAAATTAAAGTGAAGAATGATGGAGGGCATGCTTGGGTGTTTTGGTTCAGAGTTTACTAGCAGATTATTGCATTGTTTCTATCAAGATTGATGTTGGGAAGGTTTTTTTGAGTTTGAAAAGGATATGTGAGACTGATGAGGAGATTTTATTTGTTAGTGCCTTGTGACTTTTCAAGTGAAGTGAAGTAATTTTGATGAAAAAATAATGGAATGTTGATGCTTGTTTAATTTGATCTTCTCCAAATGAGTATAGGTCTGATGTACCCTAGTTGGTTAGTTGTTGTTTGTAGATGCTCTTGCATCACAAATTGATACTTGGAAAGAGCTTGGTAAAGATGTCCTGAGAAATCCATTTTGATTGACCTTCTAAATGCATCAAGAACTTATACATATTTGGTCTTGTGAATTAGGAAGTGTCTTGGAAAGATCCCACCAACATATGCTTCACCATTCCGAATATCATATGCTTGCACACTTTGAAGAAAAGCATAATTTTCCATAAACACATCATTTATAGACTTTACTGCAATGCTTAGAACCATTTTGTAGTCATTTACCAAGTCAAGTAAATTGGAGATAAAGATTGATACCAGATTGGATGGGAAAATAATCCTCTAGGTCTTTGGGCTGAGAATTTTTTCACCAAGTAATGTCTTTATGCCACTACAGATACATGGACACTCGACTTTGAATGCATGTTGCAACTGCTCCTTTTCTAAAGATTCAAAAAATGGCATCTCCCATGGCCTCACTTGGAATTTATCTCTATAGTTCCTCGAGCGATACTCCATCTTTGATGCACAACAACCAACCAGAGACAAAACCCCAATATTGGTTGCAAGAAAGAGGCACACAATTGGGTCAAAGACTACAGTCATTGACAACCATCAGTGATACTAAGCTCAACCACTCACCATACACAACATACCAGACTTTGATTGCGGGCACTCTTCATGTGAAAGAAATCCTATAAATAGAGTTTAGAGTCACACTAGAAACCCAAGGTTTGTTAGTTGATAACCATACTACTAACCCAAGTATTGAGAAATTCGAGAGCAAAAAGCAAGTGATAATTCCTTAGTTTCAGAAAGCACGCATGAGTTAAAAATTCAATGTTGGAATAGTTGCTTCATATTAAACAATTTTTCCTTAGTAAAATTTTAGGCTTCCACCTTATGACTAAAGCCTTTCACCTTATTATAGTTTTATTAAAATCTCATACCTTTTTCCTACACAAAAAATCACACATTAGTATATGAACTATTGTTAATCCTCCATGCGCTAGATGAAATATTTCACATGCTTGAACCCTGCTACATGGTACCAAAGCCATATGAAGCTTGCATCCAAAATTCCATTTCAATGTACTTTGTCTTGGTGACACACATGAAACCTGACAAGAACATTTTTAAGATCCTTATGGAGAATAAAACAATGTAGATCTTTTTGATTGTTGTATACTGTTCCATTTTAACTCTGTTGTTAACTAAAGCCTAGCATTTACCTAATTTAGAGTGACCACTTGAACAATGCATATTTTTTGACAAAACATGTTTTTCCTCTAAGGCTCTCATTAGCATTATGTGTGATCATTTCATCAACATCTTTCATAATCAATTCTCACATTTTTTCACATATGTGAACGATTATGTGATAATAATCCTCCTGATTATGTACATGGTGTCTTGTCACCATCCCCTATTTTAGCCTCACTTGACAACTAATATGCCAACTAGACACTTGCATACCCAAACGAGCATCCAATTTTTAGTTCTCACACATCAAATTCCATAGTGCAATTTGTAGACAAAAGAATAAGGAATTTTATACCCGTTGCATAGCCCCTTCCCTTTTAGCAAGATATTTGAAATGATCTATACCCGTACTTTATTCTTGACAATGTATACCATTGATATCATTCTAACAACACTAATGTTGTGGATAAAATATCAAACTCGAAATGACTAACTCGCCATTGTGATTCCATTACAAGCCTCCTTCATTATTTAGAATATTACATAGACTTTCATTTGTGTTTTTGCGATATATTACATGTGTCACTATTACTTCAATTTGTTCAGAACCAAGATTTTCCAAACAACCTGCTAGCCCATTACCTTCTCTATATGTATGAAAGATCTGATACATGCTAAATTTATCCAATAAAACCCATATCTTCTTCAAAATATATTGAAGATGCCAATTGAGAATTTTACGCTCTTTACAAGCATTCAATACTATGAGAGAATTTCCTTCAATTTGCAAGTTAGTAATTTTTAATAATCTTTCCATTTTTAATCCATACAAAAGTGCATTGGTTTCAGCTACATTATTCGTGATAGTTGGAAGCTTGATTGACTTTTCCACTAAATGATGAGGGCCAAACTGCCCAAAAACCCACAAAAATCACAACAATAGATACCAACACAAAATATGCGAGACAAAAAATGACTTACTTTGAATTATTTTTCATAAAATGAAATTACAAATTCAAAGCTTACATACTACAACCTCATGGGCTTGATTCATTACAACTAAATCAATGAGCTAAAAAGAAAAACTATACTATCTAGAGCCACAATCTACACTATCAGGGCCACCTTCTACAATTTCCACTTAACCCTTTTTTTTTTCACCCAATAACAGCCCTGGAATGTTCTAGAAAGTGCAATTTTTTTATTTTATTTTTTGGCACCAAAAGTCTCGCTGTTTGATTTTTGGGCTAGGAATTTTTTTTTATGAAATTCACTTTTTAGAGGACGAACTTCATGGGGCCATAAATTTTGATCCAGGTGTCCAATTTGCTATTATTGCATATCGTTGGAAAGCTCTCGATGAGCTCTACAATGCCTGAACCCACCGTAGGTTGGTTCGACCACTTTTTGAGCTATTTTGCGGCCTCTAAATTTTTATATCTAAATTTGAAGCTGCATTGGAGAAATTTCTCAGGATGAAAACTTTAATTTCTCCCAAACCATGCAAGGTATTGAGGTGATTCCTTCACGACCATAATTTTTTTTAGCTCTGCTCCTTGGGGTAAATTTTCACATCCATACGAGCCTGTTTTGGCCAATTTACTAAAAATAGTAAGTGCCCTATTTTTTCTATTTTTGATGCCTAACAATCTTATACCCCTTAAGTGCCATCATGGGACTCAAATGAACTAAAGAAAATAAAGAAAACAATTTTTTTGGGTGATGCAAGATTTCCCTACATTGTTGGATACTCTTGCATCACTAAAACACTTCCCTTATGATCTCTAATGGCCACTCCTACCTCAACTGCACTTGGGTTACCTCTACTAGAGGGTATGTGCAGGGTCATGATGGGCCAAAAAGTGGCAATATGATGGGTATGTGGCTGAGGACTTTTTTTTTACCCAAAATTGATGAAACGAAAAGGGTTTCTAAAGGAGATTCTCAACATTCCACCAATATAAATTATGCTTTACTTTGAATTTAATAAGTAATTATTATTCATTTTCTATTTCAATTACAACTAAAGTCTTGATTGGTAGATTAAAAAATATCTATAGCTTTCAAACGATATCACATTTTTTGAATCCAAAACATGCGTCACATTCTATGCTTTGTATACTATAGGATTAAAAAAAGAAAAATTGAATTTCATGAAGTTTTGACCAAGTTAAGATGGTCAGACATACGAGTTTTTATATTTTTTAAAAGTTGTAATAAAAAATTCATAATTAATTATGTAGTACTTGGAAAAAAATTACAAAAAAATATGCATCACATCACACATGAGTCCTCTACTTATATGTAAAATATTATAAAAAAATATTATCATTTTATTGTGGTTAGGGTGGTCAAACAAACACCTACTTCTTATTTTTTCCCTAAAATTTAAGTACTACTTCATTGAAATTTCAAATTTTCACCAAATAGATTTTCTTTTTAAACAAACCTAATAGTTTAGAAACTACATTCAATTTGCTACAGATTCTATTATTACATATTTTTGAAATAATATAGATAACTTATTCAAATTTTTAGATCATTTTTCCTAACTCTGATTTTTCTGATTTTTCTGATTTTTTTGCCACTTAAGGGCTTGTTTTTTCCATGCTGATCTTGCACATACCCTAGAACCATCAAAATTTAACTTATACAAACCTTGAGGAGGAGATTTCCAAGTTACCTTTGTTCGATCAACTTTGTTTTGTGCAGGTTAGAGCTCGCTTCCCTTGAATGGCAGACAAATATGAGGTTACTTATGAAGTAATGTTGAATCCCAATCTGTAAATGCAGAGTCAACCATTTTTGTCCTATAAACATAATTGTTGACCACCTCAGAGATAGATTTTTAAAACACATTTCTCTTTCCCTAATATGCACTTATTTCTATCCCACCATATTGCTCACACAACCATTGCTGGAATAATTCTCCATATGCAAGCAAAAAAAGATTTGTTGAATAGAATTGGCCAACTTGAGAAAATATCCCACAATTTGTTTGATAAAGGTGTAAACTAGTTTATTTTGTTTAATAAAAAAAACTAGCATGCTTGAGCAACCTCACAATTCAAAAGTAAATGATTTATATCTTCATAATGTTTCCCACACAATACACATTGAAACGAAACTATAATTCCCAACTTGGACAATTTTTCACTCTTCAAAATCTTGTTCTTGATTGCAATCCATGCAAAACATCCTGCTTTAGGAAGAACCATAGAATTCCAACAAAATGTATAAGCCCTTTGGTATCCAATTTGCATACCATTTTGTGAAATTTCTTTATAACCATCTCTGACTAAATACTGACCTATTTTAGAAAATGCCCACATTAACTTATCATTTTCATTTGATAAGTAAATTGATCTTTTATCCAAAATTTTCTTTAACAACCCTTTGTGTGTAGATGGGATATTGCAATTTGATAAATCCTTCCATGCTACCCTTTGAGTTTTTATATCAACCCAGTCTATATAATCTTTAACTTTAACACCCCAATGAGAAATTAATATAGTTTTAGTATGTTGAAAATCATGAATAGAACCTATTGACGGAAGGCCATTCCAAGAATCTTTCCAAAATAGAGCTTCCTCATCATTATTAAGTTCCCAAGTCAAATGTGACACTATATATTTCCTACATGAAATTATAAAATTCCACATTTGTGAGCTTAAAGGGGGGTTTAACATAGTGATAATTCTAGAAGGATTAAGATTATCTAAATATTTTTCTTGCATGACCTTACACCATAATTTCTTATTTGGCTGTGTGTACATATGCCAAGCCAAATTAGCACCCAATGAGAGATTCCTTCTTGCAATATTGTGCAACCCTGCTCATCCTTTTAACTTATCCATACAAATATTTTCTAAAGATATTAAAGGAACCTTCTTTGTATTATCTATATTTCTAGTCCATAGGAAGTTTCAAATCATTTTTTTAATTTGTGCCACAATTGATTTGGGGGCTTTTAGAACAGACATAAAATAATTAGGAATTGAGGATAAACCTAATTTTTCCATTAAAATCCTACCTGACAAAGACAACCATCTTCCTTTGCAAGAACTATTTGTTGCTTGAATACTTTGAATTATTTTATGCTAATAAGAGATTTTGTTTTTCCCAGTAAAGAAAGGAATTCCTAAATACTTACTAGGAAGATCTACTTCTTGAAAACTACTACCTTTGTGTTGAAAAGATAAATCTTGGATTTACTTTTATTTATTTTTCCCAAAAGCCTGAGTGTACATATCTAACATAGCTTTGATTTTCTTTGCTTCCCCTAATGCTGATTTTCCAAAAATCAATGTATCATGAACAAATAAAGAATGCAAGATAGATATATTTGTACCTGGAATGACTATACCCTACAACAACCCTTGGGAATGACATTTGGAGACAACTCTACTCAATGCTTCTGCAAGAATGATGAATAAAAAATGTGAAAGAGGATCTCCTTGTTGAACCCCTTGTGTGAAACTAAAAAATCCCACAGGTGAACCATTTATAATCACAAAAAAATTTGCAGTAGATAAGCAGTAAAGCACCCATTTACAACATTTATGACTAAATCCAATTTTTAAAAAAACTTGAATAAGAAATTTCTAGTCAACCCTATCATATGCCTTTAACATATCAAGTTTGACAACCATTGTTGAAATCTTATTTGTTGCAATAGAATGGAGTGCTTCATGTGATATTAAAGCACCTTCAGTCATCTCTCTTCTTGGCACAAAACCACCTTGTTATTTAGAAATGATACTGGAAATAAGATGATGTAATCTTAAATAGATAGCCTTAGTGAAAATTTTGGAAACTGTATTACAAAGAGATATAGGCCTAAAATCATAAAATGTTGTTGGAGAATCTACTTTTGAAAAAATTATAATATGTGTGACATTAAACTGCTTAAGAATTCCCCCAGAGTTTTGTGATTCCTCCATTGCTCTTAAAAGATCAATAGAAATGAAATCCAAACATTTTTGAAAAAATATTGCAGTAAAACCATTTGGCCCTAGTGATTTATTTTCTGATAAAGAAAAGACAACAACCTTAACTTCCTCTAAGGTGAAAGGGGATAAGATTTTATCATTATCCTCCTATCGAATCAATTTGGGAATCAATTCCAAAAGTTCTTCTCTAGCTCTTTTAGAGTGTGAAGTAGAAACTTGATTGGTTGCTGAAAGAAATCGAGAAAAAAATTTAATCCCTTCTTTTTGAATATCAACTTCCTTAGTAAGTAACACTCTTGTTTCATTGTAATGTATGGAAAAAATTGAATACTTAACTTGCTTAATTTGAGATGAAATATGGAATTTTTTTGTGTTACTATCACCATCCTTAAGCCAAACCTCCCTAGACTTCTGATGCCAATAAACTTCTTCCCTCAATAATAATTGACACCATTTTACTTGCAACTTTTTTTGTTTTTCAAAAACTTCATTATCCATGCCTTGAGAGATTATTTGTTCATTTACTTCTAACAATTTTTTGTAAACCAATTCCTTTTGTACAAAAATGTTCTTGAACACTGAGAGATTTCAATCTTTAATTTGCATCTCTTCATATACTCTAGATTTTTATAGAGTTGAAACCTTCGTGAACCTTTAACAAAGATTGTAGATAACCACCATTGCTTGAGAAAATGAATAAAATCAGGATGAAAAAACCACAGATTCAAATTTAAATGAAGATTTACGCTTTGACTGTAAAGCATTTTAAGCAATATTCATAGAAATGGAAAAGTAATCTAATGCATTGAATGTTAGAATCTTGTAAGACAAAACAAAATCAATAGCCACCCAATTTGGAGAAACAAGAAACCTATCTAATCTTTCTGTTGTCTAGAGAAAATATTTCCATCTGTTTGTCCATGTAAACTTCCCATTTGTTGGAATTATATCCACTAATGCATTATCTTTTATGAAATTTTGAAAATATTTCATTACAATTGAGGGTGGGAAAATACCTCCTTGTTTTTTAGATAGGGAAGCAATTGCATTAAAATCACTTGCAGTGATAAATTTTTCTTGACCCAATTCCATGATTTGCTTTAACTTATCCCAAAGAAGTTTTTTAGCAACAGTGCTTGTTGGACAATAAACATTTATTAACTAGAAAGAGAGATCATTATGTTTGATTTGCATTAGTTGCCAATTGCTTTCATTTTTCACATTGTCAATCAAGATAGTTTTTGCATTCCATAAAGTTAAAAGACGTCCTAAAGTTCCTTGCACTGGGCAATGAATGAATTTCCATTTAGACCTTTTTTAGACATATTATCAGAGGCATTAATGCCTTTGATATTCCAAGAAATTATTTTCATTACACCTTGGGAGAGCAACATGCTCTCCTTGGTATTTTTTGTTTGTCAAAACTAGCTAATAATGTATCCTTCAAAGTAGATTGGGTACTAGCCTCAATTTCCTCTAGTAATTTAGTTGCCAACGATTTCCTACCCCTTTTTAAAGGAGTCTTTTTATTAGCAGTAGGTGACAGAGGAGTCTATAATATGGATAAAGTTTGTGGAATTTCAAAACTTCCATCCTCTCCCAAAACTTCTAAGGAAATTTCATCAATCATTTGATCCGCAACTAGTGATAAGGATTTATCAAAAAAACTTTCCATCTCCCCATTTGAATATGAATGGTGATACCATTGTCATTTAAATTTGCACAAAAAGCACCTAGGATCAAAATTTGACATTCCTTTTGTGGTTGAATGGACATATCATTATTCCCAAATGCAGACATAAAACCCCCAAAATTAATAAGCCTAGTTATATAGTGAATTTCTTACATGGTGACTGATGCAGGAGCATCCAGTGGTGTGAGGAAAATCTTGAAACACCCAAAAAGATGATTTCCATTTTTTGTTCATGTTGTTTCTTTCTGTAGATGTTTTTGAATTTTTGGATACCCTCTTCATCGAATAAGAGTTTCCAACTTTTAGAACTGCTTTTCTACTTTATTTGCTCAATTGCTATTTTTAGCAGGTATGAATTTGAAGGCATGGGAAGACAAAAATTTATGGGAAGGTTTGGGATGGAAAAATGAGCACTTTGGTGAAAGAATCAAGTCAAGATCATTCATGGTTTGAAAGTTATTCAAGTTCCAGTTTTGCTTTTTTCCCTGAAAAACCTTCCAAGCTCTGTTTGAGGCACTAAATGGTCCCGGATGGGCCTAAAAATTTGCGGAAACGCCAAAGTAGTCTACCATATGCCTACTCTCCAAAAAATCATCTTTTCAAGACCTTTCCAAAAATTTATTATCATTGAAGATCCGATAGTCGGATTAAAAGTTATGGCTTTCGGAAGTTGGTGCATATTTTAGAAATGTGCTATTTTTTTTAATGTGAATTTAAATCTGAATTTCAAATTGTAATTTTGGCGCCAAACCGCCAAAAATCTTATCTCGAAGGTTGTTTTTGGTTCCAAACTGAAATGGGTCTATTTATGGGCTTGTTTCTGATTTTTGAGTAACTTTTTGGGGAAAGAAGTTCGCATGCTATGAAAGGGGGATCTAGGTAATTTTCTGTAAGTCTGTAATTTGCATGTATCTCAGAGCTTGAGGATTTCAGATCCTCTATATGTAAGAGTTCCATATTTTTGAATAAAATATTTTTCTCTATTTTGTGAGTGTTATTCTGTGTCTCGGGTTTGCTCCCTCGTTAGGTATTATCATTGAAGATCCGACAGTCAGATTAAAAGTTATGGCTTCCGGAAGTTGGTGCATTTTTAGAAATATGCTAATTTTTTAATGTGAATTTAAATCTGAATTTCAAATTGTAATTTTGGCGCCAAACCGCCAAAAATCTTATCTCGAAGGTTATTTTTGGTTCCAAACCGAAATGGGTCTATTTATGGGCTTGTTTCTGATTTTTGAGTAACTTTTTGGGGAAAGAAGTTCGCATGCTACGAAAGGGGGATCTAGGTAATTTTTTGTAAGTCTGTAATTTGCATGTATCTTAGAGCTTGAGGATTTGAGATCCTCTGCATGTAAGAGTTCCATATTTTTGAATAAAATATTTTTCTCTATTTTGTGAGTGTTATCCTATGTCTTGGGTTTGCTCCCTCGTCAGGTATTATCATTGAAGATCCAACGGTTGGATTAAAAGTTATGGCTTTCGGAAGTTGGTGCATATTTTAGAAATGTGCTAATTTTTTTTAATGTGAATTTAAATATGAATTTCAAATTGTAATTTTGGTGCCAAACCGCCAAAAATCTTATCTCGAAGGTTGTTTTTGGTTCCAAACCAAAATGGGTCTATTTATGGGCTTGTTTCTATTTTTTGAGTAACTTTTTGGGGAAAGAAGTTCACATGCTATGAAAGGTGGATCTGGGTAATTTTCTATAATCTTAATTTGCATGTATCTTAGAGCTCAAGGATTTGAGATCCTCAGCATGTAAGAGTTCCATATTTTTGAATAAAATATTTTTCTCTATTTTGTGAGTGTTATTTTGTGTCTCGGGTTTGCTCCCTCATTAGTGACAGACTTAAGTTTAGGTGAATATAGATATAACAAACTATGAAAGTCTCTTACACCAAACTGATATGTGCTCCATTCTTTTGAAAAAGTAATAGTAAATACATGATTTTTCATAAGGAACAAATTAGAAAAAGAAACACGAGTATCAGAACCTTTTTTAGAAGTTGATTGAGAAACATTACAAACATTTCTTAATCCAAGTTCCATATGCTTTTAACAATCCAACTTGTGTACATTCTGCTCCAACTTACCCATTGTGCTTGAAGACCCTCTAAAAATTACTATAGACTAAAGATATTTTGGTGTTGAAATAAAACCTTGAACAATATCATGTTCATTAAAGGATACACTCTTAGTAACCAAGGATGAGTGAGAAACAAATTTAGCAAATACCCTTGGTGTTGTATACTTAGGACCCAAAACCAGTTCGTTACATGATATTTCCTTTGAATAACCACCTTTAACCACTTTCCAAGAAACAATTGGATGTATTGAGAAATGACAATGGGAGAAAATTTCCTTTGGGCATTCAATAATAACTGGTTGTTTCCAAATCCCATTCTTTGAATTTATTAGCAACTGCAAAGGGAGGGTTTTAGAAACATAAAGAAGAAAACAATCCCTTACTAGATGCGAAGGAATAGAAAAGAAATCTAGATCCTGACTAAGAAAAATGTCTAAATGATTTCCTAGAATTTCAATAAGATTTGTTTCTCTGTATTCCAAGGGGAGGCCTTTCAACTGTACCCAAAAGGGTATAAAATTTACCGTAGTAAGAGAAGGGTTGAAATTTGGGGACCACGAAAGAGTGTAAAGTCCATGTCCCTCACAAAACCAAGATTTGGTAAAATGAATAGAATTTCTAGCATCCTTAAATTTAAAAAGAGAAAAAAAAAACCCTTCTCCCTTATCAAGATAAAACACTTGAGTAGACCCCTCCCATTCAACAAATATCCATTGTTGTAAGAGATCTATTTCAGGGGAAAAGTTCCAGAACTTACCAATAAGAGCAAGGGCTTGCATATCCTAAGTTTGAGGCTGAAAAAATGCCTCTAGAAATGTAATAGAATACTTAGGCCTTGTAGGTTGAGCAGAACCCATGATCATAGATTCTTCCAAAAGATCTTTGAAAGTCACTTTCCTAGATTCTTTACGAACCCATGTTTTCTCCACCTTGCTTTGCATGTTTTTCTTGAAAGAAAATTTTTTTGGACCATGGTCAGGAACAAACGAAAACTCCTAGTTGAGCTTACTCCTTTGAGTGTTCTTTAGCTACAAATTGAAAACTTGATAGAAATATTTATGCTTCTGAGCTATATTATTTGGGAACAATGCAAGTTTCCTTGCCTCAAGGCTAAGATAAGCAGATTGAAACCTAGAGCCCTCTCGTTCTTCAATGCAAAGATGATGAAACTCCAGCTTTGGATTGAAGTGAACTTTGGGTTTGATTAGAACATTATTTGGAAAAGTTGTAGGAATATTCCATTCAGAAACCACATTAGCCCAAGAACGAGAAGATTTTGAAGAATCCTCAATGGCTTCAAAATCTAAAGCACAAATGTCAAAAGGAGGTTGTTGTTCCATGTTTAGCGATTTCCTAGTTCGAGAAAAAGGTTGGAGATCTATATTAGAGTGATTACAATTATGAAAATAAGGTATCTTATGCCCATTGTGAAAAACACTACTAGGAAAATGCTCATAACCCTTAATCGGGCCTGGAAATTGTTGTTTCTCCGAATAAATGGATCTTCTTGAAGAAACCAGACTTGATCTATTGGAATTTTCACCATTGGAATAGAAAGGATCTCTCCTTTGACCCTGATTTGCACCATGAAATAATTGTTAGTGGAAAAGGAATGTCTTTGATTCATGCGGTCCTCCATTTATATTCAATGGTTTAATATGTTAATCACTATGTATACTATAAATATGCATGTATTATTCATGGTTTAATATGTCGATGATATACTTATATGATAAGAAAAATGAATAAGACATTGATTAGGGAACACAATGCATAGTTGCATAAAATATTTTATATGAAATATTTGGTTAACACAATGATAATACATGGTGTGAAAACTTATAGAGACAAGGATAGAAAAAATTAGTGGTTGAGTATTGAAATTACCTTTTTGTTGTTTAGTATGGATGATAGTAAACCTATAAGTATACCTTTATTAGTGACCACTAAGTAGAGTTTGGAATACTCTTCTTATGTTGATATAAAGTATCAAGATGACATATGCAACATTCCTTATTCATGTGTGGTAGGAATCCTTATGTATGTAATCTTCTATACATAAATAAATAGTCCAAGTAATGTGAGTTATAAATAGGTTCATCTCCAATATTAGTGAAAATTATTTGGCTTAGGTGAAAATACATTTAAATGAATTGAAAGGAAGTCTAATTTTTTATGTTATCATGGTCGTAATGATAGTGGAAAGGTTTTCAACATGCATAAATTTTTTTATTCTAATAGGATGAGATATGGACAATTAGAGGTCAACAAATGATTATATTTTTGCAATGTTTGGTAGACTAATGTGTTGCATTAGTTAATTGCATTACATGGTTGAACTATCAAAAATTAAAATAGAGTATGATGTAGGAGTATCCTAGGTGAAAAAGAAATTAAAATTGACCAAAAATATTTCCTCTTATTCTATTATTTTTGTTTTCATTATTTTTTGTTCTACTTGAAAGAGTTGATTGGGAAATTTTGAAAAATTCCTTGAATGCATGGCCAAAAGGGTATCCATATTTCAAATTTGGTGAAATTATGATAAAAATTGTGCAAGTTATGGCTTTGTTGGTTTAACTTGCTACTAGTCAAATGTTTGAAAAATACTTGGAGCCATCTAGACTTATGATAAATTACAAGTGATTTGTATTTTATGTTTGGAACCTTTTATAATGATTTTCTCCTCCTTGCAAGAATTCAATATCCACTTGGTTTGTGGGAATCATGATATCATCCAAAATTGTGAGGATTCTATGTGAATTTCAGGGTAAACTAGATAGTGAATTGAACATAAACAATGAAATAAATTTAATTCAATGAAAAAATACACTTATGATGACATCCTCACACTTGCTGAAATCATCTTATATGGATTCCAAAAAAGTGCCATCTAATTGAACCTAAAGAAAGATTACATATTTAAAATTTTTGATTATGGAATTTAAACTTACAATTGCACTTACAGATAAATTGAAGTCATATGAACCTTATGGGAACCTTGGCATAATTTACACCTTGCATACTTATGGGTTGCATCTAAACTTTCAATATTCTAATGTGTTATTGTATTATTGCATGTGTGCAAAATTTTAGTTGTTAAAAATGTCAAAATATCAATCAATTAAAATTTGTGTCATATTGGTTGAACTTCCACACACAAGAATATAAAAGAGAGAAGAATGAAAGATAATGGGGTTCAAAATTTTGAGAAAAATAACCATAGAAAGGTTTTGGTTTTGATCAAACCATGAGATTTTTTGTGATGACCTATAATATCCATGTTTATTTTAAGGGTGTGTGTTCCCTATAATCAATGTAATCTTTATACTTATATTTTAAATTAATAAAATATTATTTTGATAGTGGATTTAGTGATTTAATTCTACATTTTATGGAAGTGATATGGTTTTTATTGTGTGGTTGGGATACTTGGAAAGGGAAACTTATCATGATTGCATCAAATGGTATCAAACCTCACTATTGCTAGGAAGAGTTTCAAAGAGAGTATTGGGTATGTGCAAGATCATCATGGAAAAAAAAGACCCTTAAGTGGCAAAAAATTTAGAAAAAATAAAGTTAGGCAACTTGACATAAAAATTTGAATAAGTTAACTATATTATTTCAAAAATATGTAAGAATAGAATCTGTAGGAAATTGAATGTAGTTTCTAAACTACTAGGTTCATTTTTAAAATATATATATATATATTTGGTGAAAATTTGAAATTTCAATGCAATAGTACTTAAATTTCAGGGAAAAAATAAGAAGTAGGTGTTTTTCTGACCACCCTTATAACCACAATAAAATGATAATATTTTTTATAAATATTTTAGATATAAGTAGAGGACTCATGTCCTGATGTGATGCATATTTTTTTCTAATTTTTTTCCAAGTAAATAATTAATTATGAATTTTTATTACAACTTTTAAAAAATATAAAAAATCATATGTCTAACCACCTTAACTTGGTCAAAAATTCATGAAATTCAACTCTCTCTTTTTTAATCCTATAGTATACGAAGCATAGAATGTGACACATGTTTTGGATTCAAAAAATGTGATACCATTTGAAAGCTATAGTTGTTTTTCAATCAGCTTATCAATTAGGACTTTAGTCATAATTCAAATAGAAAATGAATAATAATTATTTATTAAATTCAAAGTAAAGAATAATTTATATTGGTGGAAAGATGAGAATCTCCACTAAAAACCCTTTTTGTTTCATCAATTTTGGGTAAAAAAAGGTTATCAACCACATACCCTACACATACCCATCATATCGCCACTTGTTGGCCCATCATGATCCTACACATACCCTATTGTTTGTTGATTCAAGTATAGTTAGATGGTTTTGGTTGAGTTTTGTTGAGAGTATTAATATGAGTTGCATGATGAGAGAGTTTGAGATATGAGAGTATAGTGGTTGTCTTCGAAAACGAACCAAATAAGGGTAGAAGGTGTAAGGGTTTACTCCAATGAGAGAGTTTGTTAGATGAGAGTATAATGGTTTTCCTCCAAAATGAACTAAAGATAGGTGGAAGTGGGTAGAGGAATAAAAAAAGTGCATATTCTATAAGTACCTATTAAGTACATGATAGGTGACTGTGTGTGATTCTATTGTAGGAGTCTTGCAACTACACATAAAAGTTAACTAGTTAGTTGTCTAGCAGAGGTTAAGGTTGGGTAAGAGGTGCACAAAGAGAGGTGTGTCTTCTAGAAATATTTTTTGGGTAGAGGATAGGTGTGAGAGATTTTTTAAAATTATTTAAGATGGCCTATAACTTTTGAAACCATGTGTATATACTACAAATATTACAAATTGAGAGGTTACCTATGTGGTTAAATATGGAAAGGAGATGATGAAATGAGAAATGTTGAGAGAATAAGTGCTTGGTGGAGGGGGTTAGGCTATGGTGGTTATGGTTCTACAAGAGGGAAGTGGAGAGAAAAACACACTTGGTGTAGGATGACGGTCTATTTCATAGTCATATGTTGGAAGCGGAGAAGGTTTAAAATTTCTAAGGTCAAATGTTGGAAGAGGAGAAGGAATAAAATTTCTAAGATACTTGATTTACTGATGGATTTTATTGTATGTTGTAGCAACCTGGAAGGGTAATACTACTATAAAACTCATTTTGTGAGTCCAAGATCACATAATTTTCTACCCTAGGTGTTTAATGCAACAATATCCTAGGTGGAAAAGCAATCAATCAACAAAAAATATTTTGTTTTGTTTCATTTTGTTTTTTGTTTTTTTCTTTATTCTTCTTGTAGGAATTGAAAGATTTTTTTTTGAAAATTTCCTTGAAATCATGGAAAACTATAGGTTTCACCTTGAAGAAAAGACAAAATAGTATCTGCATCCCAAATTTTGTTAAATTTTGGTAAAAAGACCAAGTTATGGATTTATGGATTTTGACTTGCTATCACTTAGATGTTTGCAAAAAACTTGGAACCATATATAAACTTGTGAGAAATTTCAAGTGAACTGCACTTGATGTTTTGAAACTATTTCGATGTTTTTTCTACCCTGTGGTAATTCAATGTCAAAGTGGTTTATAGAAATTGAGATGTCATCCAACCTTGTAGAGACTCCATGTGCATCTAGATGTTTGCAACTATTTTATTGCCAACAATATTTGAGGTTAAACTATAGTGAATTGAACCTAAACAATGCATAAAACTAGTTTTGATGAAAATTTCACTTATAACATCAACCTGACACCCAATGACATCATTCTATGTGAATTGTGGAAAATAACCATCTAATGGAACCTAAAGTAGAATTTCATATTAAAACTTGTTGATGAATTTTTTTGACTTACTACTGCACTTCTAGGAATATTGAAGCCATTTAAGTCTTGCGGGAACCTTGGGATCATTCAAACCTTACATACATATGGGTTTCATCCATTTTTGGACATTGACATGTTATTGCACTTTTGTATTCATGCAACATCTCCATTGTTGAAACCATCAAAATATCAATTAGTTCAACTTCCTATCAATTTGGTTCAACTTCCACACATAGGAATATAAAGGAGACAAGAAAGATGGTTGATGGGGTTTAGAAATTTGTGAAGAATAATCATGGAAGGGTTTTGGTTTTGAAGAACCATTAGAGTTTGTTGTGAGGGCTTGTAATTCCCATTTTTGCTATGTGGACATGCATTTCCTATAATAGTTATAATTGTTATAATTTTAATGCAAGTGAAAAAAATCTTGTTGTGATAGAGGATTTAGTAATTGAATTCTACTACTTATGAAATTTATATGGTGTTGATTGTGTGGTTTGGCTACCTAGTAAGGGACCCTAACTAGGACCACATTAGAGTATATGGATATTAAACATGCTTGCAAGGAACCTATGTGGTTACAAATATTTTATAATAGTATTATTTGTTGGAGTCATGCTTTTTTCAGTTGTGATTATTAGAGTGTAATTTTTTAGCTAAGAATCATATTTACCATGCTAAAAATAATTTGTAGTGTATAAATTTTTTACCCTTTTCACACTTAATTTGGGAATAATTAATAGTGAATTAACCTAGTTGTGCCTTGGTTTAATGTTGTAATGTGTTAAACACATTCACATTGAATCTAGGGCCCCTTTTAACAAAATGTACTTAAATTATACCTTATTTATGATGTTGTAAAGTATTGTAGTATACTTTCACACTTATCTAGGGTTTCATTAATTAATGGTGGTTAATTGATCCTAATTAGCCCCTTTAATTTAAATTTAAGCCTTATTAATGACACATTCTGAAGGATCTATCCTAGCGTGCCTAATAATCAAATTGCATAACATTAAATTTGGAAAAATCAAGGTCCTAGAAAATGGTGCTAGGATCCATTCACCTTTAGTGGCAAATGAGTCCTCTCCACATAGGGCCCCCCTTTCTATGCATATTTGAGGTAGGTTTTTGATGTTCTTTCCAACCCCCAAATCAAGGTCCTAAAAACTTGTGCTAGAAAAAATTTTCCTTTAATGGCGAGTGGGTCCTCCTCACATAGGAAACCTCTTTTTGAATTTCATTTTGGTGGGATTTTAATGATTTTTAATCCTAAATTTGGCGTCATCTTGAACTACTTGAATTTCATGGTTAATTCTCAAATTATATATAAATATAAGGTTATTTTACATAATTTCAACTAGAAGATTTCAAACAAGCTAAGAAACAAAGGAATTTTTCATGAGATCAAGTATTCATTTTCAAGAAGCAAGAGTGAATTTTTGAGTAGCATTGCGGGTCTTCAAGCTCCTTTTGTGTGAAATATCAAGCATTAGTGAAGGTTGATGATAGATGCCTATAGAAAATCATGAGGTATTTTAGGTGTTGGGAGTTGCACAAGACATACAACCAAGCCTAAGGACTTGTTTCCTAAGTGATTCTATCTTCTACAATCATCCTACTTGCAGCCTAAGAGAGCTATATTTATATTTTTGGCTTATTAAGGGGATTTGAGATCTTTTTTACTGATTCATTTGCATTGTTCATGTTTCATTTTAGGGTTCTATTCTAACACAATTGAATAGAATTTCCTTTACAATCTTAGGGATCTTAATCCTAGACACACTTAAGGTTAGGATTCAACTCACAATTAAATGTTTCATATTTTCATTCATCATCAAAGGTTTAATTACCAACAAGGGGTTTGACTGAGGTAAACCCCTATCCACCAACAAGCTTTAAAATTTGTCTTGCAGATTATTAGTAGATTTGGATCTGAAAGTAGGAATTTCATAGTGCAAGGAAGGAGTACAAACCTAGAAGTTGAAGATCAGATTCAAAGATTTTTGGTGTTGTCATAATAGTGGTTTACAATTCCTGAGAGGAACGAATTTTAGTTGAAATCACATATTTTTAGAAAATATAATGATTTAAGCCTTAAAAAGTTCCATTTTAAGGATTCCAATTGAAGAGGGTTTGATCAAATCACCTTAGATCAAACCCCCTTGGATAGAACCTCTCTAGTTTTAAACCATACCTATAAATGTGTCTCCTTTACACCTATCAAAATGTTGATAAAAAATCACTTTTGATTTATATTTTGGGGGATCAAATGAATTCATTTAAAATTTATTTCAAATGATTATAGTATTCCTCAGAACAAGCTATCCAATGAATATAATTTTAACATGTTTTGGTTTTGTTATGTATTTGTTTTTTAAGTTTTATTAAACATAGGTTTTTCATCAAAAATGAATTTCTTTGTTCTTCACATGTGGAAAAATAGAAGATTATCAAAAAAAAATTTGAAAAATATGAGTGCACAAGATATTGAAGTCCTTGATCCAACAAAAAAAATAAAATTAATTTTGACATATACAAAAAAAGTTACGTGTTATACAGTTGTGTTGTGTCTGAATTGTAATTCGTTTGACATTGAAACTTGATTAAGGAAAAAATATTCAATAAAAAACTATCTAAGCAAGTGGAAGCACTAGATATCAGATTTACAAATCTAAATTTGAAAGAATTAAAATTTTATCCTTCATGGAAAAAAAGTTATGCGTTATATGGTGTGCGTCACTTATTAAAAATGTTGTTTTTTTGAAAAAAATCTATTTTCGTGGGAGATAGAAAAAGAAGTGCAATTTGATTCCAAAAAATTTGAATTTTTTTTTTTAGAATCTATAGACAAAATTTGATGAGACTCTAGTTTGCACCATCTTCAAATTCCTCATAGTTTAACCACTATAGGTGCCTGAATGTGAAGATTTAGTTAAAAATAATAATTTCAGTGTCTAGTTTGGCCAAAAATTGTAAACCACTATTATGGGATCACCCTTTTTGGAAGGACTTAGTAGGACCCATTCATCTTTAGTGGAGAATGAGTCCCTATTAGAGCTTGAAGGGCAATAGATTTTACACTGTACAAGCTCCTATTTCATATTTAGAGCTCCCTAGATAGGCCTACCAAGACCCATTAGAACTTTAGAAAAGTTGGATTTGACCAACTGCATAGCATTATCTACTCCTTGTTTAGCCAGAAAAGTTACAATTTTTTTTTGTCTTGTGTTAGACTCACATGAATTACATGTAGTACACCTAGAATTAGGGTTTTCTTCTTAGTTCAATTTCTTCTCCCCAAATTGTTATTTAGCTCACCACCCCATCCTTGCATAAAGGAAATATTGTAAGATCCCTAAATCTTGAATTAATTCACCTCTTGGGTTAATGATTACTTCAAGATTCTTGGATTTCATCTTTTGAATGAAGCCCTAACTAGAAAACGGGGATTATATATCTTATCCTCTCTTTCTCTATGTTTCATTTTGGTGAACCTGATCCATTTTGGACATCTTAATTTCTTATTTGGAGTGAATTCAAACCATAGATCCTATTTTTCAATGAAAATTGCATTGCATTTAGGGTTTATTCATTGTGCATTAGTGAACATTGCATTTAGGATAACATTGCATGTTTGCATTGCTTGTATTCATAAAAAAAATTAGAAAAAGGGACTTTAGATCTGATTTAGTGCTGGAACTTGTTTACATTGTAATCATCATTCAAACATTTAGATTCAAATTGAATTTTAGATTTAGTCACCTTATTCACAATTTAACTTTAGTAAAAGTTGCATTTAGAGACTTCATATCTAGAAAATCTATTATAGAATCAATTGTTATAGATCCAAGATAGCAAATACATAGAAATAGCTTAGGAAAACTAAAATAAAACTTAGAAAAACCTAAAACTAGGACCCAATCACCTTTAGTGGCAAATGAGACCTAGTACATCCCGATCAACAAGTCTTCTAGGTGTTTTATGGTGTTTTACGTGTCTTTCTCTCCTCTGCCAATACCTAGACTATGACCCATTTGCCTTTACTGGTGAATAAGTCCCTGTATAGCTTGTGAAAACAAAAATTATGATTTTTTTTAGATTTTGATAAGCATATTTGTCCTTGTTTTGAAATCTAAAAATTAATAGTTTGAAACAGATTGTCTTGGCATTCAATTTCTTGTTTATTTAGATAGATTGGCAACATTGTTGAAAATAATTTATTGCATATTTCAGTTAAAGGTAGCATCAAAATTCTGCATTTTTGGCATTATTACATCAGTAGACAAGTTAGTTTACATTTTGAATTCAATAGAAAACAAAAAAAAAGACAAAAACAACAAAATTTACATCTAACAAGACCTTTAGGGAAAGAATAATTATGTCAAGTTTCCTTCTCAAAGTTAACCTATCCCTCAAGCCTTTCAGTATTGATGACTTTGACATGTTAGAGATGAATCCCTTGAGGACTTCATCACACAAAGTTCATCCACTAAAGCTTGTCATGATAAACAACGACACAAAGATGTTAACACAATCACACGACAACTTATAATTTACCCTGCTTCGCAAAAATTTAAAGTTAAAAAAAAATCCATGTTTATCCTTGAACCACCAAAAAACAAGATTTCACATGAAAATGGTAACGTGTCACAAAAAATGGGTTATAATATTGTTGTGCATATCTACAATACAAGAAACAATAGGAAACAATAAACAACTCTTGTCTCATTACCTTTGCCTAATACTGTCTTGCCTAGCACTCCTCATTTTCCTGTGAACAATGGAAAGGAATCTAATCTTGTTGAACAACTTAAGAATACTCCCACTAATATATCCCTATGGGAGCTTCTTCAAACATCACCTAGATATCATAGCATGCTTCAAATAGCCTTGCAAAAATTAATGGTTCCTCCTCACACTAGTTCAAACAATGTGGGAACACTATTCCAATGAATGAATGATATGAATCTAAATATTGTTTTCACTAAAGTGAGCTACCTTCCTTAGAAATTAAGAAGAAACATGAAGCTCTCAACATAATATTCTATGTTAATCAAATCGGGATAAAATGAACCCTTGTTGACAATGGTTTGGCTCATAATTTGTGTAGTGTGAGCCTTTTGGAAAAGATTGACATGAATAAAAGTGACATTAAGCTTGATTCCTTATCTATCTATGGATTTGATAATATAGGAAAATAACCACTCGGAGTTATTACATTACCTATTAAAGTTGGGAAAGTAACACTAAAAACTCTAGTCCATGTTATGCTTGAAGATCTTTCTTATAATCTTCTCCTAGTAAGACCTTGGATTTATGAAATGAATGGAGTACCTTCTTGTTGGAAAAACAAGGACAAACAATTGAGAGGGGGGGGATTAGTTGTCGCATAATATTCAAACTTTTCAAACTTAACTTAACTTGATCTCAGATTTGATGAATGAACAATAAACCACAAACAATCAACATATCAAAAACACAGAGAACATCAAGATTTTTTACGTTGAAACCTTGTTAGGGGAAAAACCATGGTGGATGTCAATCCACAATATTATACCCTATTAAAATTATAATGAAGAATAATGGGAATGTACATGCATTTAGGTACACTGCCTAGAGCTCATTGCTCAAATACAAGAGGGATCACTAACCAGAGAAGAAACACTGTGTTACAACAATTCAGATTAGATCCGTAGGGTATGAACTAAGAAAATAGCTTCTACAAAATCCTAATTACAGTTCTAGTTAAACACAAAAACACTCCTTCACACTTTGCTCAAATTTCTTTAGACTCTGCTCTACAATCAAATGATTAGATCACTATTTGCACATTTTCTCTTTCTATAGTGCCTCTTCACTACCTAAGTTCACACAAACAACCACTCTTATATATTTGCAACATGGAATTACATCAGCAACTTCATCAGCCAAAATATAAAACATATACATAATGTCAGCCCAAATTTACAAGTAAATTTTCAATGCAAATCAAACACCGTCAGCCACAACATAATGAAGACTTAAAAAAATATCCTTGAGCATGCCAAAAATTGTAATTTTAATCTTCAAGGATCCACAACACATTACAACCACCATGTCATACAAGAACATAAAAACTTGAACACAAGAGAAAACATCACCGACCATGATCACACCAATCAACACAGATGTGCAACAAGGATAGAGCATGATCTAGCAACATCCACAAGCATCACAAATCATTAGAGAAGCATCCAGAACAACTGAAATTACTATAATGACATCAACTTCAATCAGGACCACTAACTGAAGCCGCAAAAAACCTGTCAGAACACAACTGTTCATAACACGATTAAATCTTCATGCAGACCTCTGAAACTTTTTGTGGATAAACTAGATATACTCAACAATAAACCCTTTAGTCCAAAACAAATGATCATCAACATAATGAGCAAGACACCTTCACGACCTTCACTATTCCACTGTCAACCTACAACTATTTCTTTAACAAATTTCTCAATATCCTCGACATATACATCCTACAATACATCAATGCTAATAGTGTTGAAATCAATTACAACCACATATAAGAAACAAAAACACCACATCCAACAATCTCCCCCTTTGGAATTAATGGAAACACATGATGTGAAAAACACCATCAATGCAACTCTCAATCAACACTTACTCCCCCTTAGATTCTAACTCTTCTCCTCATGTTGTTTCTCACATTTGTCTTTTCCCCCTTTGATATCAATGGAAAAGATAAGAATTATCTTTCCACTTAAAAGATTTGAACCACATATTTGCACATCTGACTAACCTCCCTTAGTAGCATCCATGGAAACATCAATCTAGATCAGAATATAGCTATGAAGCACAAAAAATGATGAAAGTAAATGCATCTCTAGTTCTTATCAGGAGGGGTACTCACCCCTAGCATCCCTCTGAGATACTCAAAATTATCCTTTTGTAATGGCTTGGTGAAAATATCTGTAATCTATTCTTTGGTAGGCACATACTCTAGTCTAACTTCTTTCTCACTCACTTTCTCCCTCAAGAAATGAAACTTGATTGATATATGTTTGGTCTCAAAGTGTAGCACCAGATTCTTTGAGATGTTTATTGCACTTGAGTTGTCATAGTATATGACAATAGGTTGATCATATACTACTCTGATATATTTCAACATATGTTTCATGCACAACACTTGAGTACAATATTTTGCAACAACAATATGCTTTGCCTTGGCAGTAGATAGGGATATGAAATTCTACTTTTTACTCAACCAAGACACCAACTTCTTCCCTAGGAAGAAGGAACCACCACTAGTTCTTTTCTTGTCATCTACATCTCCTGCCCAATCTACATCAGTATAGAAACTCAAGGTAAGATTATCATCTTTAGGATACCAAATCCCAAAATCAACTGTTCCTTTCAGGTATTTGAAAATTCTCTTTACAATAGTCACATGATGTCTAGTCTTGTCTGAGTTAAGTAGAGAAATCTTCCAATCATTGACCTGTATCTTGTTTGATTTACCTTAGTAGAATCATCATTTTGTGTTAACTTGCATCTGGTTACCATGGGTGTACCAACATGCTTTGAGTCTTCCATTCCAAACTTCTTCAACAACTCTTTCACATATTTGGACTGAGATATAAAAATCTCATTATCTAACTAAGTGACTTGGAATCCCAGAAAGAACTTTATCTTTTCAATCATACTCATTTCAAAATCACTTTTCATTTCATCAGCAAACTTCATACATAGATCATCATCACCTCCAAAAATAATGTCATCAACAAAGACTTCAATAATCAACTCTTTATCATGATCCAACTTAAAATACAAGTTGTTGTCAATAGTAGCTTTATTGAATTCAAGCTTTAGTGAGTATTTATCCAGTCTAGCATACCAGGCTTTGGGAGCTTGCTTGAGTCCATACAAAGCTTTCTTCAATTGGAAAACCATGTCTTCCTTATCAATCAGTTGAAATCCATCTGACTGTTCAACATATACCTATTATTCTAACTCACCATTCAGAAAGGATGTCTTCACATCCATTTGATAGACTTTGTAGTTCTTATATGCGACATAAGTACGAAATGATATTACAACTTCAATTCTAGAAACGAGGGCAAAGGTTTCTTCAAAATAAATACCTTCCATTTGTGAATACCCTTTACATACCAGTCTTGCTTTATTCTGAACCACTTCACCTTGTTCATTTAGCTTATTCCCAAAGACCCATTTAGTACTAATCACATTTTTATTTTTAGGTCTAGGAACAAGAATCCATGTATCATTCTTTTCAATCTGTATCAGTTCTTCCTTCATAGCTTCCATCCAATGTTCATCATTACAAGCTTCATTGACATATTAGGCTCAGTCTTGGAAATCCGACAATAATCTTATGCAATCCTTATTCTAGTCTACACACCTTTATTCTTATCTCCTATAATTTTATCTTCAGAATGATTTAGCTTTACATACCTTAGAATGTTAGGATTCTCTCGCACTTCTGGTTCTTTTGTTCTTTCTTTTTCACTTCCACTTGTCTCTCCTTCTTGACTTTCTTGATTTACCAGAATAATTTGAACTTTATTCTATGTCTAAGCATTCTTCCTTTTGTCTGTACTATCTTGTTTTTCATCTAAATCATATCCACAGTATCTGGATGATGTAGTAGAGACCTCATCAACTCTTACATTTTCACTTCAACCATTTTTCTCAATATTCTATTATAGCACCGGTAGGCCTTGCTTTTAGTAGAGTAGCCTAGAAATATTCCTTCATCACACCTTGCATCAAACCTGCCTATGTCCTCATCTCTCTTAATATAACACTTGCTTCCAAAGATCTTGAAATATTTAACAACAGGCTTCTAACCAAACCACAACTCAAAAGGAGTCTTATTGGAAATACCATTGACATTTACCTGGTTTAGAGTGTACACAGTAGTGCTTATAGCTCCTCTCTAATAGATGTGAGACACATTTCCTTCCAACATCATTGTTCTAGCAGCATCCAAAAATTTTCTATTCTTTCTCTCTACAACTCCATTATGTTGAGGGGTTCGAGGAGCAGATAACTATCTTTTGATTCCATGCTCTTCATAGAAAGAATTGAACTCCTGGTAGGTGAAATCACCACCTCTGTCTGACCTTAGGAATTTTATCTTCAGAGTTGTCTCATTCTCTACCATAGCTTTGAAACTTTTGAACTTCTCTAATGCTTCACATTTTTCTCTTAAGAAAGCAACCCATATCATCCTAGAGTAATCATCATTAAGCAGGATAAATTACCTTTCTCCTTGTAGACTTCTAATTTTGGAGGGACCACACTTATCAATATGCACCAGCTCCAGTACTCCATTAGAATGATGTTGTTTTCTTTGAAAATAAACTCTAGTTTGTTTTCCCATCTAACATTCCTTGCATATTGTGTTAGTAGGCTTCACTAGCTTAGGTAGATCTCTTACTGCTTGAGTGGAGCTTACCTTGACAATGTTATCAAAATTCACATGACACAACCTCGTATTCCATAACTAGCTTTCATCTACTTGAGCAATTAAACAACTTTCATTAGTAGCACTCAAGTAAAAAATATTACCTCTTGTCTTTGTACTTGAAGCAATTACATTTCCAGAGCTTCCAAGTATCCTGCATCTTCCATCTTTGAACTAATGATTGTAACCCTTGTCCACCATCTGTCCAACACTCAATAGGTTATGCTTCAAGCCTTCAACATAAAGGACATCATCAGTGTTATGTTTACCACCAAGACAAATAGATCCTCTGCCATGAATCACACCAGCATTGTTATCTCTAAATCTTATGACCCCACCGTCATATTTCTCTAGACTTACAAATTTTCTTTTGTCACCAATCATATGATGTGACCATCCCCTGTCAATAACCCACTCATCCTTTTCTTCAATTTAGGATGCAAGAGCTTTGTCAACTTTAGCAAATTCAATAGCCACCAGACCATTTTCCTTGATAGCAATGAAAACCCATTTGTCTTCATTTCCATTTTCTTTATCATATTCTTCATCAGTCACACCTTCTTCAACATAATAGCATTTCTTTTGAAATATAGGTTTGTTAGGCTTAGACCTAGGAATTCTTTTAGGACAACTTGAAGGAAAATGACCTATTTTACTACAAGAGAAACATTTAATAGGAAACTTTCCTTTATACTTACCTTGTCTTCTACCTTCTTTCTTCACAATTAGTGCTTCCAGCTCTTCTACCTCTCTTTCTTCATCTTCAAGTTGTTTCATCTCTTCCTCATACTTGAATGTCTTTCTACAACTCTCTCTTGGATCATATCTTTGCTTGTTTCTTCCAGATATAGAGGCCTAAAATGAAGATTTAGACTTGGGGGAAAAATCACCAAATTCACTCAACTCAAAGGCAACAAGTTTACCAATCAACATATCTCTTGTGACATTTGTTACTATTTTGAGCTCTTCAATAGCATGAGCCTTTGATTTGTAAGAGGGAGGCAATGATCTAAGCACTTTAGCTACAATTTTTTGTTCATCCAGGGTACCACCAACACATCTAATACCCATCACAAGTTCATTTACTCTTTGCATAAAAGAGGAAATATTTTCATCTTCACTCATCTTGAAAGTTTCATTCTTTCCTTTCAAACTTTGTAGCTTAGTGACCTTCACAAGTGCATCTCCTTCATACAAAGTCCCCAACTTCTTCCAAATCTCATGAGTTGTCTTCAGATCCATCACATTTGTCATTTTCAAATCTGTTAGAGCACTCAACAAAGCTTCAATAGCCGTGATGTTAATCTCAACCTCTTTAATCTCACCAGGATTGGAAGGACCATTATGAGGAATAACATATCTATTCTTTGTAATCTTCCAGAAGGGTTCACCAATACACCTCAAATGACACTCCATTCTGACTTTCCATAGAGAGTAGTTTGTTCCATCAAATCTAGGACTATCCTTCTTATATGATTCCATCTCAGATCACCTCAAGCTTTTAAAATTATTTAGAGGAACAAGCTCTGATACCAATTGTTGGAAAAAAAAGGACAGAAAATTGAGAGGGGGGGTGAATTAGTTGTCATATAATATTTAAACTTTTCAAACTTAACTTATCTTGATCTTAGATGTGATGAATGAACAATAAACCATAGAGAATACCAAGATTTTTTACGTGGAAACCCTATTAGGGAAAAAACCATGGTGAATGTCAGTCCATAATTTATTATACCTTGTTAAAATTATAATGAAGAATAATGGGAATGCACATGCATTCAGGAACATTGCCTAGAGCTCATTGCTCAAATACAAGAGGGCTTACTACCGAAAGAATACAAACTATGTTACAAAAATTTGGATTAGATCCGCAAGGTATGAACTGAGAAAATAGCTTCTATAAAAGCCTAATTATAGCTCCGGTTAAGCACAAAAACACTCCTTCACACTTCGCTCAAACTTCTTCACACTTTGCTCTACAATTGAATGATTAGATCACTATTCACACACTTTTTCTTTCTTTGTTTCTTCTTCACTACCTAACTTCACACAAAAAATCGCTCTTATATATCTACGACATGAAATTACATCAAGAACTTCATCGGCCAAAATATAAAACATATACACAATGTCGGCCCAAATTTACAAGTAAATTTTCAATGCGAATCAAACACTGTCGGCCACAACATAATGAAGAATTAAAAAAATATCCTTGAGCACACCAAAAATTCAAATTTTAATCTCCTAAGATCCACAACACATTACAACCACCATGTCAGCCAAGAACATAAAAACCCGAACACACAAGAGAAAAATCACTGACCACGAGGATACCGATCAACGCAAACTTGCAACAAGGATAGAGCATGATCTAGAAACATCCACAAGCATCGCGAATAATTAGAGAAGCATCCACAAAAATTGAAATTACTAGAATCACATCAACTTCAATCAGGAACACTAACTGAAGCCAGAAAAAAACTATCAGAACACAACTATTCATAACACAATTAAATCTTCACATAGACATCTAAAAATTTTGATGGATAAACTAGATATACTCATCAATAAACCCTTTAGTCCACAATGGCTAATCATCAATGTACTAAGCAAGACACCTTCATGACCTTCACTATTCTACTATCAACCTATAACTCTTTCTTTAACAATTTTCTCAATATCCTTGAAATATACAACCTACAATACATCAATGCTAATAGTGTTGACACCAATGACAACCACATATCAATAACACAACCACCACATCCAACACTTCTACCTTGCATCACATAATGAAGTATTTTTATAACAACAAGGTTTATACGCTACAAGCTAATCCTAAACCTGAAAGCTATTTAATAGCAGTGAAAGGAGGATGAGATCCTTTGGAAATGCTAGAATCAGGTACAAAAAAGGAAGTTATAAAGGAGGAAGAACATGATACAAACATTGATGAACTTAGTAAGTTGTTGGAAGATGATTAGAGTTCCTTAGATTTCACACCAACATTCATGGGAGAATAGAAAATCATAACAAAGGACATTGAAAAGAAAAAGAAACCAATGGTAATGTCAGTGCAAAATTCAAAGGACATTTCACAACAATCTACATCATCTACCTTAGAAGAAGACACAATCTATATAATTAATTTTGATGAGATAGATTATCAACAACCACCAAACCCGAAAGAAATGGAGAGACTTTATGGAAGAGGTTATGAGTCTATGAAACAACTTGGCTATAATTGAAAAGGATGTGGCAAGAAAGAACAAGGAATCTATGTTCCTATAGAGCCTAACACATAAGAAAAAAAAAGTGGTTTGGGGTATTTCCCTTCTAAAATAATGCAATCAACAAAATACCTTCACTCAATATCAACACTATCATGTGTAACCCTAATAAACCAACTCTCACCTTGAAGCATCTTGTGTTGATTGATACAACTTATGATAAATCTTTGGTATACTTTGAGGATGATGAAGCTTTGAAAGAAATGTTAGGAGTTTATGGAAAGTCATGTACTCCTCCTAAAAGTAAATGGGTTACATGTGCTATGGTTAGCACTAAACAAGTGGATGAAGAAAAGGAAAGAAATGAAAGTGACAAGGACAAAGAAGAGTATAATCCTAAAATTCCAAAATAAAACAAACTTCCTTTGAGAGGGAAAATCAACATACTGATGGATATAAATAACGAGGAGAAATTAATTCAAATAGGGAAGTTCCTTGATGAAGATGAACAAGAAGATCATGCAGCCTTACTTCATGAATTTCCTAAACTATTCACTTGGACTTATTTAGACATGCCAGGAATTGATGCTATGATTGTAACTCACAACATAGTCCTTGTAGAAGATGTTAAACTAGTGCAACAGAAAATACGAAAGATGAATCCTCAGATAACTTTATTGGTTAAGACTGAAATGGAGAAACTTCTTGAAGTGGGTTTTATCCAGCCTATTGATTATTCTCTATGGATCCCAAACATTATTGCAGTTGCAAAACCTGATAATCATATTAGTATGTGTATGGTCTTTTGAGATTTCAATGAAGCATTTTAAAAGATGAATTTCCCCTTCCTAATATTGACATGATAGTATAATCGACTGTGGGACATTCTTTCTTATTGTTCATGGATGGATTTTTTTGATATAATCAAATCTTCATCAATTATCAAGATCAATACAAGATAGATTTTACTACAACTTGGGGAACATTTTGATGGGTAGTTATTCCTTTTGTATTCAAGAATGCAGGTGCAACATATCAAAGAGCTATGAAATTAATATTTCACGATTACATGCACAAGATTATGGAAGATTATGTTGATGAAATTCTAGAAAAATCCTTAACTCGAAAAGAAAATGTGAACATTCTTCGAAAGATCTTCAAATGGATGCGAAAATATAATATGAGATTGAATCCAAAAAAGTGTGTCTGTAGTGTAGATAGTGGAAATTTTTTAGGTTTCATATTATCTCACAGAGGCATTGAGGTGGACACAAAGAAAATTGATGCTATTATTAACATGCCACCTCCTAGAAACATCACTCAACTACACACTTTACAAGGAAGAATTCAATTCATCCATCATTTTGTAGCATCCTTAGTAGATCAAACGTTACCATTCATGTAAATCCTCAAGAAAGAGGTTCAGTTTAATTGGAATGAATATTGTAAGCGGGACTTTAAGGGTTTGAAAGATTACCTTGCTACTCCACCTATTTTACAACCTGCTATGCAAAACAAGTTGCTTGTCCTTTATGCAACAGAATCAACACATGCTCTTGTAGCATTGTTGGCTCAACACGATGAAAATGGTAAAGAAAATCCTATCTATTATATTATCCACACTTTGATCGATTATGAGACACTATATATGATGATAGAGAAATAATGTTTGTCTCTTGTATTCGCTACTGGTAAATTGAGACATTATTTACTAAATGTTGAAATCCATTTCATGAAAAAGTTTTATCCCTTGAAGCACCTGTTTACTAAAATAGACTTGTTGACATGCTTAGCTAAATGTGTTATGTTGTTAACAAAATTTGACCTTACATTTTTCTCTCAAAAGGCAATTGAAGGACAAGCCTTGATTGACCAATTAGTTGATGCTTCTTCTCCCCTAGCGCTACCTAATATAAACTCATTCACTGATGAGAATGTGTTGACTATTTGAAATGTCAAAGAAACATGGGAATTGTACTTTGATGGTTCTAAATGTCAAACTAGTTTTGAGGTAGGAGTTACATTAATTCCTCCTTTAGGTAAGCTTATTCCCTTATCATTTCATTTAAACTTCCCATGTACATATAATACTACAGAGTATGAGGCTCTAATAGTTGGTATATGTGTTGCGTTAGCATTAAAAGTCAAACAAATTTATATATTTCATTATTCGCTCTTAATTATTAAAAAAATAATTGGTACATATCATGCAGAGCATGATAAGCTTGTTCAATATAGAGACCTCACAATGACATTATTAGACAAGTTTGAATAATACACAATTGACAACATACCATGAAAGGACAATTAGCATGTAGATGCAATGGAAACTGCTGCTTCCCTTGTATGTCTTGATGATCCTCTCGTTGACTTCACATTTAAAGTTCAAATGATTCCTAAACCATCAATAGATGATAAAAGCAAAGAAGTGTTATTGACTGATATTGACAACTCTAGCGAATGGTATACAACAATATTCAACTATTTAAAAAATGGCATCTTTCCTGAGCCTACAAATAAGAAAACTTGAGCTCGTCTTCGAAAAATTGGATCTAAATACATAATCCTTACGAACATTCTATATAGAAAAACATTTAATGGTCTCTTTCTTAGATTTCTTAAATAGTCTGAAATCCTTATAGCACTTGAAGAAGCTCACATAGGTGCTTGTGGGGGGAAATTTTGGAGGAAGATCATTAGTTCAAAATTTGGTTTGTATAGGATATTATTGGAGACACATGGAACAATATTTTTTTGAGTATGTGAAGAAATGTCATAAATTTAAAGAAAACAATAATTTGATTCATGCCCCTGCCTTTGAAATTCGTGCTCAAGTTCCTATTTGGCCATATCAGTTTGGGGTTTGGACCTTATTGGGAAGATGTCACCCCCTTCTTCTATTGGACATACGTTTATCATTACTGCAACTGATTACTTCATGAAATGGGTGGAAGCTATCCCCTTTCATTCCACAATAGCAGATAGAATATATGGCATTTCATATTGGAAAATATTATTGCTTGTTTTGGTCTTCCTTCTACATTAGTTTCAAATAATGGAACTCCGTTTAAAAATAATGAAGTGAATAAATTCTTGGAAACATTCAATATTCAACATCATTTTTCAGCACCATATTGTTGATTATCAAAGCTTGCACCTCTCTGATAGCCTTAGGAGAAATTTAACAAGTGGGGGACCGATTTGCAACTCATTGAATACCTCTGAAATTTGTATAGAAAGCCAACCCTCTTCTCTAAGTTTAGAGAAAATATTTGAAGGAAATGCAAATATAAAACATAAAAAATGGTGATATGCCAAAGCTTTTACAACATTTCAAACCCAATCTTTCCTATGAATGATATATTAGACACAGAATGCCACAACCCTTCATTGTTGGAAAGAGAATGAATAACAAAGGCTAAATACAAGCACAATGTAGTCTTTCAAATCTCCCTATGGGAAGTGATCATTAAGGTCTGATCAAGCATAAAGATTTCCAAGGTTAATAGAAAAACATTCAGAAATTGCATAAACTCTTTCTCTTCTTACAACATAATATGAAAACACAACCTTTAAGGAAAATGGAGAAGTTCATATACATAATCAAGTTTCCACTAGCTATTATTATACCATATAAGCCTATAGCATGGAAATCAACTACTCAAACTACTTGAATTCAGCTTAACACAATTTTTCATTCTAAATGAAAGCATAAAGAAGGAACTTGATAAAGGCTATAACATGCACAATCTCAAAGATTTCTTCCAAATAGTTTATGATTGAATATCAAATGAACTTAGAAAACAAAGGTTGGATGCCAATTCAATAATAGTTAGAGCTAAGACAATATAACATGCTAGAAAAAAGAATTTTTCTACCAATTACTTCTAAAAATATTCTATTCCTAGAGAAAACTAAAGAAATTTTTTCCAGAGTTTAGGAAACTGGAACTTGGAACCCCTTCCTTCTATAGTTGATTCCCATTTATAGTTGAAAAGAGAGAGAACTATTGCCACACTCCAGAAGTAATTGCTGCCAGATGTTGGAATTTGATAGCTCACAATCTGATTATAGATCTTTAATTAGGTCATGGAAATATGTTCTCATCAATTTTGAACTAGTGCATTAACTCCATTTAGATATTTAGCAAAGACCGTTATTTGAAAATAATTAGATCCTAGAAAATAGCTTAGAAAAATTCTAGTTGACCAAACACGTAGCTCAATGGTGTCAACTCAAAGTTTCCATCCTGAAAACCAAAAAGGATCTAGCAAGCTTTGACACACTGCAAAAGATATCCCTTCATAAAAGCACAAATTGCCTATAGTGAAGAGATGATGTGTCAAGTGGGCGAGGATTCTCAGATTTGTGAAAATTGTCCTTGAAAAAATCTTCATTGAGCTGACACATGTCTCGAATCTCTCCTCAAAGGAAGATGATAAATGAAATACACACCACCACCATGTGGTGCATTACATTCCTTTTCGAACAACTTTCTTTTGAGTGCAGACACATCCGAAGCCAAAAAAACATCAAAAGCTAAAAATAAATTTGATTAAGGAAAAAATGCTTCACAGTTATGGCGGCTCACAAGGGGCCTTCACTTGCGGAGGAATGAACTTAGACCTCTGGAAATGCTTGGAGTTTGAGGAATGTAGAATGTTGCACCTCCAAATCCACATCAGTTGATTGGACGAGATTATAGATGACCTTATATGCCCGATCTAGCTCAAAGAATTATTTGAAGGAAACAAATCCACATTTTGTTGAAACAACCCCAAGGTGATAATAGAGATGAGAAAGGGGAAAGATCTCATGCTCGACGTAATCAATGGTGGGTGTCATGCTCAAACCTGGGAGTTCTTGAGAAGTCTAGACCTTATGTCTGATTGTATTCGTGATCTGCTCAAATGATATCACATCTTCATCTGGTGAAAGAAATGGAGTCAACCCAAAGCTATGTAGGACATTGAAATCCTTCTTGATTTTTTTAACCCTCTTTTTCAATATTGTCTGGCATTCCTTTCTCTTTGCTATGATTTTTTGGAAGTGGATGAACTTTTTTGATTTTTTGGAGGCAACCTTCGATCCAGAATTCATGCACTTATTAGGGCCTCATGAGTGGCCACACACAAACTAGAAATCAAGCTTTGTGATTCTACTACTCGAGGAGCATACAACTACAAAATTTAGTTACCTAGTGGGCCAACCTTTCCATTTAATTCTTGAACATCCCTCAAAAATTGTAGGGTTGGTTTGAGGATAGTGACCACAACCGTGATCTATTCTGAGTTAGTGGATATCAACTTCTTTAACACTAGGAGGGTCCTAGACCCTTGTGTAGTAGTTAACTCATGATGGAATTGAGCCTCTTTCACTCTTGCATTCTCCTCCATTTGACTCTTCTCTTGGAGGTAATTTGTGAGTTCAGAGCTCAATCTTCCGATATCTTGGTCACAAACCTGCATATTAGACGCGATCTCTTATTTCTCTTGTCTTGACTTCTCTACTTTTGCATGAACCTTTAGTAGATTATCGGAAGCTTGGAATTAGATGCCATCCAACTCTCTCTTTATATTTTCCTAAGTACATTGGTACTATGCATTTTTCTGGTGCTTAGCAACAAGCTCAACTCTCAACTTTTCAATTTCAACATATAGTTGAACTTGTTAACCTTGGGCCTCCACAAGCAACTTAGCTATTTCTCGATGATTTTGTATTTTCCTTATGCATGCCATCTCGACATCTCTAGCCTTGATATTTTTCTGTAGCTTTCTCACTATTTCCTTTTCATTTATCATCTTTTCCTCGTGCTTCTTCAATTTCCTATCCAACCTCTTGTAATCCACATATACTACATTTTGGGTGGCCTTAGGTATGACCACTTTATCACGCAAGTGAGTTTCATTCAAATCCAGACCCATGGATCTGATGTCGTAATCCTCCTTCTAAATTTTTCTTTGGGTTTGGACATGAGTGACTTCATGGTAGTGATTAGCAGAGAATTCCACTCTTCATTGAAGCAAGCTTCAATCTTCTTAGTAGTCAGCAACGCAACATTCTTTAATAGTAGTTTTTTCTTTCTTGCCAATTAGGACTACTTGGTTGCATCGAAATGATCTTGAAAACTCTATGGCATGTCAATTCTTTGTGCTACAATGGAAGCACCAAGAGGGAGAAAAAAAATAGTGACAAAAGGAGAAACTTCAGACATATTGTTGATGATGTTTTCTGCACAACAACAACTCAAACATAATATAATATCCTATCTCTCTTGAAAGGTAAATCTCTATCAGCAAGCCTCAAGAGATAACCCCAAGGTCTCTAATGTCAGGTCTTGAAAATTCATAAACAACTTAGTGATAAACATGAAAATGTTGGTAATCACAAAGGGACCTTACTACAAGAAAATACTGAATCTTGAATTTATCAGATCTAGCAATATGATGATACTTCAATCCTAAATCTAACAAAAATGGTAAAATAAATAACAAAATATAAGGGTTTTAGAGAGATTTCTAAATTAAAACTACTCCTAAGATTAACAATGCAAGTGACAAACACATGAAATGGACCAATCCCTCAGAAACTGATTTCTACTTGACCCAAATGTATCTACAATCTTATAGAAATAGTGCAATCTTCTAAGGCATTAAATATTTTTTAGATCATGAACATTCATTCAAAACAACCCTATTGCAATCGAAATGAATAAACCTTCACAATTGAACTAAGCGCAATGAATATAAAAGTCCAGGCTAACTTTTCAAAGCAACTAACAATCAGTTGGTTGCGAAAAGAGTGGACTAGGGATTGCTACAAACACTTCAAGCATCAAACCATAAACACCATTGAATCATTTCTAATTCTAAATATAGCATATATCTAATACTTCCCAAGCAATCTCAAAGATATAACAACTAGAACCATGCAAGATAAATCAACACAAGAGAATTCACCAAAAGCACACTGTCTCCAATTGTATTGAATTACCCAAAGTAGCAACAACTCCAGTATTCTGTTACAACACTTTCTCAAAATGAACTAACTTCTAACTCTTGCTCTACTACTTAATTCACTTCAGTATCAAAACTATCTATCTAGCCCTTACAAATGAGGCAAGATGCCATATTAATAGAAATCCCCCAAGGCATGTTGGCCTAATTAAAATTTACAATAATAATAAATGGCCATAAAAAAAGTTAGCCAAGAGGAATTCAAAATAAGATAGAATATGAAATAATGTATGAAATCCAATACGGCTCGGACCAATGCATGCAAAATAATAGGGAAGCACAAATTTTGATGTAGCCTTGAATTAACTGCTTTCCCCTTTATCTTTATTTTGATCCACCCTATCATGCACCATCACAAGTACCCTGTCCAAGTCAGCTATATGTGGCAAAGGTAAAACCTTAATTCTCCTTTCAATAGATTTAATATTTTCTCTTGATTGCTCCACCAACTTATCCCACTCAACTCTACTGGTTTGATAATTATCAATGAATGCAATATAAGTGGCCGCATCATCCAACTGATGTTTAGTAGCTGGGTCCTCATGGATTGGAGAATATACATCTCACCACCATTTTCTCAACTACTCAAAGCTCAAATTCTTTGGTGTGAATTTCCTTCTCCCTGTCATCACCTCAAAGAAAGAAATGCATCTATCATAGATATTAGTCAGGGCATCCTCAATTTTCCTCCTCTGCTTATATATCTTCTTCAAAACCTTTTGCCTTATTTACAAAGCTTCAAACCATTCCCAAGGTTCTATAGCTCTGAAGGAAGGGAGAATTCCATCACTCACTAGCTTATCCTTAGTGTATTCCATGATAGTTTTTGTCTTCTGCAATAGTAGATCTAAATCTTCTTTATCTTGAGCCAATACATCTTTCAACCAATCTATTGCCATCATTTCATCTCCTACGGTTTAAAGGATGTATTTGATAGAATCATATCCTTTAGTTTGCACCCCTTGTAACTAGATTACTATGGCAAGAGTAGTGGCCTTTAAATTATTTCCAACTCTGATATAGTTTCTTGGGGCAAGAAACTTGCAGCAAAAGATGAGGAACTAATGGATTGCAATGGTTTCATCAAATCTTCCAGATATTTCTTAAGTTTTTCATTCTCTTTCTTCAACTCCTATTTAGCTTGTGCTTCTTTCCTCAATCTTCCCAGAATCATGGCACTTGAACCCTCATATTCTTCAATATCCTGTTCCATGGAAGTGGGTCCTAGGTTGATAGTCTGCATGGTGTAATCACTCTCAGTAACCTCATCTCTATTCTTTTTTATGGTAGGAGTAGCAATGTGGACCACTCTGTTGTTTTCTTCATCCCTTTCGATCTTGGAGATTACCCTAGCCTTCTTCTTTCCTTTACCTTTTCCTATTTTTGCTAGTAGCTCATCCCAATTGGGAGGAGTATCATCCACAACAATTTTTTTTCTCTTTATTTCTTTATCAAACCAACCTGGAATAAAAAAATATGACTATATTTCACTCTATCCCACTTCTTCCTGCTGACCCTTGGGTGTATCTTTTGGCTTCTCAGGGAAATCCTCATCATTATCATGTTCTCCTCTGTGATACTCTTCTTCTTCATGCACTGGTGATGGAGTCTTAACAGGTGATTCGTCTCTCTGAGGGGATCTGTATTTTGTACTTCTAGTAGGAGAATCCTCATGAGTTACCAAGGGAGTCTATAGAATTTTCTCAATTTCTGTAGTTGCACTATGAAGGTCACCTTCTTGAAACTCTTCTCCCCCTTCACTTGATGGG
Source organism: Sequoia sempervirens (assembly GCA_007258455.2). Classification (NCBI taxonomy): domain Eukaryota; kingdom Viridiplantae; phylum Streptophyta; class Pinopsida; order Cupressales; family Cupressaceae; genus Sequoia; species Sequoia sempervirens. The sequence continues at coordinate 761,789,476 of VDFB02193867.1, read as the reverse complement.
TGCTCCACATCTGCTAGTTGTTCTGATGCACCATGTGGTTTATGGAGTGGAGAAGCCACTTTATGTTGTTCTACAACAAAGGTTGTTGGAGGAATATCCTTCTTTGGCACACTATCCTTGGGAGAAGGAGTTCTTGATCTTCTTGTGTATACCTATGTCTTCTCTCTAGAACTTTCTACATTTACCACTATTGAAGGATTAGTTTCACTTTTCTCCTTGGAAGGTCCACCCTTCTTTCTTGAACCCCTTGTTGTTTTCCTCCTTTTAGGTACTGGGGCACCATCCTTTTCTTCTCCTTCACCGAGTTCTTCCTCTATAGATTTTTCCATCTTTGAAGTATTAGTCCTCTTCTTTTCTTTTCATTTCCTCTGTTTCTCCTGCTCTTCTCCTTGGGAACCTTTGATCTTAATCTTAAAAGGAGAATCCACCTTAGTTTTTCCCTTAGGATCTTCCTCAGTCGACTCCTCGGAAGTGGAATTGGATTTTAGATCCCCCATCGGATTATAGGTACATGGCACACCTTCACTTTCAAGCTCCCACACCTTGTGTTTGAGCCACAACTTGGTGTATTTCGTCACAGGGGCCATGATTTTCTCTAATTTAGTTTTTTCTTCTTCCAGCCAATCTACTTCTCCAATTGGTTTGTCCTTAATTGGCTCATAATTGTGACTTTTGATTAAGTCTCCATCATCTTCCACCTAATCAGGAACCATTTTCACACTATACATTCAGACCACATCAACTAGGAGTCTAGAGAATTTCTTCTTTCTTACCTCAAACTCATCCTTGCTATTGGCCCAGTAGTCTTCTATGTCATCTCTATGGTGGTATTCCTTGCTAGCTTTCTTTAGTGCTTCACTAGTGATATAAAAACCCAGCCTTTTTGAATGGTGAGATGACCCGAGAGTGCTCATTTCCTCCTCAAAAGCATAGGCTAAATTAATTGAAGGGCATACCTTGCTAGTACGTATCTTCAGAGGAAAATCTCCACCAAATCCAGTTTTATGCTTATCTTTCTTTACAATGGTGTCAAAGTCACATAAATTCCTCATGACCTCCAAAAGTACATGTTTTGTGGGATACCTTGGAAGCTTGTATGGAGCCCTCTGACAACCATCTATTCTTATGTAAGAGAAGGTGGGAAACTCTATGAACCAAGCCCCATACATTTTGATTAGCTCCTTAGCATCGTCTGATATTCTCACGTGCTCTGCACCTTGGAGCAATCTAGTTATGTGCATGGTGAATGCATCATTCACCCTCCCGTAACTTCAACTTCCTAAGTGCAATTGAGGATAAACCTCATAAATTACATCCTGTCCAAATATTCCTCTCGTGCTCAATCATTTATAGTGATGGAATCTTGCAAGTGCATACACTAAATAAGAAGTCATGGAGAATACCTTGGTCTATAGCACGTTACACATTTTCTCATGAATCACAGTACTTATAACACCTGCCCAATGATAATTGATATTTTCCTTCTCCATCCTCATAATGACATAGAACATCCAATTCTCGAACATACCTACACTATTTAGGCCTACCACCTAGCTAAGCAATGTGATGGCATCATAGACTTCTTGTTTAAACTTTTCCTTGTTCAATTGCTTAGGAAGTTTTGAGAAATGATACTTTGGCTTTTCAAACCAAGAATTGATAAGCTGTTATGACTTAATATTCTCCTCCTCATAGTACCTTTTAGCTGCCTCCATAATAAAAGCCATCACATGAGATCTTTTTGGCATATCAAAAGTTTGTGCATTAGAGATAGGGTTAAGTTTAGCCAATACTCTCCCTTGAGCACTGACTATCCTTTGTGAATCCCTGCGATAGTGTTGGGAACATTCCAATACCAACTCATAACATTGAACTGTGGGGGAAAATCCCGCTACATGAGATAATCCTTATTCCTTTAGTCTCCTGGCCAGCACTGGAAGATGTTCTTGTGCCATCCTTTCCTTAAACTCCTCATAGTCCCATCGAACAACATTTGTGTCTGAAACTTCAAACCAGACGAAAGCTATCTTACTTTGTAGAATCCTGCTCTTTATGTCCAATTTAACTCTTTTTGCTTCTGAGATAGAGGATCCCCCCATATCACCCTTAGCCTTTCCAAGCACTGCCATGCTAGCTTCAGCCTGCATGCATCAAATACTAACATGAAAATCCAATTGTTGATAACATATTTATCAAAGTGTTAGCTCAAAATCATAAGAAAACCATAAAATCAACTATAAATCATCATAACTAAGAAGTTGAGGATTCCGAGCTAACCGGGGAAAACCAGTCTGGGAGGAACTTCAAAAAATTCCAAATCAAGTGGATTTTCCTAAAGAAGGCACAAATATCAACAAAAGACCATCAAAATGAAGAAATGATGCAAATAACATTGTGTAATCTTATAATTGAAAGCATAGAATGTGAAGAATTCATCATTAAATTCATCCATTTCATCGAATTTCTAAGTTCCACAAAGCCACTCAGAGAATTCAGAAAAATTCGGCTGGACTAGAACTCCACAAAGTCTCCAAAGCTCTAAATTTCAAAGCACACCCTGGAACACTAAAGGTTAAATGGAATCCGGGAAAATCTGGGGTTGCAAAAATTCTGTGAAGTGATCGGAATCCCAGAAAACCATTATTATGTTTGATTTTCCTTGATACAATCAAATAACCATGAATCTCAAATCTCTTGAGCTCGACTCAAATCTAATTCATGTTTCCTATCAACCCCTTTGGATCAATACTACTTGAGGCATTAAATGGTGAATGTTCATAACAAACCAATGATGCCCTAGATTTGACTATTGAAACCTCTGCCATGGGTGAAAGGAACTAGCTCAGATAAAACCTGGATTGAGTTTGAATGCACTCAACAAGGAACCAACTAAAACTTTGATTTATGGGGCAAGGTGCGAGAACCATTTTAGAATGTGGAACATCACTAAAATACAAATGGTTAACTAGGGCAGAATATAAGATAGGCATTAAGAATCCTCAAACATCTAACGCAACCCTAGTTTGAAGCATTTAATTGTCAAACATCCAAAATTGAGCTAGACATAACATGGCCATGGACAACCAATCATTAACATTTCAAAGGCAAGGACCAAAGTTACATAACATTAGTAAATCAAATTCAACCATGAGGAAAATGAGCATTTAACTCGGATGCCCTAGCGACCAAATCAAATTGAATGCAAGAAATCTAGGTTCCTTAATAAGAAAATCAAGAAATTTGAACGCCCAAATTTTGAGGCCTTAGATGTAAGAGTGATACACAGTGAAAGATGAGAGAAAATGATGCAAAATCCCCTTAAATTCAACCATACTTGTGTCGCGGAGATAGTACAGAGGTGCATTAATGTCGTTGACAAGAAAGGCTGAAGAAATTCAGAATCCTGACGGTAAAAAAACATCTTAGAAAAATCTGATAAATGTGGAATTCTGTGAAGTCCTAGATTTCCCGAGCTACAACATTAATCTCTTCGCCGGGCTTTGAGTGAAATCTAGGAAAATACAGATGGAGCAGAAAATCCTGAAATGAAGTAAAAACCCGAACTTTGTTCAAAACTTAAGATTTTCAAAGTGCTTCCTAGAGGGGGCCATTTGCACGAATAAGATAAGCATTCAAGCACATGCAAAGGTAACAAAACCTCAACATAACAAGGGCCCAAAACCAAAAGCTAAAGCAAAAGAGGGTCCCTATTTTCAATAGGGTGTGTGTGCAAAAACTGCATAACAAATGGTGACTCTACTGGGAAAATGCTCGAAAGCATTTCAGTGACAATCTAGAATCAAGAACCCAAAATATTTGGTTTCGATCTTCGTATCAGACAAACAAATCAAAATGCAAGATTAAAGAATCAGAACCAAAAGTGGACTGAACCTTCTATAAACTGAAAATCCAAGTGTGTGCACATGAGTTCATTTCCCTCCTTGAGCTACTGTAGAAACTAAGTTTAATCAGGTCAGGCTACATAAAGATTCTAACTTCGAAAGCAACTTGGATAGAGCCTTGCTTCTAGTCAGGCATCTATAGCCCTGATGAGCCTATTGTTGTGACTCTCCCGAACATAGCTCTATTGCCAGCCAGACATCTATAGCCCTGATAGAGATATTCAGATACTCCCGATAAGTTTAATTCATTTGATTTTCAATATTTTCTCTTTTCTTCTTTTGATATTTCTTTTCTTTTTCACTTTTTTAGTTCAACCTGCGAACAATGAAGTTCACTCTTAGGGCTGAGAACCATAGTGGCGCTAAAGTAGAAATAGGATTTTTCACCTAACAAGACCTCACAAAGATCCCACTGCAACTTAAGGATTCTTAAAATGTATGAGAGATATAAGATTTCAGAATATTTCAAATTCAAATCAAACTAGTGACCCATCCTCCATAAATCAAACATTTAGACTTCTTGACGATAACAAAGACCTCAACCATCCATTCAAGAAACATAATTAAAGTTCATCAAGGAAATACTCAGAATAGTCCCAGGTAAAAGTATATTTTCCATGCAGGTGCAACACATCCAGAAGAAAACAAGAAGACCCTTAAAGCAAAAGAAGAGCAAAAATGCACCAAACCAAAATCAAACCTACACTAACCAAAGCAAACAAAAGAAAAATAGAAAGGGAAACCTATTCTAACCAAAGAAAAGCAAAGCAAGCCAAGCAGAAAAGAAACCTACTCTAACTATGTATAGGAAAAGAGCTGAAAAATAGCTCAGGATTGGAAATAATGCTTCAAGTACTACCCACTGACAAGCATTGGGATATCCTCCCCAGTGATAGTTTGCAAGCGAAAAGCATTATCTCCTAGGATCTTTGAGATCTTGTAAGGGCCAAGCCAAAGTCTATCAAATTTACCATGCTCCCCCTTACAGTCATGGGATTTATCCCAGTAGAGAACCAAATCAAAAATCCTAAAGGATTTTACCTTGGCTCTTCTATCAAACCACCTTTTGACTACCCCCTGATGTTTGGGAAAGTTTTCAAGGGCTTCATCTCTTTTCTCCTCAAGGTGTAACAACTTAGCAAGTCAGGCTTCACTTTTATCCCCCTCATCATAATATTCATTAATGAACTGTAGGGTGGGGATTTTTAACTAAATAGGAAACATAGGCTCTAACCCATAAACCAGGTGGTAAGGGGATATTCCTATGGAAGTCTTGTGTCCTATACGATCTACCCAGAGAAAAAATCTGAGTTCAGTGTGCCAATGCTTAGGATTTCTTTCTAATAACTTGCAAATAATAGTTAGGATATTTTTATTGGAAGACTCAGCCAAACTGTTACCCTGAGGGTAATAATTGGATGTGAACTGAATTATAATTCCATGATCAAAGGCCTAGTTAGAGAATTTCAATGATGCCAATGCAGGACCATTATCACAAACCAAAGACATAGGACATCCAAAATGGTTAATAATACCTAATTCGATGAAATTGATTACCACCTCAGAAGTACATTGCTTGCAAGCAAAGGCCTCAATCCATCTTGTGAAATAATCAATAACAGTAAGAATATACCTATGACCTACAAAGGAAGGTGGATTGATTGGACCTATGAAGTCCATTCCCCACTGCGCGAAAGGTTTTACCTCAAAGACTGGTTGAAGTGGGAGTGTTGCATGCTTCTCTCTGGTTGTTGCAGTTTGACACACATGACAAGTTCTAACATGGTTGTGTGTGTCTTTGAATAGTGTGGGCCAATAATAACCAGCTCTTAGAATCTGATTCATTGTAGAAGGTGCAGATCCATGGCCTATACCATATCTGTCATGAAATTCCAACATTACTCTTTTAGATTCTACTTTTTCTAGGCACCTTAAGTAAACACCATCATGATTTTTCTTATATAGAACAACTCCCTTTAGCATGAAACTGCCACTCTTCAAACACAATTCCCTTCTCTGTACTGCATTAAGATGGTCAGGACATCTTTGAGTCAAGAGATAGTGAATGATATCATCATACCATTCCCTGGGAGAAACATCTTCTAGATTATAATGCTGGCCTACAAGATCAAGGCCTATTTATGCCATTTTCCTTGTAAGTCCTTGCCCTCTTACCAGCTTCATGGGTTGAATCTCAATGTCATATTCTTGTAACATAGTTACCCACTTAGTTCTATGCTCTCTTAGCTCATTCTGCATCAACAACTTGACTGCAAGATCTGGAACTATTGCAAAGACCTTGTTTCTAAGGATATATTGTCTAAATTTCTTTGCAGCTCTGACTAAAGCATAAGGATGCTTCTCCACACTTGGGTACCTTAGTTCTGTATCTTTCAATGGTGCACTCATAAATGCTATGGGATTTTCATTTCCTTGATCAGATTTTTGAGTCAACATAGTAGCACAGGAGTGATCAGAAGCAAACAAATATATATAGAATGGCTTAGCATAATCTGGACTCACCAAAATCGGGGAGCTTTAGGAATAGCTCTTTTTATCTTTGCAAATTCTTCCTTAGCTTTTGCACTCCATTCAACTTTGAATTCCTGCTTCAACCTTGCATTCAGTGGCTTGACTATTTCTGCAAATCTAGTGATGAACTTCCATACAAAGTTGATTTTTCCAAAGAATGATTTCATTTCTTTCTTGCTAGCAGCTGGTTGGATCTTGAGTATAACTTCCACTCGTTTTGGATCAATGGAAATTCCTTTCTTAGAGATAACATGTCCCAACAATTTTCCCTATGTAACTCCAAAGATGCATTTATTTGGATTGAGAGATATACCAAATTCCTTGCACTTCTGAAACACTTTACATAAGTCTGCTATGTGGTCTCCTCTCTTCTTGGAAAATACTATCAGATCATCCATATAAATGATTATGCATTTACCAATTATGTCATTAAAGGAAATGTCCATGGCTCTCTAGAAGGTGGCTCAAACATTGATCAAGCCAAAGGGCATCCTTCTGTAAGAAAAAGTGCCCCACTTGGTGGTGAAAGTAGCTTTATGTCTATCCTCATATTGCACCATAACTTCATTGTATCCTGAGTAGCCACCTAGGAAAGACATCATCTGAGATCCATTGACAATCTGAAGTACTTCATCTAGTGAGGGTACTTGATAATTATCCTTTTTTGATGCTTTGTTAAGGTTCCTAAAATCCACACAAAGTTTGATTTCACCATTCTTTTTTCTTACAGGAACCGAGTTTCCAACCCAAGTTGAATATCTAACTAGAAATATGATTCCCACAAATAGCAGCTTCTGCACTTCCTTTTAAATTAGTGGTTCTAGTAGAGCATTGATTCCCCTCTACCTTTTCCTAAAGGGTCTTACTCCTGGATAGAGAGGGATAGTGTGAGTTATAATTGATGTGTCATAGGTCTTCAAGTCCTCATAACTCCAAGCTATCAAATATTGGTATGTATGTAATGCATCAATTATTCCTTTCCTCTCTTTTGGAGTACACACTTTTCCAATGAAGAAATTTTTGACATCATCTTGAGTTCCCATATTATATGTTTCGCACTGTCCATTGATGGACTCCTTCTTGGCATCTTGTTCTTGATCTCTTACCTTATCTAGATCAAAAATCCTTTCTAACTACACCATTCCTTTGGGAATAGTATTGGTCTTTAGATTAATTACCCCTTCCAAATCCATCTCTGCTTCTTGGAGTTTAGTTTCATCAATGATTTGAGAAGCAAAGACATCTAAGCTTGTGATAAAATCCAAATTGTTCTTATCATCTTCAATTACCTGGAAATTAGTAACATTGTCAGGTACTAAAGGTACTGGGGTCAGTTCCATCGTAAACTTCTTCAATCCAGAGAGAGACAGAGGTTGCAATGTACTAGCTTCCTGAGCAAGGGAGTCACCCATTTGGTTTTTATTACGTGGGATCAATTGTATGTTGAAGGCATAAAATCCTTCAATAAGGTCCCATACTCTATTCCTATAATTGGTCATTCTTCTGTCATGACAGGAGTATTGTCTCCTAACTTGCTTAACCACTAACTCAAAGTCCCAAAAGACTTGCAAAATCTTAACCTTTTTCTTTAATGCCATGAGCAACCCATGAATCAAAGCCTCATATTCTTCTACATTATTCATACAATGAAATTGAAGTCTATGATTAGCAAAGAAAGTTTTACCTCTTGGAATGATTAGCTCAAATCTTGCCCTAGCTCCTTGCTTTGATTTGGATCCGTCAAATCTTAAAGTCCAACAACTAGCTGCTACAGACTTTCTCACTGTAACTCTTGCACTATTGCTACTAGATGGTTCTTCATTAAGCATTACTTTCTTTCCTTTAGAATCCTTTTGGAAATTTTGGATATCAATTTTGACTACTATAGTGGGGTTGATACACTTTTGTATTTGTTCTATTGTAGCCTGGCACAAGCAACAATCTAATTCTAAATGGGAGGAATTATGAACCCTACACCAATTTGGCAAGAGTAGTTCTCCAAAATTCATTCCTCTACCCAACTGAACTTTATCTTCAATACACTTTTGAATGGATTCCTGGAAACTATCCAACAAGCCGAGTTGATTATCTATAGGATCATCACTTATTGGTTCCACCAAGGCTTTAGTACCACTAGATTCAGCTATGAGATCAATAGGCACAACATGTAACATAAGGATTTCTTCTACCTCATATTCCTCAAAAGGGGTTGCAAGTACGTAATTTCCTATGCTCACTTTAGATATCAAAATCTCATTTGAAGTGTTCTAATATTCTATAATCATGTATTTCATTCTGGGTTCTCTTTCAATTTTGATCTGATTCGGAACTCCCTTCCAGGGAAGCCACATGTGAGAGTGATCAGTTGATACATATCTATTCAAATCCCATGTAAGTCTCTTCCCAATATTAGACCATAAGCATCAGGTATATCAGCCACCTGTATATTAATAACCTGCTGAATTCTAGGGTCAGAAGCAACCTGCATATGAATCATGTTTAATTCCCCTACAACATTAACTTTAGTTCTATCCAGTTGAGTAACTTTCTTTTGAGAATCATTAGTACTAATACCCAAAGCTCTATAGATACCAAAAGGCATTACATTGGTAGAAGCACCTAAATCTAACAAACAATTGTGTAGATTTTTACCAAATATGTAGACAAAAATAAAAAATGGAGGAGTATCTGTTTTCCCTTGGAACAAGGTCAAGGGATTATCCACCTAAGCAACTTGAGTTTTTTCCTTCTCTTTCCCTTTATCTCTAGGTGGTATATGAATCTGTTTATGAATCTAATTCTGCCCTTTTACCGGTTGAGAACTAGATGCCTTATTGAAACTTTCACTAATTGATTTATCTTGTGATATGGTATTTTCATTATAAGCTCCTAGAACTGTATTCCTAATGGTTGGAACTCTCAATAACTCAAATTCAAAGAGACTTACCTTTAGTTTTCTGAGTTCTTCTGCAACATATATGGCCAATTGTTCCTCACTCAGATTAGTAGGGGTCTCCTTTGGGAATTCCACCACCTTGTCCTTGTTTGCATCAACACCTTTCCCTTTTGACATGTCCACATGTCCTTGATCTGTAGATAAATATTTCCTAGACACCTAAGGATGTGGTGGATTATTGCTGACATTAGGATCTAGAGGCGTAGTGAAGTTGTTCGGTGGAATGGAGGTGGTGAAGGGGCCTCCATCCTATGGACCTCTATGTGGCAAGTCCCTCAAATCATACTTCTTCGTAGGTCATTGGAATGTCTACACCTCTTCAATATAAGCTTCTTCTTCATCTATAAGGTCATTTTCATTAACTAGATTTTCATCAAACAAATGTATAATCTCATCTCCATTGCACACCTGGTCTGCCTCTTCCTTCAGTTGGTCTGATTCTTCTTCAGTCACATTTTCCTTGATTTGTGGAAAAGGAGAATGATTCAATACCAACACTAATGAATCATAGGGAGTAGATGGCACCATTTCTTGACTACTTGCATTATTCTCCACTTCATACTAAAAAATTGAAACTCCTGTCTGGAACTCTTGACAATCTAACTCAGAATGTTGACATGTTTTATGGAGCCTACACCATCCTAATAAAGCAACCTCAACTAAATATACACCACTTGGAGGCTTCTCTTGGTTGACTAGCTGATTGACTGGCTGATCCAATGGGGTGGGAATACCTCCATTGTTAGGCCTCATATTCCAAGTCTTGTTTTATCTAGGTGGTTGTCTCCTATCGAACCCTTGTCCTCCAACTTGCCCTCTATCAAAGTTCTTTCCTGAGGATTGTCCTTTATCATAATTTTGTCCTCTATCATTATTATACCCTTTGTCATTATTATATCCTCTTTCATTGCTATATCCCCTTTCAGGATGTTCTGCTCTATCAAAATGTTGTCCTTGTTGATTTTATCAACTTTCTCTGCTATGATTAGACTACATATTTCTCTAAGAAGCTTGCAGTTGACTGTTCTAGTTCCTCAAATAAGTTACCTCCATATTCAACTTCTTCACTTTTTTAGTCAATTCATCCATTCTCTCCTTGTCCATATTTTGGTATGGACGCTGGTTCACATTACTTTGAGGATATCCTACTGCAGTATTGGCATTCTACTTCATAATTTTGTAGATACGTGGGAAAACTAGCCTAAGGCTATGGATGAAGAGGCTGATTTACATTTTGTTGAGGGTAGCTGATTGTGGGTGGAAATTGACTCATAGGAGGTCCTAGGTGAGGGACCAGAGGCAATTGAGGTATTGGATTCATGATAGGAGTGTGATTAGCGAGAGCCTGCTTGAGAATTGGGACTTGCCCAAGGTGAGCAATGGGTCCTAATGATGGTAAAGACCCAGAAAAATGTTGCCTTAAAGCAATAATAACCTTCAAAGCCATTGTGTATGCATCAAGTAGGGTATTAGGAAGGTTGTTTCTCCATTTCATGAAGGTAGTTGTTAGACTATCAAGTCCCTCATAATAGACTTCTAAAGTAGTGGGCTCATCAACAACATAAGGGGTCTGTAGTTGGGTATAGGCACAATGAAACCGGTTGTTAAAGGACCCTATAGGTTCATGGACTTCTCTCTTAACATTGGTGAACTGAAGAGAGAGCTCACTTGCACTAATGGGGATCCTAAAATTTTGCAGAAATGCAGTCTCTAGTTCAGTCCAATTCTGGATGGACTGAGCAGGTAAATGATTGTACCAATAGAAAGCATCCTTCCCTAGGGAATAAGGAAAGAGTCTACATGCTACATCCTCATGATTGATTCCTCTATGCTTAAGGTGAGTCTGAAAGATCCTGATGTGTTCCTCAACAGTTATATTGGGATCATTAACATGGAAATTTGAACAAAAGTGTTTAGGGTTCTTGGGCATGACATTATAATTAGCAAAAGTCAACCGAGATGGTTTATTAGCTAGGAAAGCCATTGGTGGAGGTGGGGGTGGTAATGGCTGATTTATGGCTGGCTGAGGTTGCTCAATGGGAGTGTCCTCAAACTTAGATGAAGATGGGGATGATGGAGATAATGGAGGTGGCTGGGTGGATGATGATTCTCCACTTCTATCGGCCCTTCTTGACCTAGTAGGGGCTAGTAATTCTTGAAATTCTACCTCCCCTGGAGTAGATCTGCTTCTTCTTCTAAATCTTTCAGGAGATATGGCACACAAAAATTGATCTAGCTTGCTTATTCAGTCCCTCCTTCTAGCACCAATCTATTGATGATGTTTTTTGCACAACAACTCATACATAATATAATATCCTATCTCTCTTGAAAGGTAAATCTCTATCAGCAAGCCTCAAGAGATAACCCCAAGGTCTCTAATGTCAGGTCTTGACAATGCATCAACAACTTAGTGATAAATGTGAAAATGTTGGTAATCACAAAGGGACCTTACTACAAGAGAATACTAAATCTTTACTTTATTAGATCTAGCAATATGATGATACTTAAATCCTAAATCTAACCGAAATGGTAAAATAAATAACAAAAGATAAGGGTTTCAGAGAGATTTCTAAATTAAAAATACTCCTAAGATTAACAATGCAAATGACAAACACTTGAAATGGACCAACCCCTCAGACACTAATTTGTACTTGACCCAGATGGATATGCAATCTTATAGAAATAGTGCAATCTTCTAAGGCATTAAATATTTTTAGATCATGAACATTCATTCAAAACAACCCTATTGCAATCGAAATGAATAAACCTTCACAATTAGACCAAACACAATGAATATAAAAGTGCATGCTAAATTTGCAAAGCAACTAACAATCAGTTGGTTGCAAAAAGTGTGGACCAGCGATTGTTGTAAAAAATTCAAGCATCAAACCATAAACACCATTGAATCATGTCTAATTCTAAATCTAACATATATCTAATACTTCCCAAGAAATCCCAAAGATAGAACAGAAAGAACCATGCAAGATAAATCAACACAAGAGAATTCAACAAAAGCACAATGTCTCCAATTGTATTGAATTACCCAAAGTATCAACAATTCCAGTATTTTGTTACAACTCTTTCTCAAAATGAACTAACTTCTAACTCTTGCTCTACTACCTAATTCACTCCAATATCAAAACTATCTATCTAGCCCTTACAAATGAGGTGGGATACCATATTAATAGAAACCCCCAAGGCATGTTGGCCTAATTAGAATTTACAATAATAATAAATGGCCATAAAACAAGTCAGCCAAGAGGAATTCAAAATAAGATAGAATATGCATTAAATGTATGAACTCCAATACGGCTCAGACCAATGCATGCAAAATAATAGGGAAGCGAAAATTCTGATGTAGTGTTGCATTAACTGATTTCCCCTTTGTCTTTATTTCGATCCACCCTATCACGCACCATCACAAGTACCCTGTCCAAGTTGGCTATAGGTGGTAGAGGTAAAACCTTAATTCTCCTTTCAATAGATTTAATAATTTCTCTTGATTGCTCCATCAACTTATCCCACTCAACCCTACTGGTTTGTATTTATCAATGACTGCAATATAAGTGGCTGCATCATCCACTTGATGTTCAATAGCTGGGTCCTCTTGGTTTGGAGAATATGCATCTCGTTACCATTTTCTCAACTACTCAAAGCTCAAATTCTTTGGTGTGAACTTCCTTCTCCCTATCATCACCTCAAAGAAATAAATGCATCTATCAAAGATATTTGTCAGGGCATCATCAATTTTCCTCCTCTGCTTATATATCTTCTTCAAAACCTTTTTCCTTATCTGCAAAGCTTCAAACCATTCCCAAGGTTCTGCAGCTCTGGAGGAAGGGAGAATTCCATCACTCACTAGCTTATCCTTAGTGTATTCCATGATAGTTTTGGTCTTCTGCAATAGGATATCTACATCCTCTTTATCTTGAGCCAATACATCTTTCAACCAATCTATTGCCCTCATTGCATCTCCTCCGATTGAAAGGATTTCTGTGATAGCATCATCTCCTTTAGTTTTCACCCCTTGTAACTAGTTTACTATGGTAAGAGTAGTGGCTTTCATTCTTTCCAGCTTTGATATATTTTCTTGGGGCAGGAAACTTGTAGTAGAAGATGAAGAACTAATAGATTGCAAGGGTTTCATCAAATCTTCCAAATATTTCTTAAGTCTTTCATTCTCTTTCTTCAACTCTTGTTTAGCTTGTGCTTCTTTCCTCAATCTTCCTAGGATCACAAAACTTGAACCCTCATATTCTTCAATATCCTGTTCCATGGAAGTGGGTCCTAGGTTGATAGTCTGCATGTTGTAATTACTCCTAGTAACCTCATCTCTATTTTTTTCTATGGCAGGAGTAGCAATGTGGACCACTTTGTTGTTTGCTTCATCCCTTTTGATCTTGGAGATGACCCTGGGCTTCTTCTTTCCTTTACCTTTTCCTATTTTTTCCAGTAGCTCATCCCAATTGGGAGGTGTATCATCCACAACATTTTTTTTCTCTTCATTTCTTTATCAAGCCAACTTGGAACAACAGACTCTGACTGTATTTCACTATGTACCACTTCTTCCTACTGACCCTTGGGTGTATATTTTGGCTTCTCAGGAAACTCCTCATCTTTATCATGTTCTTCTCTGCCATACTCTTCTTCTTCATGCACTGGTGATGGAGTCTTAATAGGTGATTCCTCTCTTTAAGGGGGCCTGTCTTCTGTACTTCTAGTAGGAGAATCCTAATAAGTTACCAAGGGAGTCCATAGAATTTTCTCAATTTCTACAGATGCACTATGAATCTCACCTTCTTGAAACTCTTCTCCCCCTTCACTTGATGGGTGCTACACATCTGCTGGTATTTCTGATGCTCCATGTGTTTTATAGAGTGGTGAAGCCTCGTTATGTTTTTCTGCAGCAAAGGCTACTAGAGGAATATCCTTCTTTGGTGCATTGTCCTTGGGAGAAGGAGTTCTTGATCTTCTTGTGTATACCTGTCTTCTCTCTAGAACTTTCTACATTTACCACTGTTGAAGGATCAATTTAACTTTTCTCCTTGGAAGATTCACCCTTCTTTCTTGACCCCCTTGTTGTTTTCCTCCTTTTAGGTGTTGGGGCACAGTCCTTTTCTTCTCCTTCATTGAGTTCTTCCTCTACAAATATTTTTTTTTTTGAAGTAGCAGTCCTCTTCTTTGTTTTTGGTTTCCTTCATTTCTCGTGCTCTTCTCCTTGGGAACCTTTTATCTTAATATTAAAAAGAGAATCCACCTTGTTTTTTCCCTTAGGATCTTCCTCAGCTGAGTCCTTGGAAGTGGAATGGGATTTTAGATCCCTCATTAGATTATAGGTACATGACACACCTTCACTTTGAAGCTCCCACACCTTGTGTTTGAGCCACAACTTGGTGTATTTCATCACAGGGGCCATGATTTTCTCTAATTCAGTTTTTTCTTCTTCCAGCCAGTCTACTTCTCCAATTGGTTTTTCCTTAATTGGCCTATATTCGTGACTTTGGATTAAGTCTCCATCATCTTCTACCTGATTAAGAACTATTTTCACATTATACATTTGGACCACATAAACTGGGAGTCTAGAGAATTTCTTCTTTCTTACCCCAAACTCATCCTTTCTATTGGCCCAGTAGTCTTCTATGTCATCTTTGTGGTGGTATTCCCTACTGGCTTTCTTTTGTGCTTCACTAGTGATATCAAAACCTAGCCTTTTTGGATGGTAAGACAACCCAAGAGTGCCCATTTCCTCCTTAGAAGCATAGGTTGAATTAATTGAAGGGAATACCTTGCTAGTACCTATCTTCAGAGGAAAATCTTCACCAAATCCAATTTTATGCTTATCTTTCTTTACAATGGTGTCAAAGTCACATATTTTCCTAGTGACCTCCAGAAGTACAACATGGTCTGTGGGATACCTTGGAAGCCTATATGGAGCCCTTTAACAACCATCTATTCTTATGTAAGAGAAGGTGGGAAACTATATGAACCAAGCCCCATACCTTTTGATCAACTCCTTAGCATTGTTTGATATTCTCACGAGCTCTGCACCTGGAGCAATCTAGTGATGTGCATGGTGAATGCATCATTGAACCTCTAGTAACTTGAGCTTCCTAAGTGAAATTGAGGATAAACCTCATAAATTAAATCCTATCCAAATATTCCTCTTATGCTCAATCCTTTATATGGATGGAATCTTGCAAGTGCATACACTAAATTAGAAGTCATGGTGAATGTCTTGGTCTATAGCATGTTACACATTTGTTCTTGAATCACAGTACTTATAACACCTGCCCAATGATTATTAATATTTTCCTGCTCCATCCTCATAATGACATGGAACATCCAATTCTCAAACATACCTGGACTCTTTAGGCCTACCACCCAGCTAAGCATAGTGATGGCATCATAGACTTCTTGTTTAAAATTTTCCTTGTTAAATTGCTTAGGAAGTTCTGAGAAATGAGACTTTTTCTTTTCAAACCAAGAATTGATAAGCTATTGTGACTTAATAGTCTCCTCCTCATAGTACCTTTTAGCTTCCTCCATATTAAAAGCCACCACATGAGATATATCTGGCATATTAAAAGTATTTGCAATAGAGATAGGGTTAAGATTAGCCAATACTCTCCCTTGAGGAATGACTATCCTTTGTGAATCCCTATCATAGTTTCGGGCACATTCCAATACCAACTCATAACACTGGACTATGGGGGGAAATCTTGCTACATGAGATAATCCCAATTCCTTTAGTCTCCTATCCAATGCTTGAAGTTCTTCTTGTGCCATCCTTTCCTTAAACTCCTCATAATCCCATCGACCCACATTTGTGTCTAAAACTTCAGAGTTGGCGGAAGCTATCTTACTTTCAATAATCCTACTCTTTATGTCCCATTTAATTCTTTCTACTTCTAAGATAGAGGATCCCTCCATATCACCCTTAGCCTTTGCAACCGTTGCCATGCTAGCTTCATCCTACATCCATTAAATACTAACATGAAAATATAATTGTTGATAACATATTTATCAAAGTATTAGGTCAAAATCATAAGAAACCCATCAAATCAGCTATAAATCATCATAACTAAGAAGTTCGGGATTCCAAGCTAACCGAGGAAAACCAGTCTGGGAGGAACTTTAGAAAATTCCAAACCAGGTGGATTTTCTCGAAGAAGGAAAAAATATCAACAATAGATCATCAAAATGAAGAAGGGATGCAAATAACATTGTGTAATCTATCAGTTTAAAGTGCATGGAATGTTAAGCATTCATTATTAAATTCATTCATTTCATCCAATTTCTATGTTCCACAAAGCCACTTAGAGAATTCAGAAAAATCCGGTCAGACAAGAATTCCGCAAAGTCCCCAAAACTCTGAATTTCAATGCACACCCTGGAACACTAAAGGTTAAATGGAATATGGGAAAATCTGGGGATGTGAAAATTTTGCGAAGTCCTCAGAATCCCAGAAAACCATTATTACATTTGATTTTCCTTGATATGATCAAATTTCCATGGATCTCAAATATCTTGAGCTCAACTCGAATCTAATTCATGTTTCCTATCAACCCCTTTGGATCAAGACTACTTGAGGCACTAAATGATGAATTCTCATAAAAAACCAATGATGCCCTAGATTTTACTATTGAAACTTCTACCATGGGTGAAAGGAACTAGATCAGATTAAACCTGGATTGAGTTCGAACGCACTCAACAAGGAACCAACTAAAACTTTGACTTATGGGGTGAGGCACGTGAACCATTTTAGAATGAAAAACATCACTGAAATCCAACTAGTTAACTAGTGCCGAATATAAGATAAGCATTAAGAATCCTCAAACATCAAATGCAACCCTAGTTTGAAGCATTTAATTGTCAAGCATGAAAAATTGAGCTAGACATAACATGGCCATGGACAACCAATCATTAACATTTCAAAGGTAGGGACCAAAGTTACATACCATAAGTAAATGAAATTTGACCACGAGGAAAATGAGCAGTGAACTTGGATGCCCTAGTGACCAAATCAAACTGAATGCAAGAAATCCAGGCACCTCAATAAGCAAATCAAGAAATTTGAAAGCCCAAATCACCAAGCCTCAGATACAAGAGTGATACACAATGAAAGATGAGAGAAAATGATGCAAAATCACCTTAACTTTGACCACCATCGTGCCACAAAGATAGTACCTAGGTGCATTAATGTTGTCGACAAGAGAGGTTGAAGAAATACAGAAACCCAACAGTAAAATGGAATCTTGAAAAATATGGTTCATGCAGAATTTCTTGAAGTCCCATATTTCCCAAGTTGCAGCATTAATCTCTTCGTCGGGCTTTGAGTGAAATCTGGGAAAATCCGGATGGAGCGGAAAATCCCGAAATGAAGTAAAAACTCAAACTTTGTTCAAAACTAAGATTTTCAAAGTGCTTCCTAGAAGAGGGAATTTTCAAAAATAAGATAAGCATTCAAGCACGTGCAAAGGTAACAAAACCTCAACATAACAAGGGCCCAAAAACAAAAGCAAAAACAAAAGAGGGTCCCTGCTTTCAGCTGGGCATGTGTGCAAAAACTACACAACACATATGAGCATGCGGGGAAGCAAATGGTAGGGTAATCATGGAAAAAATTAGGATGTCGAATTGTGATTGGGTAGGGGGAAATCTAGTTGGGGAGAAAAGAGAAATGGATGGGAGGAGATATGTTTTCTCAGAAGTGGATGGACCTAGAGTAGTGGGTAATATGGATGATTTAGCTTTTTCAATGAGGGCCCTTGACAAGGCGATCAAAGAATCAATAGTGGCTAAAGCGGATATTGCTTGTTCAACACACATGGTTACTTCATAGGGTTCATTAAGGACCACAAGCTCAGGGTCTGTGGATAGATGATTCCTTTCTATAGATGTGGGTAAAGGAGTAACCAAATATGCAAAAGTAGGAAGAAGAGAGGGAGTGAAACTTACCTGGTCTGTGAAAATCGAAACACTTTGTAGAATAGACTCCACTTCTTCTCCTCAAGATGATGCATTGGGCATACCTCTATCTTGGACTCATCTTCTCTTTGCATGACTGGAATTGGTACTTTTTGATCCTTTAGTAGCCAATCCTGCCAAAACTTGGCCTTCA
The DNA here is from genome assembly GCA_007258455.2 of Sequoia sempervirens. Taxonomy (NCBI): domain Eukaryota; kingdom Viridiplantae; phylum Streptophyta; class Pinopsida; order Cupressales; family Cupressaceae; genus Sequoia; species Sequoia sempervirens. The sequence continues at coordinate 761,770,965 of VDFB02193867.1, read as the reverse complement.
ATAACCACAATGGACCTTCTTGGGGATCGTTGAGTTCTTTTTCCTTTGCTTCTAGCACTGGTAGAGGACATGACTTGTGAGTCCCTTTGCATCGAGCCTCTTCTCCTGTAAGATTCCTGAGGACAAGAAGTATAGTGTGGGAGCTTCTCCTCTTCAATCTCATGACGTGTCTCCATATTTCTATTGTCAGACTTAGCCTCTTGGTCATAATCTCTTCAAACCTTTCTTCATGTGAATGAAACTCTCTAAACATGCCATTGAGGCATTTTGTCTCTTTTTGGGACCTCCAAAACTCTACCTTCTTTCTTTCTGACCACCCTCTACGCTTCAACTATGTGTTGAGGGATTTACCCATCGGAAGGTTCCTCTGATACTCCACCTGTACTACTTAGAAATTCAGCCATTTGGGTTGTTTGTTTGGTATGCGGGCCAAGTCAGTGTATACCTCTAGCCTTTCTTGAGTTAGATTCCTTCTTGACTCAAAATACTCCTGACTCTCATGTTTCAAAGTGAAGAGATTTTTTGGATTATAGTCCCATGTGTCACAAATAAGGATCAAGCCTAGGGTCATTAGTAGGTTTATAAGTTCATCTTCCACCTTCCATCTTTTCAGTGTTACCTGCCTATTGGCAATTGTGAGGGGGATCAGGTATAACCTTGTCTTATTCCTTCTGGTGCCATAGGCATTGTCAGCAAGGGTTGCTTGATGACATGCCTCCAACACGAAAAATCTATTGGTTACAAATCTAGGGAGCCTGAAAGGCTCTCCATCTAAACCATGGAATCTGATAAACATGAAATCCTCTCCTAGGAAATAATCCACTGGGGTCGGCGAAGTATTCATCCAATGCAAAATATCAAGATAAAAATGGTGTGCAGGGTGTGGCAATAAGTCTTCAAGTACTAGACTCAAAAAATGGTCTACAAACTAGTAGTAACTCCTCATTTTTGAAAGCACATGAGTCCATATAGACACTAGATGATATAAGCCTTTTACATTGAACCTAGAAACTGGTATACTTTTCTCTAGCAACTTAGAATTTTGATGCAAAATCAAGTGGGCCAAGAAAGAAGAAACTTGAATTTATACTCAGTATCATAGTTCTTCAATTTATCTAGCATCCCTTTGGCTATTGCATCAACAAAATCATAATATTTCTAGATCTTCTCTTTTTTGACCATAAAAGCCAGACCCATCTGGAAGGGATGGAAATCCTTATAATCATCAAGGCTGTAAATCCAAGCCAACATTGAGAAGATAGATTGAGTGTCTTTCTTGAACTTTCTACGTGAAAGAGGGAAACAAAAATGATCTCTCTTCGGCATTTCTTTTGTTTCATCTTTATAGAATCTTCCTTTCTTGGTGCTTTCTTCATAGGAAATTTCCATCTTTTCTTCATCAAAATGTTTAGCACCCCAAGTTGTAATGATACACAACATATCTCCTATGACTGTGGTAGAAATCATAACTTTGATCTTGTTTCCCACAATGGCTCCTATCTCCTTGTAAACTCTTTTGGCACATGTGCCCACTAGCTCTGGAAATGGGTGTATTGTAGGCAACATGAATTATGGTAGACCACAATTCCAGAGCCAAGATGTGAAACCTTCGAATGACCCATGATCTATCATTCTTTGGAGTGCCCCCTCCCTAAGGTTTTAAGGGTTAGATGTCAACTTGGGGTTGAAAATACTGTAAAAAAAATCCTGCACTGCCTCTCTCCTGAAATGTCTATCTGGTTGCACCCTTTTACAAAATTCAAATGGCTACTCCTTAGGCATTGGGGAGTTGGTGAATGAGTTCCACCCAAAGATATCGGTGTAACCAATCCTTTTAGATGAGGCTCCAAATTTTCTACCAGATTTTGATGGCTCCACCATGGATGTGTGAAGAAGTTGCAGAGAGTTTCTTCAATGAAAACAACCACTTTCCTTTTGCTACTTAGAAAAATATGCTTTAAGGTGTGGTTAATTCCCTTGCATGTACATGTAGTTAAGGCTACATTGTTACCGTTGGTCTAGTAAATGTTGTCACCAAGGTGATATGTGTGGAATTGAGATTGATATCCCTTGGGAATGTAGAAAACACCATGATAATGGAATTAGTACATTCTCTTTGCTGCATCTTTCACAAATAAGTTCATTTCATTCAAAAGTGTGTGTTTAGCTATGATAAATGTGCTTAAGTAATGTAAGGTACTTTTGAAAAGACATTCCTATTTAATTTGTCAGAACATAACACTTTAATCCATGTCTTTTCACATAAGTAAGTTGGCTGGTGCTAATGATACCAAAGAACACACGTCGATGATCGACATACGAGAGCATTTACTCCTAATTCCAAAATTTATTTCTCAAGACCTCTTGTGAGATCTTCCATATGATTCATCTACTATCCTCTAGTTGCTTTGGTAATTTATCATTACCGTCTGGCCAAAAATGGACTTCCCATTGGTTGGGTTTTCTGGCTCATCTTTTCTATATATTGCTATGCCACCTTATTGCAATATTCATTCAAAAAAATATCCTTTAAGTTTAGCAATATTTTCTCGCTATCTCCCATTCCACTACAATCCAATACTTTATTAGAATGCTAGCTGGCCTAGTCACTCCTATTTGGCTTCTACCATGAAGGCCATAATACTGCTTTGTAGGAGAGGTCACTAGTGATAGAATTAAGCACTTGGTGAAGAGGTGTGACCGCCTTGGCTTGGTTGCCTTCAAGTGGGTGGTCAACTACAATTACATTGACGATGAGAACTAGTTGAGAAGCAACTACAACATTCTTTCCCACTTTGTCACCTCCCTGCTTGACCTGAATGTTTCCAAGCCCATGATAATTGAATTGTGCTACCAAATGTTTAACTCTACATCAATGGAAGGGCTCGATGAAATTGTGCAAGTAGCTATCCCTAGCGTCGACATTCCAAGTGCCATGGATCTTTGTAGGCACATAGAATATGGGATGGACATACCTCGGTTGCCCTTCCTTACTGAATTCCACACCATGGAAATTGAGAATCATTGTTCGTTGTCTCAGCTAGTTTCCACCTATTTACTATGGGAGTGCGACATGGAATGTGTTTAGGGGCTCGAGTGGAGAAAGTACTTTGAGTTTCTGGTGTATAGCCACGACAACTAGGCCTATGGTTTGTGCTACGTTGAGCCTGCATGTGCTATGTGTTCACCCCCCTTTTGCACCCTAACAAAGAAGAAAAAGAAGAAGAAGAAGAACCCAATGACATGCCGCTTCGACTACTAAAAATTGACTAGAGGCTTAGCTTTATTGTTGTTTACATGTTGCATCGCTTTTGCTTCTTTTTTCTTTGTGACTCTTTTTGGGTTTACACGAGAGGGCTTCATGTTTAAATATGAGTCTCGAGCTTGTATTACATTGTAAATTTTTTTATGAATATAATATAATACAAAATTTCTACTTCCTCGGTGCTATTCTCATGGATTATTCTCAAAATTAAAACATATTTACAATTTTTTTTACATATGGTACATATTTGTTATTTTTTTTAAAGAATTGGGAATTTTAATGGAATAATTTTAAATAAATACCATTCACCAATATATCCAAAGTGTTACCTTCCATATCTTCAAGTTTTTATGCATTCTTTTCCTTGCACACACTAATTTAGAAGGGTCCCTTCCATAGTGCTTCAAATTTTATATGTTTTCCTAGTTTCATAGTGTGCTCATCGTACTTTAATACCAAGCTCCCTTCCTTGAATTTTGGGTTAGAGGTCTTTCTATCGAACCATCATTTTACTGTATTTTGGCAGCCGATCATGGCTCCATAAGCTTTTTCTCTATCTTCCTCAAGTTTGAGGAGTTCTGCCAATGGTACTTCCATTTCGTTGATTTCTTCAATCTCCAAGGCCTTTAGTAGTTACAAAGTAAGGATTTCAATGGAAATAGGTAAAACTACCTCTTCTCTATATACTAGTTCATAAGGAGAGGCCTTAAGGATCTTCTTGGGAGTAATCTAGTCTACCCATAGAGCAACTCGTAGGTGCTTGATTAACCTAATTAGGTTTTTGTTGGTCGACTCCACTAACCCATTTCCTTGTGGGTAGTAGTTTGACAAATTTTTAAGGTAAAACCCATGTTTGATAGCAAAATATGACATCCCCAAACCCACAAAATCCTAATCATTTTCGGATATGATAGTTTTTGGCGAATCAAATCTGGTTACCAACTCTTCAAGGAAATTGACAATCTCACCTTTTGTAGCATTTCTTAGGGCTACAACCTCTATCCACCTTGTGAAGTAGTCAATTTCCATAAGAATCCACTTGTGGCTAGCACTATAAATAAGATTTATCATTTTGATGAAATCCAAACCCCATTGAGCAAAGGGTTCCTCAATTACAATTGGGCTCAAAGGCAAGGAATAATTTTTTCTTTTCCCAACAAAGAATTGGAACTGAGTACACTTTTACACTAGATGGTGGCTTTAAAAAACATAGAGTTCCAATAATATTTCATTCACATTATCTTCAAGGTGGTAGTCTTGGCAGAGAATTGGCTACCCTCGGGACTGCTATGGAATTCATTAAGAAATTTTTCCGCATGTGGCTTGTCTAAGCATCGTAGTAAAACACCATCATAATTTCTCTTGAATAATATACCTTCAATTAATATGTACCTAGTACCTTGTAGTCAGTAGTATCACTTTTTGTGGGATGAAAGGTTGGTCTAGTACTTCCCCTTTTACATATATTGTGTTTGATCTGGCACCCAAGACTCATCAGACTCAAGCTAGTTTGAGTAGACTTGATCAGCTTCCTTTTGAGCTACGAAACTTGGTTCTTGTGCAAGATATTCACATAGGCCTCTTCCCTGAACTAGCCTGGTTGGTCTGATGTTGATGTCATATTCTAAGATCTTGGTAATCTAGTTTTCCCTCTTTTTGGTTATCTCACCTTCTTTGATGTACTCTTGCACACTAGGATGTGCAATGAGAATAGTGATTTTATTGGGCAACACTAATTGTCAGAACTTCTTTAGGATTTTAGCAATTGGAAAATCTTTCTTTTCTACAAAATTATACCTGGCCTCATATCCTTTAAAAGTCCTTGAGTGAAATTCAATAGGATGCTCTCCATTACTTCCCTCATCCTTTTGAGTGAGTACGAAAGCTATATTATGTTGGCCACTATATACATAGAGTAGAAATTATTTAGAAAATTTTGGGTTAGCCAACACTACAGTGGCAGAGATAGATACATCTATTTTCTCAAAAGATACTTTTCCTTTGGGGGTCCATTTGAACACTAGGTTCTTCTTAAGCATCAACATGATAGGTCTTGCAATGTCAAAGAAATATGAAATGAACCTGCTAATGAAGCTGATTTTTCATAGAAAATACTACAATCCTTTTTAATTTACTAGTAGGGGTAACTCCATTATAGATCTCACCCTTTTGGGGTCTATTGCTATTCCCTCCTTTGACACTACAAAACCAAGTAGCTTACCTTGGGGTACTCCAAAAGCACAATTTTTAGGATTTAAGAAAATCTCAAACTATTGACATTTCTAGAAAATCTTTTCCAGATGATCAAAGTGATCATCCTTTGACTTTGAAAAGACCATTAAGTCATTGAGATATATTGGAATAATTAGATTAATTAATCAAGTCTGAAAGCAATATCCATTGCTCGTTGAAAAGTTGCACCAACATTTAAAAGTTTGAACAACATTTTTGAGTATGCAAACATTCCCTAGTTAGTCGTAAATGTTGTTTTATGTTGTTCACCTTCCTTTACATATACCTAGTTATGTTATGAAATAACTTGCACAATAGAAGAATATGATATGAAATATGGTGCAAATACTTGATAATAACTAAGAATAACAAGCCACTTCAAGGGGGAAAACCTCCAAATATCTCTAATGAGAAAAAACTTCACAATATGATGATGAAATAAGACTCACAACCTCCTATATATAACTATTTATGCCTAGGATATCACCTAGGCTAACTTAGATACCCCTATATAAGACCTAGGCTGACCCAACCAACGAAATAATAATATAATAATGATAACATGACTTAATTAGGAGTTAAGATAGCCACAAGCTGACTATTCATAACCTGATGTACACCAATATTTAGGAATAGCATGCCCCCATTCTTCAAAGCATTGTCCTCAATGCTAATCAAGTTTGGATTCTTTTGAATGAACTCCCCATCCTCCCACGTGGCATCTTCACTAGTAAATTCTTCCATTGGATGAGATACTTAGTGAGAGTTCTATTCCTTAGCTTCGTTGTGTGTTTTTGATGAATGCACTCTGGTTCCAAAATGATTCTTCCTTCTTCATCGAGGTCTGGTAGTGTTGTTTGAGTTGGAATATTATGCCCAATTACCTTCTTCAAACAAGAAACATAAAAAACTGGATGTATCTTTGTTGTTGGTGGCAACTCTAGCTTGTAGGAAACACTACCGATCTTTTACATGATTTGGTATGGCCCATAATACCTTGGAGACAACTTATTATTCCTTTTTTGTTGGTTCAGTGAGATTTTCTTATAAGGCTGCAATCTCAAGAAGACCCAATCTCCAACTTCAAAACTTCTTTCACTACGATGTTGGTCTACCTATTGTTTCATTCGATTTTGTGCCATAGCTAAATTCTCCTTGAGTCCTGAAAGTACTTGTTGTTGATGAAGCAAGTAGTCCTCTACTTCCTGAAATCTTGGTGACACCTTTATTGATGATGTGATGGAAGGAGGATGATATCCATAAAGTGCCAAAAATGGAGACATTTTTATTGAGATATGAAAATAAGTGTTATACCACCATTCTGCAAGTGGTAGCCAATCTACCCATTGAGACTGTTTCTCTAAAGTGAAAAAATATAGATATCCTTCTAAAAACTTATTAAAAACCTCAGTTTTCCCATCTGATTGAGGGTGGTATGAAGAGCTATAAGCCAATTGAGTACCCAAACATGAGAATAAATCTTTCCAAAAGTGACTAGTGAAGATAGGATCACGATCACTAACAATAACCTTAGGTTTACCATGTAGATTTTGGATATTCTCCAAAAAATATTTTTCCACTGCACTTGCTATAAAAGGATATGATAATGCAATGAAATGTGCATATTTAGTGGGGCGATCAATTACTACCACAATGACATTATGACCTTTGGATTTGGGAAGCCCTATGATGAAGTCCATGTATACCTCTTCCCAATGCTGGCTAGGAATAGATAAGGTCTGCAAGAGACCTTTTAGCCCTTCCCAAAAAAAATCTTGCTTGACTCGATGATATGTCTTCAAAAATCTTGAATGACCACCAACTGGAGACTCATGCAGCTCTATGAGAATCTTCTATTTAAGAGTGGAATTCTTGAAGAGATACAAATGATCTTTCTAACAAAGAGTATCTCCCTTCTAACAAAACTTATCTGAACTACTATGATCACATTTTAATTGTTGGATGAGATTACTTGTCGTAACATCATTTTTCCACTCTGATTTGGCTTCCTCCACCCAATTTTCTTGTAATACTGAAAGGGCACACAATAAGGCTTCATCTTTCTCATCCTTCCTTGAAAGTGCATCTGCTACAATATTTTCCTTCCCTTTCTTATATACAATCTCAAAGTCATATCCTAACATCTTAGTGAGCCATTTTTGTTTCTCTTCTGAAGATAGTCTTTGTTCTAAAAAATATTTTAGGCTATCATGATATTTATTAACCTTGAAGTGTCTACTCATTAGATAAGGCCTCCATTGTTTAACTGCATGAAGGATTGCTAGCATTTCCTTCTCATAAATAGGTTTTAGCTGATTCTTACCCTTTAATTGATGACTCTCAAAAGTAATTGGTCGACCTTATTGCATGAGAAATTCTCCTATCCCATTTATAGAAGCATCACATTCCATAATGAATTCCTTGGTGAAGTCAAGAGTGGCAAGCACTGAAGTTGTACACTTAGCCTCCTTCAATCTCTCAAATGTTGTATTAGTGAACTCGTTCCAATGAAAAAAATCCTTCTTCAATAGAGTGGTGAGGGGCACTGCTATACGACCATAGTTCTTCACAAATCTTCTATAGTACCCTATCAATCCCAAGAAACCCTTCAGTTTCTTAATGGTTTTTGGAATAGGTCATTCCATGATAGCCTTAATTTTGTTAGGTTCCACCTTTACTCCTTCATGTGAAGCTATGTGTCCCAAATACTCAACCTCCTTAAGACCAAAAGCATCCTTAGATGGCTTAGCATAGAGTTGATAATCTTCAAGTATTTGTAATGCTTGATTCACATGTTGCAAATGTTCTTCCCAATTATTGCTATAAATCAATATATCATCAAAGAATACTAACACAAACTTTCTCAAGAACTTCTTAAAAATGGAACTCATCAGATTTTGGAATGAAGATGGTGCATTGGTAAGACTGAATGGAATCACCCAAAATTAATAATGAACCTCATGAGTCTGAAATTCTATCTTTAAAATATCTTCCTCCTTAATCTGAATTTGGTGATAACCAAATCTAAGATCTAACTTGGTAAAATACATAGCTCCATTCAATTCATCTAGCAAATCATCAATGACTAGAATAGGAAACTTATCTTTAATGGTGTACATGTTGAGCACTCTATAATCTGGACACATGCACCAAGTGTCATCTTTCTTACATACCATCACCACAAGCGAGGAGTAAGCAAATTGGCTATGCTTGATAATTCCTGCCTCTAGCATCTTCTTAACAATTTTTTTTATCTCACTCTTTTGTATGTGTGGATACCTGTAAGGTATGATGTTCAGTGGTTGGCTCCCTAGAACTAATTGTATGGCATAATCATGATCCCTCTTGGGAGGAGTTCCTATAGTCATATCTCCAAGAAAAACTAAGTAACGATCAATTATAGCTTGCAAATATGGATACGTAGGAGCATTAGATTGAGAGACTTCTAATGAACATAGTTGGGCCACAAATCCATCCACTCCTTTCTTAAGAAAATTTTTCCTTCAACCCCCTTAGCTCTACTACCCTTCTGTCTAATTGAAATCTCATGAATAGTTCCTGGAAGTTCATCTCAATCATTCCCAATGTAGTAAGCCATTGTACTCCAAAAACAATATATGTTGCACCCATGGATTTCACATGCATTGGGGTATCAAGTTGATAATGTCCCATGGATAATTTAATGCTATTAAATTTCCCTAAAAAACTAACTATACCACCATCTCCAATGAAAACCTAAAACTCTGGGGTTGGATATATAAAATGATTTAGATGAGTAGCTAACTTTTTGTTGATGAAATTATGCGTATTACCTAAGTCGATCAACACTACTACCTTCTGCTTCTTTAAGAACCCCACCACCTTGAGATTTTGTGGAGCAATGAAACTTGAGAGTGCATTATAAGAAATGATTGGTTGAGAATCATGTGATTCCTCATTTGACTCTGTTTCATCCTCTACTATGGGTTCCTCCTCTTCTTCCTCACTTGGACCTTCAATATAGAATAATTTCTTTTCACTGCATTTATGTCCTTGATTGTATTTGCTATCACAATTGAAACACAACCATTTTACTATTTTCTCCTCAATTTTCTATGGAGTCAACCTAGTAGGTTATGTTGAATATCCTTTCTCTCTTGTCACATTAGCCCCTTGCTTCTTAGGAATCAAATAATTCTCCTCTACCTTGTATGCTAAGATAAAAGACTCATTTATAGAGATAGGTATAAACATGCGTACCTCATGTTGAATGTGATCCTTGAGACCCACCAAGAATAAATCATTCAAGTTCTCCTCTGTAATTGTATCCACTCTTAAGGATAGATTTTGGAATTGTTGAATATAATCCTTAACTGATCCTATTTGTTGAAGTTCAGCAAGTTGGCTAAAGAAGTTGTATGTCACACTATTGCTGTATTGTGCTTGGAGTTCCTTTGTAAAAATTGACCATGAGATAGTGAGCCCCTTTTTCCTTCGATGAGTACAAATCCAACAATATCAAATGAACTTATTTGGCTCTAGATATAGGGAAGCCATCATGACCTTTTGTCCATTTGGGATTTGGTGTACTTCAAAAAAATTCTCCATTTGGTTTATCCATGTTAGAGGATCCTTTCAATTGAACTTGTGCATATAAACATTTGGAAATAAATTCCTAGATCCCATAGGAGTATTAAAACTTGTGTCAATGTTAGCTGACCTAGAATTTTCATCTTGGTTTCTTGAGAACTCCTTTCTTAGTTTAGTCATATAGGTGCTTAACATGTTTCGTATATCTGATATATCTCCTCTTAGGTCACACATATCCATCTTCATTGAGGAAATGTATTCCTTGACCTTATTTATTTCCTCATTAGGAGTAATATCCTCTATTGTTACCCCATCCTTATTAGGAGTCTTCCCTAGAGTGGCAACATTCTTTTTTCCCCTTGTTGTAGGCCCTGTTATGATGGGAACGAATAATTTTGAAATAAATCACACAAATGAAACTTAAATTCTCTAAAATTTTTACTATAACTTACTAGGGCCAAAATAACTCTCACCTAGAATAATTTCCAAGAAATAAGTAGATTTACAGCCTTGAGAGTGATATTTCTGAAAAACTTAATTTTTCAATAACTTTCTTATCTCTGATCCAATTCCTCCAAATTTTTTACTATAATATCATTTTAGTATTTCTTCAAAAACCTAATAAAAATAAAGCTCCAATTTGAAAAGATGTGAAAGATATGCAGATTCCAAATAAATTGTGTAAAAACCCTAATTCTGCAATAATTCACTCAATTCTACTCTAATTCTTCTAAAATATGGATTGTAGCTTCTTTAATATGTTCTTCAAAAACCCTTTAAAAATTAGAAAAAAAAGTTCAACACAATATGAAAGATATGCCCTTTCCAAAATCTCCTCCAACATTGAGAAAAAACCTTGCCTCTATGGTGCAAAGATCATGCTCTGATACCACTTATTATGAAATAACTTGCACAATAGAAGAATATGATATGAAATATGTTATAAATACTTGATAATAACTAAGAATAACAAGCCACTCTGAGGAAGAAAACCTCCAAATATCTCTAATGAGAAAACACTTCATAATATGATGATGAAATAAGACTCACAACATCCTATATATACCTATTTATGCCTAGGATATCACCTAGGTTGACTTAAACACCCTTATATAAGACCTAGGCTAACCCAAACAACTAAATATTAATATAATAATGATAAAATGACCTAATTAGGTGTTAAGATAGCCACAAGCTGACTATTCATAACCTAATGTACACCAATATTAAGGGCGTAGTAGGTTATAGCTTGAGAATCCATCAAGCAATGAAAACATCTCTGATTCGGCCATGCTTTGTAGGATCTACTCCATTGATGGCAAAGGGTAGTGGTCTTTTAATGAGGCTTTATTCAAATCTTGGAAATTGACACAAAGCCTAATATCACAATTCTTTTGCTTAACTGGTACTAGATTAGACACCTAGGTGGAATGCTTAATCAAATATATGATCTTTGACTCGATCAATTTGGTGAGCTCCTACACTATCAATGCTTCAACCTTCAAATTGACTAGCCTTTTTTTTTGTTGGATGGGATTTGATCCTTCTATCAATTCAATGGTATGCTAAATTATGCATGGATCATACCCTTTGAGATCATCATAGGTCCATGCAATATTTCTGTCATATTTAGAACATAGATCCTTTAGTATTTCCTTGTCCTTCCATGGAATGTCCTTTCCTAAATTGCAACTTTCAACCGATTCCAACATCAAGATATTCATAATCCCTCATGTCCATAGTGAACCTTTATTTTCAATTTCTTGCATCCTCACAGTCAAAAATATTTTTGGTGGAGATTAAACCTTGAGGAAGCTTATTTCCTTTTAACTGGATGACCTATTCTTCAGGAAATTCTCCTCCTAGCTGTGAATAATCAGAAGCTCCTCCTGATTTCTATATAAAGGAAACAATCTGAATGTTGTCCTCAAATGCTTTCCATTTCTTATCATTGTTGGGGATTGCTAGTTAGACGATGATTTGTATTGCATTCTTCTTTGTTGTTGAATTAGAAACTGGTTCAAATTGCAAACTGATAGAAGCCCTCTAATTGAAAACACTATTTTGAGATCAAGGAATAACTTGTATATTGAAATCTTCAAAACTCTCAATCAGATCCCATATATGATGTTTTTACAACTTCATTCTTATATTATTTATATTCGCTTTCCCATAGACTTGGCTCACAACTAACTTTGAATCTTTGAAAACTTGCATTCTCTTTACACCCATCCATTCTGCAAGAATCAGACCATGAACCAAGGCTTTATATTCCGCATCATTTTTCAAGCATGAGAACTGAAAATGAAAATCCTTGAGGGTCTCTAATCCTGTTAGGGACACTAGTCAGACACCCACTCTAGAACCCGCTTTGCATTTGGCACCATCAAAGTATAAGGTCCATAGACGGTTGTCACCTGGATCATTATATTCTTCTCGATCCTTTATCAATTTTTGAAAGACTTGATCATCATCAAAAATCACATAGGCGCTTAGCTCTATTGCATGCAAGCTACCAAATGAGTTAGAATAAATGAATTGGTTGAGGAGCACCTCTTCCTCAGGAGTCTGATCACTTGTGTCTTCTTCATCTTCTAGTATCTCTACATAGTATCTCTCCCTTTGTGAGAAAGAGGTATGTGCCACTTCAAATCATAGGACTTCATTATTCACTTTGTTATGGATGCAATGATTCAAACATGATTTTCATCTTCACCCCATTCTTGGTCCTCAATATCAGGTGAGACCAATCAAGCGCTAAATACGTGCCAAGATTTGTGGCGAATTCTCTTTAAAGACACATTCCGAAGACAACAATATCTTGTGTGACCATTTGGCCTTGACATGAGAGTAGGGTTAAAGAAAGATCATTTATCCAACCAATGTTCAAAACCTTCTTCCCATCCAATTTCATAATTCCCCTTTCAAGGGGCTCATATTTAAGTTTTAGGGCATCAACCACTTTGTTTTTGCATGACCATTGTACTAGCCCACAAATCAATCATGTTATTATGCAAAAGTTTATCTCCCACAATGAGTGTTAAAAAGAAAGGTGTGGGAGTTGGCTTGCTTACCTCTTTCTCATTTGCATTGTTTGCACCATTCACAAAAGTTGTAGCCAAATCCCACATAGTGAACGAGTTCTTTATCTTTGCTTTAATCGCATGGAAGAGTCACATCCATCTACAGTATTTATTCTTCCTTCTTTAATGCTTCTTGAAGTAATGTATTTTGTTCAAGGATAGCTATGACGCCCCATAGAGATACATTTCCAGGCACCTTCTTGAGTTTTCTACCACATTAAGTGTTCTGACTAGATGAACCTTGGGCTTAAATAGTGGTATCACTCTCATCTTCAGAACAAAATGATCCATCATGAATGGGCTTGGTATCTTTCTCATCTCCTTCTCTAGAAACAAATTTTTTTTATAGCTACTGAGTAGGTTGGCTTGTGGCTTGTAGAGCCTTCTTTTCTTGCAGCAACAGTTGATGTGGCTAAGGACATGAAAATATTTTATCACGTAATTTCCGATGATCCTTCTTTTGGATCTTGCACATTGTAGTTCGACTGTACTTGTGGGGAACTAGTCATCAGAGCTTCAATTGTGAATACAACATCTTCTTCCTCCATCCATGATAAAAGTGCTTGGTCAAGCATGATATCCAGTTCTTCCTTTAAAGACATTCCTTGCATTTGTGCTCTAAAGTGGGCATTTTCCATTTCAAGAGATTCATATTCTTCAGTAGTTGGGAGCATGCCCTTACTTCTTTTTTTCGCTATCTTTTGCTGCAAATTTCCCCTCGAACAATTTCAAAGCATGTGACTATCACTACATGGGAAGCATAATATGTTCTCATCTTCTTCTAGGTTGTTCTGGCATGGGACTAATTCTTTACCTTGGCTTTCCTTGAATATCTGTAGTGGCATGGTGACTGAAACTATCTAGTTTGTAGATGTCATTTGTTGAATTCCACCTCTTGAGGACCTTTCGTATGTATTTTTTTGATAGGATAGCCTTCCTCCACCATAGGTTTAAGTGGTCTGCTTCAGAGGTACCACTTGTTTTCATTTGATGAGAACTAACTAGTTAGTGAAAGACCACATGAGGCTCTTCTTGTTGTTGATATTCGTTGCTATAGAGGAAGAGCCTGATGTGTTTGGTTGCATGGTGGCGTACATGTACATGGATTGTGGCATAGCAGATGCCATTACTTGTGTAGAAAAAGTGCTTGGAGTAGCTTCTTCTCAAGGACTACCAAATATTCTTCAAACACATGCATAAAGGGTCATGGTCGAAGCTTCCCAGTGTCAATCAAACTATTTTTCATAAACACAACCAACTCGTATGCATTGGGTAAGATATCCCCTCCCATAGAGGTTATCATAATTGTGATGTTTGAATTGAAATCCTTTAGGTAGAACATAAATACCATTGCAACTAGGGGTCGAGTAGTCATATGGATTCTTTGCTAGGTTTTGTGGAGCCTGGTATTGAAGTCACTCATGACTTCTTGTGGGGCTCTTTTGATGGTGATTAGTTGATGTAGCAATGAAGAACGATCTCCCTTCTCTAAGAAGCATTCAAAAAACCTCTCTCCAAGTTGATCCTAGGAGTAGATAGAACTGGAGGAAAAAGATCGATACCAATCTTGAGCCTTTCCTTTGAAAGAGGTAGCTAACATCCTAAGGGAAATATTCTCCTCTACTATGTTATGTACTCTACATACCTCCACTATTTCTTGGAGGTGTTCAAAGGGGATTTTGAAGTCTTCTCTGAATTTTTTTGGAATAGCCTTGAGGGAATTAGTAGGTATGGTAGCCCACATGTCTGGGGGCGTAGGTGGTTGTAGCGGATTACCGCTATCCCAAGTTACAAAATTTCTAGGAGTAGAGGTAGCTACGCGATCCATGGAAAATAGATTCCTATGAATTAGGTATGTATGTGTATTTTGATTTGGAAGGTTGAGCCTCTGAGTGGAGTAGATAAGGCTCTAGATATTGGGCTCTTACTTCTTGCTCTATTAATCCTTACAAGTGATACAAAACCTGTAAGTCTTCTTCTCCTATATCCCGAAGAAGGTAACTAGGAGTACTAGAAATGGCCTCTTGAGGATGCTCTTGTTTGGATTTTGGGCATGAAATTTTCAGCTTCTTTCCTTGGCATGATTTAAGAAATATTTTGGACTTCTAATTAGATGTTTGGAAAACTTTAGGTCCCACTGGGCATGCCAGAAAAAGAACTACTGATCATCAAAGCTTGTGCCTCTATAGCAACCTTATGAGAAATTCAGTGAGTGGGGGACCGATTTGCACCTCACTAAATACCTCTGAGATTTTTATAGAAATCTGACACTTCTCTGAGTTTGGAGAAAAGGGTAGAAGGAAATGTAAATATAAAACATAAAAATGGTGATATTCCAAAGCTTTTACAACATTTCAAACCCAATCTTTCCTACGAATGATATATTAGACATAGAATGCCACAACCCTTCATTGTTGGAAAGAGAATGAACAAAAAAGGATAAATACAAGCACGGTGTAGTCTTTCAAATCTCCCCATGGGAAGTGCTCATTAATGTCTAATCAAGCATAAATATTTCCAAGGTTAATAGAAAAATGTTCAGAAATTGCATAAACTCTTTCTCTTCTTACAACATAATATGAAAACACAACAACCTTTCATGAAAATGGGGAAGTTCACAGAAATAATCTAGTTTCCACTAGTTATTATTATACCATATAAGCCTACAACATGAAAATCAACCACTCAAACTAATTGAATTCAACTTAACACAATCTTTCGTTCTGAATGAAAGCATGAAGAAGGAACTTGATAAAGACCATAACATGCATAGTCTCAAAGATTTCTTCCAAATAGTTCAAGCTTGAATATCAAATGAACTTAGAAAAAAAAGGTTAGATGCCAATCCAGTAATAGTTTGAGCTAAAACAATATAACATGCCAAAGAAAAGCACTGTTCTACCAATTACTTCTAAAAATACTTCTATGTCTAGAGAAAACTAAAGAAACTTTTTCCTAAGAAAAGGAAACTGGAACTTGGAATGCCTTCCTTCTATTGCCACCTCCCATTTATTGTTGAAAAGAGAGAGAGCCGCCACCACAATCTAGAAGTAATTGCTGCCAAATGTTGGTATTTGATAGCTCATGATTTGATTGTAGATCTTTAATTAGGTCATGGAAATATTTGCTCATTAATTCCCAACTACCATAGTAATTCCCTTTAGATATTTAGCAAAGATCATTATCTTAAAAAAAATAGATGATAGAAATTTTTTTGGAAAAAGTCTAGTTGACCAATCACATAGATCAACAACGCTGACTCAAAGTTTCCAACCTAAAAACCAAAAAGGACCCAACAAGCTCTGAAACACTCCAAAAGAGATCACTTTATAAAAGTGCAAACTGCTCACATCAAGGAGATGACATGTCTAGCGGGTGAGGATTCTTAGATTTGTGAAAATTGTCCTTGAGAAAATCTTTGTCGAGTTGACACATGTCCCATCTCTCTCCTGAAAGGAAGATGATAAATGAAAGCCACACAACCACCACATGGTACATTATGCGCCTTTCTATACAACTTTTTTTTTTAGGGCAAACACATCTGAAGCCAAAAAACATGAAAAGCTGAAAATAAAAAATGATTTAGGAAAAAATGCTTCACACATAGTATTCATAATAAAATGGAAAAGTAGAAGCAAATAACAAGACTATTGAACAAATTCTACAAAAAGCAGTAAGTAAACATAATAAAGATTGGAATACACAATTAACTTATGCATTATGGCCTTATCACATGAGCATTATAACATCTACTAGAAATACTCTCTATAACTTGATTTATGTTGTCTAAGTAGTAATGCCCTTAGAGTTAGAAATTCCTTCCCTACAAATTTCTCTTAAAGGGCTCATTGATGACACTACTTACAAAGAGCAACTATTGCATCAGACTGAAATGCTTGATGAATAGTGTATCAATGTTCTCAAGCATCTACAAGCTTATTCTAAAAGGGTGCAATGTGGTTACAATGATAATGTCATTCCAAATGAATTTAATAAAGGAAACCTAGTGTTATACAAAAATAAATGTAATGTCAATGCTCTCCGGAATGAAAAAGGAAAATTTAGCTCTAACTGGTTAGGACCTTACATTATCAATAAAAATTATAGGTCTAGAGCCTACACATTAATAGAAATGGATGGTACACCTCTAAAAGAACCTATAAATGTTGTGCATTTGCATCTGTATTACATTTTGTACTTCCTCTTTTGAATGGTGTGTTAAAGAAATGTTGTTAGGTTAAGTGGATAATTTCTATTTTATCTCACATTTCTTTCTTCTTTAATACATGATAACAAGTGTGTATCTTAGAATCTAGGGTAATTATTCAAATGCTTTGATTAGTTACTTTAGTTGCCACACTATTCAAAATCTTGTGTGTTATGTTAATTTAAATCCTTATAAGTGCATTTAATGTTATTAGATCATAGGTGCATTTAAGTTAACATAGCATACTTAATAATAATGTAGCATCTAGTATAAATTGACAAAGTTTTAATTAGATCACATAAAAACATTAAATCATGGATATTTGATAAATCACATTAACATTTAATTCAACACAAGATCATAAAAATACAAACATAAATGCTCATTTATATATCATCAAAATTTTAGGTACATATGCATCATTGAATATAATGCTAATAGGGTCTGTGACTCCCAGATCCATTAGCGGATGGTGATCTTAGTGGTCATCACAATAGAGTAGTATGCGATTGTGACCTTCTCAATTTTAATCATAGGCCCTCCAACAACCTAGATGCTCTAGCCTCCAATACGAGTGCCTCAAGATACTCTTAATCTATGCAGTCCCTATCTGCTTTTACCCTCATGAGCTCCTCCTAAAACCACAAGATCTCTGCTTGCAAGTCACTCTCTGTCTTGATGTTGATAGAACCTTGAGAGGCTAGGGCTATTGTAAGCTCTACCTGAAGTTTTTTAGTGTGACTCGTGGCTCTCTCATATGCTACACCTAATCTCACCACCAACTCAAAGCAGTCTACATGTGATATCACAGAAGTGGGCACATGTACTCTTATATTATATCATCCTTGACACATAGCGGGGGAACTAATGCTATGATTTCTCTCTGATAGAGCTTACGCCACTCTCATGTGGATCCTACAAAATAGAAATCATAAGAATATCAATAACCATCATAATCATATATAAAGAAGATGTATAAAACATACTTGCGTAAAGAAATAATATAGCATCAAATCATCACTTGAATCTCCATTCCACTAGTTAGGGTCTAACCGTACCATGGTGGTCCCCCTCTATGTTGGAGGTGTAGATGGCCTACTGCTACTAGCCTCCCCACACCCATGTGTGTGAATATCTGGCATGGCTGCAACATTAAATCTAGTGAACCTGGTAGGTGGTATCTCTCCCCTATTGGGAGCAACTGGATCCTCCTCAACCTTGGTGATATCCTCTCTCATAGACTGGGTCTCCTCACCATCCTCCTCCTCATAATCCTCATCTTCCTCATCCTCCTCATATGAACCTAGAAAGATGTCAGGCACGGTGTCATCCTCATCTGTATCTACATCTATCTGATCAACTTTGTCTTGTTTGCAACTTGGAAGAGGTCTAGGAAAACACATAGGATGGTAAAAATGGAAGATTGGAGCTATTCTAGCTTTGACCCACCACTACTTGTAAGCCTAAGTGGTACCTACATCATCAACCTCAAAAACTAGGGGCAGGTTGTGGTCCTTGTCCTCTGAGTCGCTAAAGTGTACATCATCACTAGAAAGATCGTGATTGTCCCCAATTCTAGCAGCACTCTATGTTGATCATAGCACTCTATGTTGATCATCATTTAATCATTCTAGACCATAGTGGTATGATGTAGAGGAAGGATAAGATTCAACAACATTTGACTAAGACAAGGCATTCCATCAGGGACTTCATAGGTAGTAGCAAAGAGGGGCATCTTAGTACACCTTGTCACAATAATGACTTGGTTTTCTTTATCACTATTGACCATTGAGAAATTGGACCACTAGAGATGGTAAATTTTTTTTGAAGATATGGAACATAAAATGGTGGGAAAACAATATTTCAAGGAATTTTGACTCATTAATTAACTTCATACAACTTATCACATTGACAATTCCTTAACAAGACTTATACCTTAACCAAAGAAAATAATCAACACCACAACAAGGAGAAGCAGAGGAAAACCTTGAGGGTAGAATTGTTAGAGGTACAAAGGATCATATAACACTCCTATATTATGACCAACCATGTAACCATATCTGCTTGCAACTCTTAACCTTAAACTGCCAAAATTTTCCCTTTCAAGGATAGTCACAGTAAATCTCCTCCAATCCTTCAAAAAACATGTTTGAGAACCTTGTTTAGGGTCTATAGACCTCTTGTTACATTTTCCAACCAATGATAATGAAAAAAAAAAAGGTTTCACTCTTTGTCTCATGTAATCTTTCTTGATTTTTAACATCCCACTGGATGATACAACAAATATTAGACCAACTATTGCCTCACAGAATGTGCAAACTCCATTTCAAGATCCTGAAAGTTTAAGAAAAGATAAATTTCATACATTCAAGCCTCTCCACCAATTTTTGTGATTTTTCACCAATGGAGAGGAGAGCTACATAATATTTTGTGCTCATTGTTAACCTAGGTAGGGTTTCTACCCACCTGGAGTAAAATGGCTCTAACTTTTGATATACTTGATGAAAAATGATGAAACAAGAATTACAATTTTCTAGACCCACAAGCAAAAAGATCCAATAAGTTATAGAAGCATTGGTGGTCCATATAGACTATACCAAACAATAGAAATTTTAAAAACAATGGAAAAATATATAAAATCAACTTTTCTTCTTCACTAAAATGCAAAATCAGCTCAACAACATGTTTTGAATAGGAGTATTTTTCAATATATTACAACTATTTCTTATCATTGGAGACCATTTTCTTGAACACATGTAATAGTTACTTGATTTTATGATGCTTTCTAAAAATTACATGACAACTTTTTGTGCAATTTGGAAAATTTTGCAACTTTAACTCATCTACCCACTAAACACACTCAAATGGATTACATGATATCATCTAGTCATGAATGACCTTAGGAAACACCAAACAAATCTTAACCACACCAAATAACTTAAATCCAATGTTACATAGAATAAGCAAAATAAGGTCTTGGTGACCTTGCACCATACACCCAGTGGAAAGAAACTCAAGTCCCACTTGACTGTAGTTCTACAACTGTATAACCATGTTTGATGATAACATATTCAGACATCCAAGTAGCATCCTCCATAGGAAGACCCCTCCATTTGACCAAGTATTGCAAATAGGTGGTGTTTCTTGTCTTCTTAAGCTCCTTTGTGTCCTTTATGCACTCTAACTCTAAAGGTTGGTTGGGAAGAGGGTCTTTGATCCATTCTTCATCTTCAAATTCTTGAGAACCTACTTCATTACCTACAACAACATCCCCTTTGAAAGGGTATAGTTCAGATACATTAAAAATAGGTGATATTCCAATTCCACTTGGTAGTTCAATCTCATATGCATTGGGACCAAACTTCTGAATAACTCTACAAGGACCATTTTTCTTCATTTGCAGCTTGGAATATTGTCCCTTAGGAAATATCTTCTTCCTTAGATGAGTTAGAACTAAGTCCCCAACTTTGAAGGAAAGTTCTCTCCTTGTTAAATCAGCTTGTTTTTATTTTTCCACACTTCTTTGCAAATGATTCTTGACTTGTTGGTGAATCTCCTTCATAACCACAACAAATTTCTCACCCTCAACACTCATCCTCTCCATTCCCTTGATATCCCTTAACTCAAAGAAACCTCTAGGATGCAAACCATAAACAAATTCAAAATGAATTTTACCCACACTCCTATTCACTGAATCATTATAGGAAAATTCTGCCTGAGGCAAGATCAGATCCCACTAAGTAGAATGCTCTTTTGTAAGGCATCTTAGTACACCTTGTCACAATAATGACTTGGTTTTATTTATCACTATTGACCATTGAGAAATTGGATCAATAGATATGGGAAAAACATTTTGAAGAGATTAAACAACATAAAATGGTGGGAAAACAAGATTTCAAGGACTTTTGACTCATTAATTAACTTCATACAACTTATCTCATTGACAATGCCTTAACAAGACTTATACCTTAATCAAACAAAATAATCAGCACCACAACAAGGAGAAGCAGAGGAAAACCTCGAGGGAATACTTTTTAGAGGTACAAAGGGTCATAAAAAACTCTTATATGATGACCAACCATGCAACCATATGTGCTTGCAACTCTTAACCTTAAACTAGAAAAATTCACCCTTTCTAGGATAGTTGTAGTAAATATCCTTCAATCCTTCAAAAAGAATCTTTAAGAACCTTTTTTAGGGTCTCTAGACCTCATGTTATATTTTCCAACCAATTCTAATGAAAAACAAATAGGTTTCACTCTTTGTCTCATGTAATCTTTCTTGATTTTTAACATCTCATTTTCTGATACATCAAATATTGGACCAACTACTATCTCACAACACATGAAAACTCCATTTTTAGATCCTACAAGTTTAAGACAAGATAAATTATATACATGCAAGAATCTCCACCCATTTTGGTGATTTTTCACTGGTGGAGAGGAGAGCTACATAATATTTTGTGCTCACTGTTAACCTAGGTAGGGTTTCTACCTGCTTGGAGTTTAAAATGGCTCTAACTTCTTATATACCAAATAAAAAATGATGAAAAAAGAATTAAAATTTTATATAGTCAAATTGAAACAAGATCCAATAAGTTATAAAAGCATTGGTGGTCTATACAAATTGTACCAAACAACATAAATTCTAAAAACAATGGAAAAACATAGAAAATCAACTTTTCTTCTTCACTAAAATGCAAAATCAGTTCAACAACAACATGTTTCAACTAGGAGGAATATTTTTCATTACATTAAAACTATTTCTCATCATTGGAGACCATTTTATTGAATGCATATAACAGTTACATGATTTTGTGACACTTTCTAAAAATTGAATTACAACTTTTTGTGCAATTTGGCAACTTTTGCAACTTTAACTCATCAACCCACTAAACACACTCAAATGGATTACATGATAGCATATGGTTATGAATTACCTTAGGAAACACCAAAAAAATCCTAACCACACCAAATAACTTAAAACCAAAGTTACATAAAATAAGAAAAATAAGGTCCTGGTGACCCTGCACCATGGTACCTGGATGTGCCTGAATTGCCTCATAACACAGTCATAGAAGAAGGTATGAATATGTAACTGTGTCTACCTAGAAGAAATTGGTCCATCTATATCCTGTGCAACTCATGTCTATCATCTACTTACTGGTAAATCCATTGATATGGCCTCTAGTAGATGTCATCCTCATCTAGTTGGTCAGATCTAATCCCCCAATATAGCAAATCTCCCTCCTACCATGGTCATCTGAGTGGATAGCTAAAGACCCTTGACTCACCCAGGGCTTCTATGAGGGGAAATCTTGTGGGCCTCATACATGTGATATGCTTGAAGCACCAAATCTGCAGGAGTGTACAATGTACGATTTTGTGGAGCTCTCAAAATACAAATCGACTGAGATCATAATAGGGATGGGTGAGCATGTTGTGGCCCCAAGCATAGATGGTCCACTACTCCTCCATGCTCTTATTCATATGAAAAATACCACCATATAGATGTTCCCTTCGACAATATGGAACTAATGTGAGTGCTACTATCATGATCATGATCTGTCGCAGAAGTGGTGACTACGTGTTTAGGATCCATTTCATCTCGACGTGCGGTTTGATGCTCGAACGATGAATAGGTTACTCTAGAAAATAAAGGATATCATCTCTCATCTATGCATAGGATTTGTCACTAACCAATTGCACATGCTCACCTCAGATAGGAATCTATAGGATGCAATGTATGTCCTCAAGGGACATTGTCATCTTCCCAATGGGAAGATGGAAGGTACACAAATCTAAGTCCCATCTCTTTCCAAGGCTAGTATCATGCCATCATGGTACCTCATTGGTGGCATGAGGTAAAACCAAAATAATCCAACCTCTTGAAGTAACTCGATGTCCTCCTCTAATAGCTAGGTAGTTGATTCATGAAGAAAACAAAATTGTTTCCCTCCTAAGTGTTGTGAGGCTTAAGGAGGAACCTAAAAGGATAAATACAAGAAATAAGTCCTAAATCAAGCAATCAATGTCACTAAAGTTGTTCTAAGACACTTTTTGGAAAATATGGACTATACCTAGGCCATTTTTGGATAGGGGCCTTGGACACTTTAGCTATTCTAGGACACTTTGCACCAAAGTAGGACAATTTGTGCCAAAGTTGGACACTTTGTGCCAAAGTTGGACACTTTGTGCCAAAGTGGGATGCTTTGCACCAATATTTTCCAAGGTCCTTAAATTACTATAATTACATAAAAAATTATAGTAAATAAATGAAAATGATGAAAAAGAAAAATAAAATTCACTCATTGTGTCAAAGAATGCCCTATGCTGCATTGCTATAAACCTCATCCAATCTCAAGGGCTTGTAGACTCTTCAGCTAGGCATTTTCACTCACTCTACACCAAGGTAATTTGCAACAAGTTAAATGTAAAATTAATATTAAAAAGTGTCATTTTCATTAGTATATAGTAAAACCCTAATAAATAAAGATCATTCATTTAAAGGGAAGTTCATTCAAATAAGCATAGTGGGGGCTAGAGGACTCTGTTTTCAATATTTTTTGTTATGTTGGATTCATAATTCCACTCCCAGCCTCATCAAATGTCTATCATCATGTGGTATGGTACTTGGAAATAACCTATGATATGACTCAAGTGATTCGATGTGGTTTTGTGTTCACCCTGATTCCTCTTAAGGATAGAAGGCAAATATCTAACAATTAAATGCAAATTTGATCAATAAAATAGAGAAATAAAACACACAAAAAATTATAGTAGAAACAAGACAACACAGAGAATTTAATGTGCCCAATTTTGGATATATCCACAAAACTGTAGCCATCCAATGATTTTATTATCCAGTGCAAAACATATTACAATCTCATGAATAATCACCTTTTCTACATACTGTAACCCTCATCCCAACCCCTTATAACAAGCTTTTTAGAAGCTTCCAGAATTAGGGTTTTACAAAATCTATTTTTTTCTTTTTCGGTGATTTTTCCTTTTCCGATGATGACATACATGCTGGGTGTATAGTATAGCATGATCAATCTCCACATACCAACAATCTCCCACTTGGAGACTGATCAGGCTCCACACCAACACAATATCCCACTTGGAGACTAATCCTGGAAGACACTTTTGCACTTACAACTCCCACTAGAAATAAGTATCTTGGACCCTGTTGCTCTTTCATACCTGAATTCAACCTTGAAGTCCAACTAAAGTTGAAGAGGAGCTCAGCTTCTCCCTTGTCACTACCTTTGTAAACATATCCACTGGATTGATATCTATATGTATCTTGTCTAGCTTGACCTGTCCATCCTCCAACATTGACCGAATAAAATGATATCTCAATTCTATGTTTTTTTTTCAAAGTGCAAGGAAGAATTCTTTGCAAAATGTATAGCACTCTGGCTATCCATAAACAAGTAATTTTCAGCCTATTGTTTTCCCAATTCCTCCATGAAAAGTTACAACCATATCATCTCCTTTTCTGCCTCTGTTGTA
Organism: Sequoia sempervirens; assembly: GCA_007258455.2. Lineage (NCBI taxonomy): Eukaryota > Viridiplantae > Streptophyta > Pinopsida > Cupressales > Cupressaceae > Sequoia > Sequoia sempervirens. Next base: position 761,746,092 of record VDFB02193867.1, on the reverse strand, counting down.
GCAACATACTCTGCCTCTATGGTGGATAAAGCAACCACCTTTTGCAACTGAGAAATCCAACTCACTACTGTCCCACCAACTGTAAATACATAGCCTATGGTACTCCACCTGGTATCTATATCCCCTACCAAATCTGAGTCAACATAGCCTTTTAAATCAGTATTAGAGCCCCCAAAACATAAATATTTATTGGATGTACCTCTCAAGTACCTGAGAATCCATTTAATTGCATTCCAATGCTCAACACTAGGATGACTCATATACTTGCTAATAACTCCTACAACATGTGCAATATCTAGTCTTGTGCATACCATGATGTACATTAAACTACCTACAGCTAAATCATATGGTACCTTGGACATTTTTTCTTCCTCCTCTTGTGTCTTTGGACACATATCCTTAGTCAACTTAACATGACTAAGAAAATGAGTGCTGACAGCTTTTACATTTTCCATATGAAATCTCTGCAGCACCTTCTCAACATAATCAGCTTGAGATAAAAACAATTTTCCATTTTTCTTGTCTCTTGTAATCTTCATACCAAGGATTTGCTTTGCTGCCCCAAAATTCTTCATAGCAAATGAATTTGATAACTATTGTTTTAACTTGCTTATGTGATCCATGCTAGACCTCGCTGCAAACATATCATCAACATATAAACATAAGATAATGTAGCTATCATCATTTAACCTCTTAAAATAAACACAATGGTCTGAATTACACCAATTGTAGCCTTGCTCAGCCATAAAACTATCAAATTTAATATACCATTGCCGGGGTGCTTGCTTCAAGCCATATAGAATTCTCTTCAATATGCACACAAGTTTCTCATAATCTTCGACCTCAAACCCTTGTGGTTGCTCCATATATATGTCCTCTTCCAAATCACCATGGATAAAGGTTTTTTTAACATCAAGTTGTTCTAAATGCAAATCTTCAACAACCACAATACTTAAAACAATACGAATAAAAGTCATTTTAACAATAGGAGAAAATATTTCATCAAAATCAATACCCTTTTTCCATGAAAATACCTTTACAACTAATCTGGCTTTAAATCTTTCTTACCTCCATCCTCCTCTTTCATCCTATAAACCCATTTGTTTGGTAAACCCTTTTTACATGCAAGCAACTTGCATAATTTCCAAGTCTAATTTTTTCAGCAAGGAGTCCATTTCTTCTTTCATTCCATACTCCCACTGGACCTTGGTATCCACTTGCATAGCTTAATCATAACATTTCAGTTTAACAAAATCAGTTAATAAAATAGAATACAAAGAGGGAGAAAATATTTTTGGAGGTCTACTTATCCTTGAAGATTGTCTAACATTCACTTGAGTTTGTGGTATTTGTTGTTGTTGTTGTTGTTGTGGAGCATGAGGAACCACTAGAATTTTTTTTTTTGGTGTATCATCTAGCACTACATAATCATTTTCTTTCTTCTCATTTTGCTGCAACTGATCTTTGTACAGCACTTTCTCATTGAATATGACATCCTTGCTTCTCACAATTTTTGGATTTTCAAAATCCCAAAGCCTATAACCAAATTCATCAATTCCATATCCAAAAAATATACATTTCTTTGATTTTGCATCAAGCTTGGTTCTATTTTCAGAATCTACATTTGTAAATGCTTCACAACCAAAGGTCTTGAGAAAAGAATAACTAACCTTCTTACCTATCCATGCTTCCTCTGGAATACCACAACCCAAAGGATTAGAGGGACCTCTATTTATTAAATAAACAACGGTGTTTATAGCCTCTACCCACATGTTTAAAGGAAACTCAACATGAAATCTCATAGTTCGTGCACACTCCATTATTGTTCTATTCATGCACTCAGCCACTCCATTTTCTTGTGGGGTCCTTGGAACTATTTTCTACCTATGAATACCATTATAGGAACAATAATCTTCAAAATATTTTTTTCAATACTCACCACCATTATTAGATCTGAGATATTTTAACTTTTTACCTTTCTCATTCTCAACCAAGCTCTTCCATTTCTTAAAAGTTTCAAATACATCAAGTTTTTTCCTAAGGAAATAAGTCCATACCTTCCTTGTTGCATCATCAATAAAAGTGACATAATACAGAGAGCCATCGAGAGAAGATACTTGAGATAGTCCCCATACATATGTATGCACAAGCTCCAATTTCTCATCTTTCTTTTGCTTCCCATCCTTGAGAAAACTAACTCTCTTTCATTTTCCATACACACAACTTTCACATAAATCCATTTTAACACATTTCAGACCTGGTAAAACATTATTTGAATGAAGTAATTTCATTTTTTTTGCACTCATATGCCCAAGTCTATTATGCCATAGTGTTGATTCAGAATCCACAACAACTATCTAATTTTTTACCTACTGAACTGCAACAACTGTTCCTGAACATTGATTTTTATCTGCAATAGCTAAAGTAGAAGGAATAGTATGACCTATACATAGATATAAGGTGCCTACTTTCATACCTTTTTCTACCACTAAGGTACCTTTTGTAACCTTCCAATTTTTATCACTAAATGTAACAACACAACCTTCATCATCTAGTTGCCCTGCTGAAATTAAATTTCTTTTCAACTTTGGAATGTGCCTTACCTCATGTAGTTTCCAATGAATCTTCCCATTCTGCAACTTAATCTTGATTCTTCCCTTTCCAACAATCTGACAGGGTTCGTTATCTCCCAAATAAACCAACCCAAAATCCCCTTGGACATAATCAAGAAAATAAATTCTATGGGGCTTAGCATGAAATGAAGCCCTTGAATTTAACACCCAAGAATCATTGGAATCATCAAGGGAAAGAATCAATGCATCCTCATCAAATTTATTACTTACCACATTTTTCTCTTTATTTCCTTCCTTTTTGTCTCATATTTTTTTTTGAGACCAACAATATTTCTTTAAATGACTTGACTTACCACATTACCAACAATCCCTCTTGTCTCTAGATTGAGACCTTTTGTCCTTTTATTTTCCTTTTGACTTCCCACGACTTCTAGAATTGTTTCCTCTCCCCCTTTTTTCTTCCCATGCTTTTTGCATTCAAAAAATTTTCTGATCAAAAGAGCCCTAACTTCTTAATCAAAGTTTATATTTACATAAGTTAATTGACTGGTAACTATATTAAACTCATTTAAATGATCAACAACTAACCCACCTTCTGCCATTTTCATATTAAATAAACACTTCATAAGAAATACTTTATTTGAAGCGAAAGTCTTTTCATATAACTTTGTTAGGGTTTCCATCAACTCTTGAGTTGTCTTTGCTATTGTAATATTGAATGCCACTAATTGTGTTAGGCATAAATGAATGGCTCCCAATGCCTTTCTGTCCAAAATATTACATTCTTCATCACTCATTTTTGTTGGTCTCTTGGTTGTTCCTTCCAACAACCTCCATAAATCCTTTTGATAGAGATAATCATCCATCTTCATCTTCCATAACTAATAGTTCTGCCCATTGAATTTATCTACCTTCAATTTACCCTCGTCTGACATTGCTCCCACTTAACCGCGAGACCTTCCTGTAGAGGTTAACTGAAAACAACCCACTCTGATACCACTTGTTAGGGTTAGAAGGAAAATATCTAACAATTAAATGCATATTTGATCAATAAAATAGAGAAATAAAACACACAGAAAATTATAGAAAAAACAAGACAACACAGAGAATTTAACATGGTTCACCTAATCCGGGCTACATCCACAAAACTATAGCCATCCAATGATTTTATTATCGGGTATGTGTAGGATCATCATGGAAAAAATAGGCCCTTAAGTGGCAAAAAATTCAGAAAACTTAGAGAGGCAACTTGACGTAAAAATTTTAGTAAGTTATCTATATTATTTCAAAAATATGTAAGAATATAATCTATAGCAAATTGAATGTAGTTTCTAAACTACTAAGTTTATTTAAAAAAAAAAAATGATTTTGGTGAAAATTTGAAATTTCATGCGTAGTACTTAAATTTCTGTGGAAAAATAAGAAGTAGGTGTCTGCCTAACCACCCTAACCAAAATAAAATATAATATTTTTTATAATATTTTAGACATAATTAGAGGAGTCATGTCTCGATGTGATGCATACTTTTCTGTAAATTTTTTCTAAGTAAATAATTAATTATGGATTTTTATTACAAATTTTAAAAATTATAAAACTTGTATGTCTCACGCCTTAACTTGGTCAAAACTTCATAAAATTTTTTTTGTTTTAATCCTATAGTATGCAAGCGTGAATGTGACACATGTTTTGATTCAAAAAATGCGATACCTTTGAAAGTTATAGATGTTTTTCAATCAGCCTATCAATCAGGACTTTAGTCGTAATTCAAATAGAAAATGAATAATAATTATTTATTAAATTCAAAGTAAAGCATAATTTATATTGGTGGAAAGCTGAGAATCTCCTTTAAAAACCTAAGTTTCATTTCATCAATTTTGGGTAAAAAAAAGTTGTCAGCCACATGGGCCATCATATTAGTTACATATTGCCACTTTTTGGCCCATCATGATCCTGCACATACCCTATCCAGTGAAAAACATATTACAATCTCACGAATAATCACCTTTTTCTACGTACTATAACCCCCATCCCAACCCCTTATAACATGCTTTTTAGAAGCTTCCAAAATTAAGGTTTTACGAAGTCATTTTTTTTTTCTTTTTTGATGATTTTTCCTTTTTCAATGTACAGTATAGCATGATCAGTTGCCACATACCTACAATTCTACCTCCATAAAGTAAGAAAAATCAAGGGGACATACATCTACCCTCAAATTCAATTCTCTGAAGAAGTTTGATAAGAGTAATTTTGAGCAGCTAACGAATCTGTGTTGCGAGATGTGGTTCCTAACATTGTGGTTTTGCAAGTAACTATAGTGGGGGATTCATTCTTTGTACTGAATCCAAATATCCTTTTTATAGTGGTTATTTCATTTAGCTTAGATATTCACATAGTATCATATAGTAGCTAAAGTGGGGGATAAATGTAGTGTAAAAAAAAAAACCCTTTTTACACATAATTTGGGAATAATTGATATAAAATTGACCTAATTGTGCCTTGGTTTAATGTTGTAATGTGTTATACACATTCACATTGAATCTAGGGCTCCTTTTAACAAAATGTACTTAAATTTTAACTTATTTATGGTGTTGTAAAGTGTTGTAGTACACTTTCACACTTATCTTGGGTTTCATTAATTAATGGTGGTTAATTGAGCCTAATTATCCCATTTAATTCAAATTTAATCCTTATTAATGACACCTAAAGGATCTATCCTGACACCCAATAATCAAATTGCATAACATTAAATTTGGAAAAATAAAGGTCCTAGAAAATGGTGCTAGAACCCATTCACCTTTAGTGGTGAATGGGTCCTCCACAAATAGGAAACCTGTTTTTGAATTTCATTGTGGTCAGATTTTAATGATTTTTAATCCTAGATTTGGTGTCGGCTTGAATTATTTGAATTTCAGGGTCAATTCTTGAATTATGTATAAATATAAGGTTATTTTACATAATTTCATCTAGAATATTTCAAGAAAGGTAAGAAGATAAGAAATTTTTCATGAGATCAATTATTCATTAGCAAGAAGCAAGCAAGAGTGGAGTTTGGAGTAGCATCACAGGTCTTCAAGCTCATTTTGTTTCAAAGATCAAGCATTGGCGAAGGTTGATGATAGATGCCTATGGAGAACCATGAGGGATTCTAGGTGTTGGGAGATGAAAAAGACATAAAACAAAGCCTAAGGACTTGTTTCCTAATTGATTCTATCTTCTATAATCATCCTAATTGCAGCCAAAGAGAGGTGCATTCAGATTTGTGGCTTATTAAGGGGATTTGAGATCTTCTTTAGTAGGTCATTTGCATTGTTCATGTTTCATTTTAGTGTTCTATTCTAACACAATTGAATATAATTGTCTTTACATTCTTAGGGATCTTAATCTTAGACACACTTAAGGTTAGGATTGCACACACAATTACATGTTTTGAATTTTCATTCATCATCAAAGGTTTGATAACCATCAAGGGGTTTGAATGAGGAAAACCCTTATCCACCAACAAGCTTTAAAATTTATCTTGTAGATTATTAGCAAATCTAGATCTCAAAGTAGGAATTTCATAGTGCAAGGAAGGAGTATAGACTTGGAAGTTGAAGATCAAATTCAAAGATTTTTTGGAAGGACCTAGGAGGACCCATTCACCTTTAGTGGCGAATGATTCCCTATTAGGGCTTGAAGGACATTAGATTTTACACTATACAAGCTCTTGTTTTAGATTTAGAGCTCCTCAGATAGGCCTACTAGGACCCTTTCACATTTGGTGGCAAATGATTCCTTATTGGCACTTCAAAAAAGTAGCATTTGACCAGCTGCACAATATTATCTACTAATTGCTTAGCTAGAAAATTTATAGTTTCTTTCTATTTTGTGTTAGACTCATGCATTACATGTGCTAGACCTAGAATTAGGGTTTTCTTGTTAGTTTAATTTCTTCTCCCAAAATTGTGATTTAGCTCACCACCCAATCCTTGCATAAAGGAAAGATTACAAGATCCCTAAATCTTGACCTAATTCACCTCTTGGGTTGATAATTACTTCAAGATTCTTGGATCTCATATTTTGAATGTAACCCTAACTAGGAAAAGGGGGTTAGATATCTTAGCCTCTCCTTCTCTATGTTTCAATGTGAAATATTATTTGTTAGAGATTTTATAGTAGAGACACAAAAATTGAATAGATAAAATTGGGACTCAAGTAAATAATATTTATGAACTTTAACAAAACTTGTTAGTACTACTAGGTTTATGTGGTGTAGGGATGTAATGATTCTACCCCTCTCACACATATGATATTGTCTTATTTATTTATACTAAAAATTATCTTATGGTAAGTATAAAGTTAGATAAGGTTTATAATTTAGTGTGCTTTATTCACTTTTAAATATTTATTTGGCAAGAAAATATGTTGAAATATTCAATTCATATTGATTGTTTTTTATTTCATATTAGTAAAAAATGTAGTATATTATGTCATAATTTGTACTAGGTTTTAAATTTTATAGCTTATCATGGAGGACTAATGAAGGATTAGCTTAGCCTAGTATATTTATAGTTGGACCTATAGGTTATTTTGAAAAGAACTCATTGTTGCATCTTCATCTATGTAAATTATTGAAGCATATATGATAGAGGTGCACATGTAGCACTATTGGAGTACATACTATCATGCTAGTAGCATGTAGATATACTTGTGGATGCTAAGAGATAGCATAAGTAGTGGGAATTAATTAGGTATTCTTATTTTCTATTACAAGCCATATTTATTTTTAAATGCAGTAAAAAAAAAATTACATGGCTAGGTATGGATGGTAACAAAACTTCAACCAAGTGTTTGCACTACATGCTAATTATATGTAGTGATTATTCATGTGAAGGAATCATGCTTGATATAGTGTGTAGTATGTTAACATGATGAAGATAGGCTCTCCGATCTTTTCTCCAACCACAACTTGTTCAAAAAATGGGCACACTATACCTAAGGATTACAATAGACAACTATGGTAATAATCAAGAATCCACAATTCCACAACTTTTCCTCACATTAAAATTTTATTTTAGATCATCAAATAGTTCATTTATATAGATGAAAATAAATCTAAATTAAATAAATAAAATTTAGTAATATAAAATATTACAAGCCGAACTATTGATTTTTGGCTCCTATGAACAACTCTTGTTCTTCTAGGGTTTTTCACCTAAAAGGAGAGAGATAGGAGCAAAAATGCTAATGGTTCATTCAAATTATGCAATGTGTGATGTTGTATAATGTAAATGAAGTTAAATAAATGCAATTGAATGATTTAAATGAATGAAAACAAATGCAAAACTAAGATTTACACTATGTCTGAAAACACATTGTGTAATGCAACAATGAACTAAATGAAGAAAATATGCAGAAGAGAAAGAAAAGGGATGAATCTAAGTGCATCTGGGTGAAGTATGATAAACCTGGAATGTTGGGAATGCTGGCTGTAATCATTGACTTTTGATAGTGGGATTCATTCGCCCAGGGTGGCGAATCAATCCTCCTCTTGGTGAAAAACTATTAGAAGCAAGTTTCCATTTGTAGGAATCCAAAATTTGACAAAATTCAGATTTTTAGTCCTAAGGTGGGACTCATTCACCACAGGAAGTGAATCATTCCTCTCCCAAATTTCTAAAAAATCAAGAGACAACTTTGCAACACCAAATCTGGAAATCACTACTTGTTGGGTTGTCGAAGTTAATTCTACAAGAAACATAGAGAAAACCTTCTCCAAGCTTGAAATAGACTTGAGTTGACTTGAAGCACCTAGTTTACTTGTAAACCAATCTTCAACACCAAAATTCTTGTCAAATTTGCATACCTAGGTCTACAAACAAACATGCAATAGGGGAAAATGGTTTAAGGTTAGTGAATAGAGGTTTTCCTTGGTCAAACCCCACTTTTGGTAGTCAAATCCTTAATCAAATAATTAAATGCACAGGAATGATAAACTAACAACATGAAATTTCTATTAACTTACCAAACCCTTGATGATGCAAGTCTGAAGTAATGTCAATGGTTGCTTCAAAGTACTTGAATAGTGCTTGAAAAGATGTTGTAAAATGCTTGAATGCTTGAAAATGTGAGATGGATTGATTGAATGGATGAGGAGATCATGGGAGATTTAAAATGAGGTGAAAACCACTTATTTATACACATTTGTTCCTTATTTACCCATTCATAGCTCATCACAAGCCGACATCAATTTTTTTGGAATAAAATCCCAAAAGGAAATTTAAAATATTTTGAATTTGGGGCCAAGGGGGACTCATTCACCACACATGGAGAATGGGTCCCACCTAGGAACTGAAAATGTGTGTCAGGAAATATGTTGTGTTTAATGTTGTTTGTTGGGATAATACTCAAAAATACATTTAATTAAGCATATAAGAGCATAAAGGGGTCAAATATAAGCATGAAAAAGGGATAAATAGTGAAGATGTGCCTAGAAAACCATGAAATCTTGTTACAAGAGTTTACAACACTTCAAAGTAGGACTTGTTAATGAATAAAGAGGTCATTTTTAGGTGAATTGTAATTAATAAAATCTAGAAGAATGTATAAATGTCTTACAACACTTCACAACACCTTCACAAGACATCGTTCTTTGAATTTTAGTACTTAAATAAGCTTGTTCAAGCCATGTCACAACACAAAATCAGAGCAAAATAGTTCCAGCACCAAGAAACAAGGCCTAAAAGGCCTTGAAAATGAAAAGGGATTATTTTTCTACAACACAAGCAAGGTTTAAGACATTTATTTCTAGCAATCTTATATATTATAAACCCTCTATCATCTCTACTAGCATCACTTGGTTTTGAACTTTAACCTTCTTCTTTCCACCCCACATGACCTCATCCACTGGTTTATCTCTACACATTCAATTCAATGTATCATTATTTACCAACCTACTCCACTCTTATGCACATCCTCCTTCTAATGTTCATGCCTCAACAACATTTATCTACATTTCTTGTCATATGATGTGTGGTTCTTTTTGTTACATGTTGGTCACCCATCATCTATTTCTTTTCTCTAATCAAATCTACTAAAAACTAGGATATAAGGCTAGTCATTTAATCAAAATCACTTCCCCTATTCACATGGAGTGACCTCTTTCTTTACTCTATGCAAACTTTCTCTTTCCTCCATGCACCCATGCAAACTCTTTGGTGTTGTTGCCTTGTCTTAAGCTATATTTTTACACGGTTCTTCCTTATTACTATGTTGAGCTTCTTCCTTTCAACCTTAATTGGCTTGGTTCCCTCTATAAGAACTCATGATTGCATTTAAAATATTAACCATCATGCACACATTCTTCCCATTTCCACCTAGTCTACATGTGAATTTAAATATGCAAACACACTAGTGCACGTCTCCTTTCACTGCTTTCCCTTGGCTACACAAGAATTTCACTCTCTACATGGATTTTGTCTACCACGTTTCCTTCCCTATGTAGCCTCATCACCCCCCATATTGGCCTCATCACCCCCCATATTGGTGCTAAATTTGTGGTATTTAGTTGACTCCACTTTTCTTTGTATTATTTTCACTCTAAAATTCCATACACATTCATTTTTCTCCCACAATATTTTATTTTATCTTATCTTTCTTATTTTTATAAAACCATCAGTGCTAACAATACCCTTGGATGATCATGAAGTAAGAAGAATAATGTGATGGTGTCTTTATCACTTCAAATTTGAGAGTCAAAAATAATATGCAAAGAACCTTAAGAAAATTGTAGTTCCAATATAGATGAATAACTTCATCCTATCACCAATAAAATGAATGCATAGTAGAAAATTGAGTTTTGATGTAATTTCTTAACGAGAGCTTGAATTCTTCCAAAAATTTGTAGAGATGAGAATATTAATATTATCAAACTTCCCCTCAAGCCATTCTACCTCTAACATCAAAAAAATTGAAATTTTAAATTTTTTCTAAATTACTAACTGATGTCACAAAATGATTTAGTTCCCAAAAATTACTAATTTTTCTAAATTATTAACTATATGAATTTGAAACTTTTACCATCAAATTATGAATGTGATCAAAATTTTTACCATAAGAAGGTTTTCCATGAAACCTCACCAATATCCTAAAATAATGATTTTTTGGTGATGTTGATTACATGTTCACCTGGGTGCTCTTGCATTAGATATGTCAGGTAGGAAATTTTTGAGTATCAACTTACAAAGGTGGAGTTGAATGATAGAGTCTATTGTGAAAAATCTTCAACAAACTCGATTACTAAATTTTGTGCACAAGTTACCCCTTCTACGATTGCACCCATTTCTTCTTCTCCCTCATGGACTCATGTCCACCATGAACCACCCTCCTCCACCAAATTCTTCCTCTTTTTTTCTCCATGCCTTCCTGATGACATGTATTCATTGAAACTCATCCTTTGCAACCTCTTTACACTACATAACTTGTAATGTATCTTGCATCTATATATTTGATCCTCAAGAAGGTATTCTTCACAAGTATACCCACTTCACTTGTATTATTTCACTACCATAGTAATTTCCTTACACTTTCCAACTCTCAATTTCTTAGTACTTGACACAACTACAATGATAATTTTCATCTCTTCTATTGTGCTTCCTCTATCCATAGGTTCTAGCATAGACTGCCTCACATTTGATGCTCTACCTATGCACTGAAAACTTCTCTCAACATGCCTCTCCATCTACAAGTCTTGGTGCAAATTGCCTCACATTTAGTGATTTGTCAACACAGTCAAAACCTCTAGCTCTTATATATTTGATGGAGATGGACTCTCCTCTCTCTTCTCTAACCATAACTTTTTCACAAAATGGGAACACTCTACCCAAGGATTACAATAGAAAACTATGATAAAAATCATTAATCCACAATTCAATAAATTTTCCTCACATTCAAATTTGATTTTATCTATCATAAAAAAATTTAGTGGTGTAGGAAAAAGTAACTCTTGTTCACACTTATTTTGGGAATGAATAATTAATAATAAAATAGACTTAAAGGTTCCTTATTTAGAGTGTCGTAAAGTTTATCTTAACACTTTCACACTAATCTAGACATTTATTAATTAATTAGGTCTATTTATGCCTTACTTGGTCCTATTTTTCATCCATGAGCCTAAATAATTAGATCTTTCCATGGATAATCCCAACACTTATCAAATAACCAAACATAATTCATTGTTTGAGGTTGTGTTCTAGATCTGGTGATTTGGGACTCATACAACACCTTAGGTATATGAGTACCACCTAGGTCTTGGTACCTGATTTTAAATTGTGCATTAAACAAGACACTCCTAGAAATTTGTGTCCTGGGTTTTAGCTACTAGGACGCATATGCCACAACTAGCATATGAGTCTCACTTTAACCAAGACCTATTTTGAATCAAATTCTTCATAGGATTTTATTATCCTAGATTTGATGTTGTCTTGATTTTGGAGTCAAGCATCCTAAGATTTCATAAGAGCATTGCAAAGCATTAGAAATTATTTAAGAAGGAATTCACAAGAAAATTGTCAAGTATTTGAAACAGCATTCAAGATCCATTATCATGTCAAAGGCTTGATACATCATGCATGTGGTTTTGAGCTAATGTTGTGATGTATTGTTCAAGATCAATTCAAGTATTCAAAGGCATTATCTTTCATCAAGAATCATGATCAAGATCTACATCCATTGAGGCTACTTCATGCTTATTTGTAGATCTACAAGGTTTCAGAAAAGGTTCTATTGTTTCATCTTATGTTTCATGTTTCATTTCATTCATGATTAATTTCTCATTAAGGCTTGATTACCAAAACAAGGTTTGACAATGGAAAAACCCCATTCCCTAACAAAACATGTATCACTTTTTATCTTTCTTTATATGTTGCAGCTTGTAGGTTGGAGAAAAAGTGGATTTGAAGCCTTCAAAAGTACCAAAAGGAAAAAGTTGTAAAATTTGTCAAAGTTGTCACAAAAAGTTATCAAGGCTCATGAAAAATCGAATCTAGAGAAATATATCCAACCTATTTACATGAAACCAATGGGAAAGTGTTTATTTGATCCATCTTCAGAGGCTCATAAAGTTTCTCTTTAGAATTCCACTCTTGGGACACTTCACGACAAAATGGGACAATTTGCAATAGTCTAGGCATATGAGTCCCAATACTACCCTTTTACAAAATTTTAATAGATCTAGATCAATCACTGGGAGATTCCAAATCCCACCCAAAAAGCCTACATTGGGACTAAATCACCTAGTTTGGTGTATGAGTCCCAGTACACCTAAAAAGCAACAATTTTTAGGGTTTTCATACCTTGCTTAGTCATCTACATTTCTCTAGGTACTTATCTATTTTGTTCTATTTATCAGTCTAATTACATGCTTTCAAATTTCATTTTCTAGGTCATATAGCTAAATTTGCATATTGCTTCTAGATCTTTTTCTTTCTAAGAATTTTCTTAGTGGTGAACCCCTCTTTAGTCACACCCAAGGAGACCTTGTAGAAATATCTTTCCTAATTAGATCATTAGGTTGAGTTCTCTAGGGTTTTCTAAAATGAACTAGAGTGAAATAGGCCCTTATCCATTGCTCCGTCTCCCAAAAGGTGGAAACCTATTTCCTTGTGCTCATTTAGTTACACAGATGGAAAAAAAATGAATTAAATGAATTAAATTAATCAAGTTTAGATTACAAAACATTATAAGAATTTTTTAAGATATTTATGTCTAACAATATTATATATTAAACACCCTCTATCCTCTCTACTAGCATCTCTTGGTTTTCAAATTTCACCTTCCTCTATCCACCCCACATGACCTCATCCATTGGTTTACCTTAGCACATTCAATTTAATGTATCATTATGTACCATCCTACTCTACTCTTATGCACAACCTCCTAATATTCACACCTCAACAACATTGATATGCATTGCTTTCAGTATGATATGTGGCTCCCTTTGTTATATGTTGGCTACCCATCATCCATTTGTTTTCCCTAATTAAATCTACTAACAACTGGGAGATAAGGCTAGTCATTTAATCCAAATGACTTCCCCTATTCGTATGGAGTAAGCTCTTTCTTTACTCTATGCAAACTTTCTCTTTCCTCCATGTGCTCATGCAAACTCCTTGGTGTTATTGCCTTAACTTCAACTATATTTTGTTTGGTTTTTCGTAATTCATATGTTGAGCTTCTTCCATTCAACCTTAATTGATTTAGTTCCCTCTATAAGAACTCATGGTTGCATTTAAAATATTAACTAGCAATCATGTGTGCATTTAAATGTGCAAATCCACTAATGTACATCTCTAGAGAACAACACAAAAGGTAACAAAATAACTGAACAATTTTTTAAAAATATTCGATTATAACAAGTAAGAAAAAGGAACATATACACAAACGTTCTTGGGATTCCATGACACCACTACTTAAACATTTATAAATAAGAACATAACATAATATACAAGTCATATAACATAAGAATACATCATATTCATAACAAATGATCCAACCTTAAAACCACAATGTAGTCAAGTTGCATATTTATGTTACTTCAAGTGAGATTATGATAAATATCATATCAACATAATATCACTACAAAAGTTCTCTCGAATATATCAAGAGAGTATACAATATAGACGAAGAACTCATCATATCTATTATCTTCGCTCATGAGCACGCTTAACGTCCAACATTACGAACATTGTAGAATTAGGAACTTGTCACATGAAGAATATTATCCAAGTATAGCAACATTTGTAAGGGGACCCAATGGAGGAAATAACATGTTCCTCCCAACCATGTGGTACCCGAAGCTCCACTCCCTCCATGCTAGGAGATTATATCAGGTCCACAAGTTAATCAAACATACAAGAGAATAGAACATAACATTACATGGCTGACAATCACATAATGACATGACAATATCTAAATCACCTGATTAATAACAAGCTCCCAGAGGCAACAAAAAAAACCAAAGGTGAATCTACACAAGAGATCACAAAACATGTATAAGGATAAGAGTGTCATCACAAAGTTGTTTTAGGTTACCCTAGTGAATCTTCCTATATTACCGGCCCTCATCTTGAGCTACCCTAGCAATATCTACCAATTCCTGGCCCCTAAATGAACTTATGTGGAACCGAAAAAACTTTTTGAGAGGACAAAGTGAATGACTATGCCATTCTAGGCCATCTCAACCTACCCTTAATCTATGAAACCACTAAGATGTAAGGCGACACAAAAAATTATCTAAATTATTAAGTGAATACTATCCAACCCCTAGCAATTTAAGTTTAACGTTTTCACTAGATTAACTACTTTCGATAGGTTACCCTAGTAACCTCTTAGGGTTTCATCCCCTAATGAAACCCACTCTTCCTATATAGAAAACTTCACTTGCTGACAATAACAAGGATAGCCATCATGCACAAAAAAATAAACCATGAATATACCTTTCATAACATGGCGATACCATACAATATTTCAAATATTTCAATAAAATATTACATCATGCATGGCTAAGTCCAAAGTCAAGTCATGCAAGGAACAATGATAAGTAAATATAAAACGGCCTTCAAACGAAATTTTAATCCTAGCCTCTGGAAGTTACAAAAGCATACTAACACCAAAAGTGTCTTTTTAAAATCCCATATGCAAATACAAATAAAGTTTACTATATAATAATCTTTCACTTAAGCTATCTTTGATACCCAATCCATAATCAAAGAATACTTCAACGTACTAATCCGTTAATTCAAAATTTTATTCATTCATGTAAAGATAACATTATCATTCTTATCAATAAGAATAAACTTAATATAAATGGAATCATTAAATTTCATCTAGGCTTTATAATACAAGTAAATGCTTATTAACTCACAAGAAACAATATCCTTTTTATAAACATCAACATAGAAATATATACATTTACAATGTTAATTTATAAAATTGAACTTAATCAAATTACAAATTAATAAATTATATATATATATATATATATCTAAATATCTGTTACTGCGCATGCACAATTGGGGAAATACAGGTCCAAAACTATTGCTTACTAATGCATGCACTTCAAAAGAGATTTAGTTATAAATTGATAACTGCTTTAGAAAATGTAACTCAATAGTTATTAAGAATGCATGGTGCCGAACAAAAAAAGAAACTAAAGTTTTCAGTAAACAAAGTTATAGACCATTATTATTGCCAATACACAAGAGTTACCGGCAAGAAATTAATTTGTAAGGATAATGATAAAAGAAGGAGTTACAGACATATGAGATAAATATATTATTTGAGAACAAAGAAATGATTAAGAGGGGGCAAAAAATGACTTAGAATAAATAACAGTTTTAGACTTCAATATTCACACTTAGAAGGATAATAATGCCCACGATTAAGGTAAATAAGGGAGAATCAGACATCCCTATGTAGCCCTATAATCTGATGATCATAAATAATTAATAAAGAGCAGTATCTGCGGTATTAAGTAAAATTTTACTAACCAAAAAGTAAGAAATAAACGAGTTTATTGGATAGGCGTTGAATTTGCATTGTTGTTGTTTCATGCAGCCTCCATTGAGTGTGTACCAAGCCAAAACAAAATAGTTAAAAAACATGAACTTTGAAATCTTATTAAAAAACCATTTTAATATGGAAATCTATGCCTTCCTTACAGAAACCAAGATCTGAAGAGAGGAAGGGCGTTGGATTGTGATTCTCTACCATCGCTCAATTTTTATATATATTATCAAACATATTACTCAGAATAAAAAAGGAAAACTCCAGATTGACAATTTGTTTGGCATTCCCCTCAAAAGAGAGAACGATTTGAACTGTTGAACTAAAACATTACATACTCTTCATTGCAACGCCTAAGAGAACACAAAGAAAGGAATGTTGGAATTTGATGTAAGTGGAAGTGAACTCTTGACTTCTAGTGTGGTCATTAATGGCAACTGAAGTCACTTTTTTGGTCTGCAGTTATGCATTCAGTTGCACCGATAGAGGAAATGAAAATTATGTGTTATCAGCAGTATTACCGATAGAACTAGGCATTTGGTTCGATGGCTTCACCGGATCACCATTTTGGGTTGTGGATCGATGATTTTTTTTTTAGGCACATGAATCATATTATTAGTGAATCTCGTGAAGTTGTTTTTGTGGCTATATGGTTGAGTAGGTCTGGTTGGACATCTTTTATCTATTTTCCTTATAGAGCCAACTCTGTGGTAATAATGTGTAGTGGATGTATAAAGTTGAATTAATTTTATTATCTTTGAGCTCGGATGTTTAATTATTGGTCCTAGCTATTGTTTAGCTGACCTTTTCAGATCCACATCAAAATTATCCATCCATTGGGCCAACTAGTTGTGAATTTTACTAAGTTTTGTTGAAGTCGACCTATGGCAATTGATTCCTTGTGAGGGGATATATTTAGATGATAAGTCATATCATTTAGATGGATGAAGAAGTTGCGTGTGTGTATGTTGCGTATGTCTAAGTTTTATTTGAGCAATATCATGCGTAGTTTCACTTGTTCATAATTATTTTGTGTGCAAACTTAAGCATAACAGAGCAGGAGTTCATCATTAGTCATCAAGATAGAAATTCGACATCAGAGCTAAACTAGAACTATAATCAAGTATTGGTAGATGCTATTATCTCAGTTCATTTTCATTTGGATATATTCCAAACTTTTGTAAGGGTAGTGAGCCCCATTTTGAGCAGTGAGTTGTAGGTAGTGAGCTTGAATGCAGGTGCATTCCCATTTTGTAATGCTTCTTTTGAGTATACTAAGAACTTATTGTGGATTGGCCATCCACCGTGGTTTTTCCCCTTATAGGGTTTCCATGTAAAAATCCTTACAATGTTATGGTTGTGTGGTTTCTTTCTTTGTGCTTTTGCATATTGATTATGATTAAATGTGTTAAGTTGATTAAAGGTCGGGATAAAGGATTAATTTTTGCATAACACTGATTCACCCCCCTCTCAATGTTTCTTGTTTCCAACAATTTGTATCAGAGCATGTTCTTCTGAAGAAGTCTAATAGCTTGGGGATATCTTGGAAAGTATATTCAATGGATATGAGTAGTCTGCAACAAAAACTCATGGTGGCCTTGGATGATCATGACTAGTCAAAATCTGAGATCCGGGAACTACAAGAAAGTCTTGAAAATGTAGAAAAAAATCCAATCATTGAAAGAAAAAATAAATGAATCAAGGGAGAAAAGAAAGGAATTATGTGGCCAGCTCAAGTAGAAGAACAAAACCAGTAAAAATGAACAACTCAGTCAAGTCCTAAAGGAAAAGACAGAAGAATGTGAATTTTTTTCCCAAGAGAATGCTTCCTTGAAGCATGAGACATAATCCATCATGATGAAGATGACCAAGGAGTTAAAGGACATGAAGAAAAATGAAGAAAAGCTTGGACAATCCTTAAAAGAAAAGTATGAACAATGCAGCCGACTAGAGAATGAATTGGAACAAACCAAGAATAATGAAGAGGAGCTTGAAAAACAACTTATCTCAAGATGAACTCGCTACATCAAATGAGTTTAAGGAAAAAATCAATGGAAGCTCAACCAAGCTTGATGAACTGATCAAAGGTCAAAGAATTGATGGTGATAAATTAGGTCTTGGATATGGAGAAGGAGAAAGCTCCAGACCTGGAAAAAGGATATTTGATCAAAAGAATTCTGGACAAAGAAAATTCAAACAAGGAAACCAGGAGGAATTCGATAAGGCAACCCAATTCTCAAAGATTTAATGGCTACTATTATGCTTGTAACATATTTGGTCATATGGCTTCTCAGTGTAGGAGTAAGATGAAAACAAGTAGACCATCATTTTCAGGTCAATGCTTTAACTGCTACAAGTATGGTCATAAGTCAAGTGAGTGCAGAATTATGATGCATAATTTACATAGAGACATCAAATTTTATGCATGCAATAGATTTGGACATGTTTCTAACCAATGCATATTAAGAAAAATCCAATGGAACAATTGGATTAGACAGAGGAATGTTGTTTGCTACAATTGCAATAAATTTGGTCACACCTCCAGATTTTGTTCAAACATAAGAGGTCCGGTAAAACAAAACATACAACCGGATGTTAAGGGAAAATGAAAGATTACTATGGATGAAATCAAGAAGGAGATGCAAAAGAAATGGGTGAGGAAGAACCCCTCTATAGACACAAATGGATCCGCACCAAAAGTCTCTTCTGGTAATGCCCCTGGAAACTAATTGTAGGTCTCTGCCATAGGGGGAGCTGTCAAGAAAATCTTCTAAATCCCCTGCAAGTGGCTAGCACTAGAATTTAGATGAGTCCAACAGAAAATTGGTTATTCTTTAGATGTTGTGAAATAAAGCTAAGACATCAATGAGGATTATTGATGGTTCGCACAAGAATTATTTGTTCTGAAATATAAAAAAGTCTGAAAACCTACAGAATTAGGGCAAGTGCATTTATTGCAAAAGTACAAAGTTAAGTTCGATGAAAATAAAAGAACCATTTCCACTCACATTTGTCACATTGCATTCAAGTGAAATAAGTCTAAATCACTCTAAGGTAACCCTTGCTAAAGTGGAAAGGAGATTCAAGCTCAAAAAGGAATATGCGAATCAACCTCCATTTCATCTCCAAAAGGTATTTATAGCAAACACCTGTAAATTTGTGTTCTCTCAATCATGTCTACCCCACTGTTGGTTGAAGTCAAAGATAGGACGCATCCAAAGTTTAATTGGAATCCATACAAATCAGTAGACACTAAGCCCCTAGGTGCATTTTCCTCCATGTCAGACGGTGTTCTGCACAATGAGGATATTAGAGCATATGCGCATTTGAATATTGAAGATTTGGGTAGTGCTCAACTGCTAGAATTATACTCTAAACACATAGTGCAAGATGATTTTTTTGTGAAACCTAAATTTCAAACCCTAGTGGACAAGAACTTTGCATAATATGTGAAGTTTCCCATATTTGAGGAGGATGAGTGGGTTCGGTACATTCTTAGCAGAGTGTGTGATGAATTCATGTGGCTAGACATACCATTTAAAATTTCCAAAGAAGCTATCTGTGTAGTGACGGGTTTCAACTCTTCTGGTAGACTCCCTATATTGAAGTCCATAAAGAATGATGTTGACACTAAAGCAACTGGATCTCTTTGGGATAGAAGGGCAATGACCATAGATGATATTTCCAAAATTGATGTTAAATTTGTGTCCATGATCATATGGTATAAGATCTATCATTCGAGTAGAGAAAATTCAGTATCCAGAATTGCCATCTACATATCCTATGAGATGATTAAGCAGAATACAAATTATGATTTATGCGAAGTGCTCAGAGGACAACTTTTGGAAATTTTGAAAAATATTAAAAAGGACAAAAAAATGCCTTCAAGTTTGGAAACATGTTAATCTGTCTATATTTCTAATTCTTAGGCGAAGTACTAGGATTCGGTAAAGTTTAGTGGAGAAATGATACCCCGGTAGTAGTACAAATCTGGGATATACTATGCAATCTTTGTAACTGGGAGACCCACAACACAATTCTATGTGGTCACTTCAAAAAATTTCAAAAACAAATGCATGCCAGAGAAAGGATACCTGAAGTTGTAGTAGAACAATACAAGGACTCAATATGCTTTATGATGATATTGATCAGTGTTACATGGAATTTTTTGATCCTAGGTCAGTTTGGATCATGCCAATGGGATATGAGGTAGATGGAAATATTCTGAAGATGTATGCTAAACATCACCTAAACTCACCTCTAGATCCTAATGAAGAAAGGTTCAATACATATGCTGAGAAAAGTCTGCAAGTTCACTCAGATTTAAGGAAATTAGTGTCCATTGAGAGGGTAAGGAAGGAAACTGAAGTCTTTGTAGAGAATATGGGTATTCTAGTTGAAAAACTGAAAGAAATAAGAAGAAAAAGGGATGAAGCTAAAGCTAAAGCAACAAAGGGGAAGGAAAAATAAAAAACAACTGGTCAGGGAACATCTTTAGCTAAAGAAACCACCTGAGTTTCCTTGCTACCCAACCAAGTAAGGAAGAAGCCTCAGGTAGAAAGAAGAAGAGAAAAAGTTCAAGAACTTACAAAGCTACATCCATAGAAGAAGAAGAAGAGAATGATTTAGAAGAGATAGTAAGAGATTTGAAGGCTACTGGGACCCATGTCGTCAAGCTGAACAAAAGGAAGCCTTTTGGGAAAAGTGAAGAAGCTCAGAAGAAGCCCAAAATTGTCAAGCCCAGGATGTCAGTGGAAGAAGTTAAAAAAGCAGTAGTAGCTGATGGTAATCTCAATCCTCTCTATGATCTATTTGAGACTTTTGATGATTCTGGTAAATGGATTCTTGAAGAAGTTGCAGTTAAGCATCTAAATTCTTTCAACAAAACTCTTGTTGAGATTATGTCTGGCTTGCCTACAAGACTATATCAAGCTTTATAGTCAAGAAGGGAAATTGCAAGAACTGAGGAAGAGAACTTGAGAAAATGGGTTCTTGTTGATCTATGTCCTGAGATGGGGATTGAATAAATGAACTCACTTCTTCTAAGAGTCAAACAGGAATTCATAACCAAATCAAGAATAAAAAAACTCATGATTGGTGGCACCGAAGTTGTGATAAATGAGACCAAGGAAATTTTAGAAAAAAAATTGTCAAAAGAAAAGGAAAATGTTGAAGAAGTCAATACTGAACAAATTGAAGGTCATAAAGAAATAAATGTGCAAGTAAATAAATCTAAAAAAGGAAATGCAGTTGAAGTAGGAAAGGAAGGGGCCGGTATTGGCATGGTGTGATGGTTTATAGGTGGAATTATTGTTCTTACCACCAAGGTTCAAATCCCATTGGGGTGGTATTGTTGAATGGTTGTATCTAGTTCATAGCTCCGGTCAAAAGAATTTACCCCTTGAATAAAAAAAAAGTAGGAAAGGAAGGGAATGAAGATGAGGAAGTAGAGGTGTTGGGAGAAGAAAATGAGAATGTGGAAGACATAAATGTATCTGATTCTCTAGTATTTGAGGATACTCTGACTCCTCCCATTATTGAAAATATTAAGAATCATTTGCTATCTAAGGACCAAAGTGAGGAGATTGTTGAAGAAAAGAAAACACCTAAATCCATTCTAGAAGCTCAGTCTGAAATTGACAAGGGAAAACAACTAGAAATCAGCCCAAATAAAGCAAATGAATCCCTGTTGAAGTAGCACATAGAATTAGATTATGAATTTGATGAGAATTCAATCAATTTATCTACTTTATCTCTAATTCAGATGTTGAAAGTTGCCAAAATAGCTCAAGACAAAGCGAATGAGAAAATATTGAAATACCACATTGAAGATAGTGAGCTAGTAAAACTTGCGTTTGGAGTTCTGTAGAAACTACTACCTATGCATTCTTTGGACCCATCAGGCTCCACCTCTGGTGAGTTAAAAATATTAATAAATTATGTTGATTCTCATTTCAAATCCTTTGAGGACTCAGCCCTGGTTAAAGTGAGAAAGGAATTTAAGGAAGAAAGAGTTGGCAACCTGATCAAGTTAATCTCTAGAGATAGGAAGTCGTTAGAAATTTGGGTTCAACACACTCAAGGTGATATAACTAAAGGAGGAAATGTGTACAAATCCTACTTAATCCTACCAAAATTTACAGTTGTAAATGAAAAGAAGATAAAAGGCATTGAGCAGCAATTGGCTATCATTTCCAACAACCTTGATCCCTTGACTGGTAGTGTGTGTCTTCAGGATTGTCAGGTGAAATCCTTACTTGACCAAATGAAGAATTTAAAGTTTGAAAATGAAAGAATCATTAGTAGAGTGACTTAAGGGGACTAATTAGTACAAAGATTGAGATGATGGTGAATGCTTTAAAGGAAGCAAAAAGTGTTGTAACTGCCCCTGATCTAGTAAGCTTGGAAGCAAGAGAAACATTATCCTATCTTCTTTGTGGTCACATCATCATTTTGGAAAGTATAAAGAGTATTTGGGACTCCACCCTTAGTGAATTGAAAAATATCTTTGAAAATATTTTCCAATTACTGTAAGTCTCCGGATAATAATTATATCCCCAATTTTGTCATTGATGTGAAAGGGGGAGAGAGAGTGTAGTGAAAAATTTCTTAATACTCTTAGGGGGAGTAATATTTTGCAGTGGAACATTATTCAGTACTTTATATACTAATAGTATGTTAATCTCGACACTTAGTCATTCTTCCAGTAAGTGTGGCTATCAATGACAAAGGAGGAGATTGTTGGCATTTGATGTAAGTGGACGTGATTTCTTGGCTTCTAGTGTTGTCATTGATGGAAACTAAAGTCACCTTTTTGGTCCACATTTATGCATTCAGTCACACGGACAGAGGAAATGAAAATTGTGTTATCGATAGTGTTACTGATAGAACTAGGCATCCAGTTTGATAGCTTCACTGGATCACCATTTTGGGTTTTGGATCGATGAATTTTTTTTTGGGCATGTGAATCATATTATTAGTGAATCTTGTGAAGTATTTTTTGTGGTTATAAGGTTGAGTAGGTCTGGTTGGACATCTTTTGTCTATTTTCCCGATAAAGCCAACTCTGTGGTAATAATGTGCAATGGATGTACAAATTTGAGTTACTTTTATTATCTTTGAGCTTAGATGTTTAATTATTGGTCCTAGCTATTGTTTAGCTGACCTTTTCATATCCACATTGAAATTATCCATTGATTGGGCTGACTAGTTGTGAATTTTACTAAGTTTTGTTGAAGTTGACCTGTGGCAATTGATTCCTTGTCAGTGGATATATTTAGATGATCGATCATATCATTTGGAAGGATGAAGAAGTCTCGTGTGTGTGTATGTTGTGTATTTCTAAGTTGTATTTGAGCAATATCATGCACAGTTTCAATTGTGAATAAAGATTTTGTGTGCGAACTTGAGTAGAACAGAGCAGGAGTTCAACATCAGAGCTAAACCAGAACTGTAATCAAGCACTGGTAGATGCTATTATCTCAGTTCATTTTCTTTTGGATCTATTCTATAATTTTGTAAGGGAAATGAGCCCCATTTTGAGCAGTGAGCTCTAGGTAGTGAGCCTGAATGCAGGTGCATTCCCATTTTGTAATACTTCTTGTGAGTATACTCAGAACTTATTCTGGATTGACCATCCACCATGGTTTTTCCCCTTATAGGGTTTCAATGTAAAAATACTTGTGTTATGGTTGTGTGGTTTCTTGCTTTATGCTTCTGCATATTGATTTTGATTAAATGTGTTAAGTTGATTAAAGGTCAGGATAAAAGAATTAATTTTTGTAGAACAATGATTCACCCCCCTCTTAGTGTTGCTTGTTTCCAACAAGGAATAATTTCAAATTTTAAATGAATACATGATTCACAGGGATGTGCCACCACAACAATGATGGGTGTTTAAAAAAAAGGTTAAGAAGGGAAATTTATAGTTTAAAAAGATCAACACCGGATACACCAGATTAAATTGTAAGATATAAGAATTAGAAATTTGTAAGAGGATTTAGCTAAAGGGGTGATGGAGAAAAAGCTACATTGTATGCTTTGCTTTTGTTTTAAATTTGAAAAATATTCCTAACTGTTTTACTGTTGCCTATGCAGGTTTGGCTGAATAAATCTTTTCCATTAACAATCATAAACATTTTTTAGTACAAACTAGGTTTTCAAGCATAGCTTTCAGAAACTTCTAATTAAGAAATTACAAAACAAAGAAGAAATCTTGATTTAAATTTTTGAATCCATTGAAGATTAAGGAAAGAACAAAAAAATCCACTAATCTTTATTCTCCCAAAGTGCAAGATCCTTCCAATCCACTATTCCCCAAAACTTTTCAACTAGGAAAATACAAAGAAGAAGCCTTTTTTTTCCCAAAAACTGATGTGAAATTTTTCTTCTCAGCAATTCAAAATCAATTATAATGAAAATTATTACACAACCAAAATCTTTTAATGCATTTTCAATTAACTCAAAGTCACAAGACTTAACTGATTGTTAGCATGCAATAAAAATTGATCAATCAGTTCTAACTTAAACATTTTAATCAAGATTAATATCTTAGATATTTATTCTTAACTTGTTGAAAACAAACTCTTTTAAAATATCTAATTTTCAAACACTTGTTTAATTTTTCACATTAAAATTAACAAATACAATAAATAAATATTCTATTTGATTCAATTTAATAAATCAAATAAATCAAATCTTTATAGAACAATAATTTAATTATAAATTAATCTTAGAAACATAGCCATTTTAATTTAACATTTAAATAATATCACATTAAATAAAATAATTTATTTAACAAACCATTTTACTAATTAATCAATTAATTTCCATACAATTCAAAATTATGAACAATGCTATGAAACCGAACAACAAACAACAATGGTTGACAACATAGATAATCGTCCCATAAAGGAATGATGGCCATGCAAGGACCTAATTTTATCTCTGAAGCAACATGTTTCCTTTGGGTCATAGCATGCTCAAACCTGACAAGCAGGTGGAATCAATGCTTAGTACCTACAATTGCATAAAACAACACTGTTAAACATATCTGCATAAAATGAGAAGCACACCATGAAAGAGAGTCACAACATAGCAGGGTACTCACAAGTGAGTAATGCTACACTGTCTCCTTTACCAAGACCAGCATACAATACTATGTCATCATAACACACTAATAGTTTGAAACAACATAAAACCATAACACACATAATGTTCAACATAATATCGCCACACAAATGTGATCAGATGATCAAAAACATCCCAAATGTATCATCAACATAGTATAAAACTAACATAATGTTAGGGTCATAAATGAAAATAAACAACATAGTATCAAACATGACTAAAGCAACTATCAACCAAACTGAAACAACTGAAACAAAGTGTAGCAACTGGAGGGTGACTACATCCCCCCTTAGGATTAGGCTTACTCCTAGAAGCCTACAAAAAATTAAGGATAAAGCTCTCTCATACGTGTTGCATCCTCCCAAGTAACTAATGCCTCATCACTAAGATCCCATTGGACCCTGACCTGATTAATGTCTTGACCCTTGAGGGTGAGTCTCCTGCTCTAAAGAATGCCCACAGGCTCCAAAACCAGTTGCCCGTCCTCTACCTGTAATGCATTCCAATCGAGCACATGTAAAATATCAAGATGATAAGGCCTAAGAATAGATACATGGAAAACATCATGAATGTGCGATGAGTTAGGCGGTAAAGCAAGTCAGTACACTACAAGAGCAATCATCTCCAGAATCTCAAACGCTCCCATAAAACAAGGCACGTGCTTAGAGCCTTTTCCATAACAGATTGGACTCTTTATCAGACGCACTCAAAGAAATACTCTATCTCCAACTAAAAACTGAGGATCCACTCTTTGTGCATCAACATACTTCTTCTACCTGTCTTGTGCTCCTACCAAGTTCTCTTTGATGTAATCAACCAGTTGCTCCATATCCTGAAGCATCTTAGGCCTAAGTAGAACCCTATCCTCAAGTCAATCCCAACTCAATGGAGTCTGACAAGGACGTCCATACAATTCCTAAAAAGGAGGCATACCTATGGAACTTTGATACCCATTATAGTAGGAAAACTCTACCATGTAAAGATAAGCTTCCCAATGCGATTGCTAGTCCATCACATACATCCTGAGGATATCTTCAAGAATTTGATTGAATCTCTCGGTTTGACCATTGATCTCAGGATGATAAGCTAAACTGAAGTTCAACTGAGTACATAATTCATGTTGTAATGATGTCCATAAAGCTGATGTAAACATAGGATCTCTATCTGATATGATTCTACGAGGAATTCCATGTAGCTGAACAATATCCTTCATAAATATCTTGGCCATAGAAGAGGCATTATAAGAAGAATGAACCAGAGAAAAATGTGCTACCTTAGTCAATCTATCAATAGTAACCATAATAGCATCATGTCAATGAGATGACATAGATAAAACAACAATAAATTCCACCGATATGATATCCCACTTCCATTCAGGAATGAGATGTGGTTGAAAAAGTCCTACGGGATGTTGGTGCTCAGCCTTAACTCTCTAGCACTCAAGACATCTCGAAACAAAATCAGTGATATCATGCTTCATACCTGGCCAAAATTACAATTGATGAAGATCCACATGCATCTTCTTAACCCTAGGATGAGCTAAGTAAGGTGCTCAATGTGCCTTTGACAAAATCTAAGTGTGAAGACCTTCTGAATGTGGGACATAGATAAGACCTAAATGTTGCAACAATCCATCAGACTCTAGAGTATATCCTGTGAATCTACCCTCCAAAGGTCTATCTGATTCAATCTTCATCTTCACCTCCTGATACAATCTATCTATAGGAAGTGATGCTAAAATCTGGTTCCTCAAATCAACTCCAAGACTCATAGTAGAAAGCTCATCTCTTCGCTAACTAAGAGCATCAACCACTATGTTCTCCTTCCCTAGAAAAAATTTCACCTTGAAGTCATACTCGCATAAGAACTCCATCCATTGTCTTTTCCTAGCATTCAAATTAGGATGCGTAAAAAAATACTATAGACTACGGTGATCACAGTGAAGTTCAAAACAGTGTCCGAACAAGAAATTCCTTCACCAAACCAAAGCATGAACAATTGCAGCTAGCTCCAAATCATGAGTAGGATCTAGTTCAATTCATGATCCTTGAGTTTTTGAGATTCATAAGCGATCACACGACAGTGATCACACAATAGTGGTTTACAATTTTTGGCCAAACTAGACACTGAAATATTTTTTTTAACTATTCACTTTCGGGCACCTATAGCAACTAAACCATGAGCAATTTGAAGATGATGAAAACTAGAGTTTTGTGACATTTTGTCTATAAATTATAAATATATTTTTTTCAATTTTTTTTGAATTAGATTGCACTTCTTTTTCCATCTCCCTTGAAAACTAGTTTTTTCAAAAACAACATTTTTAAAAAGTGACTCTCATATAATGCATAATTTTTTTCCCATAAGGATAAAATTCTAATTCTTTCAAATTTAGATTTTTAACTCTGATATCTAGTGCTTGGTTAGATAGTTTTTAATTGAATTTTTTTTCTTTAATCAAGTTTCAAATTCAAACCAATTATAATTTAGACATAAGTGACCATTATAACCGTAAATTTTTTGTATGTATTGAAATTCTTTTTTTTTTTTCTTTGTTGGATCAACAACTTCAATATTTAGTGCACTAATATTTTAAATTTTTTTTATAATAATCTACTATTTTTCCACATGTGCGAGAACATAGAGCTTGATTTTCTGAAAAATCTACATTCACGAGAAATAAAAAATATAATAATCAAATTAAATTTATTTAAAATTATAATTTTTGGGAAGCTTATAATAAGGACTACATAATTGAAAAATAAAAATTAAATGAATTCATTTGATCCCAAAAAGGTAAATCAAAAGTGGTTTTTATCAGCATTTTGATAGGTGTAAAGGAGACTCTGTTATAGGTATGGTTTAAAACTAGCGGGGTTCTATCCAAGGGGGTTTGATTTAAGGTAGTTTGATCAAACCCTCTTCAATTGGAATTATTTAAATGGAACTTTTCAAGGCTTAAATCATTATATTTTCTAAAAATATGTGATTTCAGCAAAAATCAGCTCCTCCTAGAAATTGTAAACCACTATTGTGGTAGCTAGCACAGCTCCTAACCCCTACAAAGATGCATGAATGCAAACTACAAAATCCTTAGTAGGATCTGGAATGGCTAGGGTAGGTACACTAGTCAACTTTTCCTTGAGTTTCTAAAGGGATGATTGAAACTGGTCTGTCTAGATATATTTCTTCCCTTTCCTCTGAAGATAAGTAAGAAGATGAGAATCCTAGAAAACCCATGAACAAAATATCTATAATATCCTGCAAGACCCATAAAACTATGAACCTCAGCTACATTGGTAGGCACAGGCCAATCAAATATGGCTTGGATCTTCGAGGGATAAAAAAAAATACCCTCTCCAAAGATCATTTGACCAAGGTATTTCACCTCAGTCTAGAAGAACTCACACTTCTTCAAATTTTTGTACAACTGATTCTCTCTTAAACCTTGCAATACTTGTCTCAAATTCTCTTCGTGCTCCTTCATATTTCTCAAATAGATCAAAATATCATCAAGAAACATGAGAAAAAAATGATCAAGGTATGTGCAAAAGAAACCATTCATCAAACTCATGAAAATGGATGGTCCATTCATTAACTTGAACGGTACCACTGTGAACTCATAGTGTCTATAATGAGTTTGGAATGGCATTTTATGAATGTTAGCTTCTAAAATACACACGTGATGGTAACTTGATTTCAAATCAATCTTAGAAAACATGTTAGCTCCTTTGATCTCATCAAATAGATCATCAATTCTAGGAAAATGATAATGTTTCTTAATTGTCACTTTTTTCAATTGATGATAATCGATGCACAACCTCAGAGATCCATCCTTTTTCATGAAGATGATAGGTGATCCCTAAGGAGAAATTCTCGGACGTATAAAACCCTTAGCCAAAAGTTCTTCCAACTGCAAACGAAGCTCTTCTAGTTCATGTGTATTCATTCTGTATGGGGCTTGAGATATAGTCTCAGCTCTAGGAACTAGATCAATTTTGAAATCTATGTCACGTTTCAGTGGCATACCAGGAATATCACTAGGAAAAACATATAAAATTTCCCAAGAATAGGGTAATCATCAAGATATATCGCTTGACTCTCTCTTACTTCCAAATCATTAACTGCTATTGCAAACAGCTGACAACCCTGACAAAGGAATCTCCTCAACTACATAGTAGATATAATCCAGAAGGAGATGGGTCTTTGTACACCAATGATTTCAACTTCTACACCAAAATCATCTAAGCAACGTACTGTCTTTTGTCGATAATCAATCACTGCATAATGGGATTCCAACCAGTCCATACCTGAAAAAATGTCCTATGAACCAAGAGGTGTAACACGAAGATCTACTAAAGTAGATAGCGATCCAATCCTTAGTCCACAACTATGAATAAGGAATTCTACTATTATCTTCACCCTAGAGGTGAATTCTACCTGCCACCTAGCACCTTGATTTAATACCATAAGCCCACATCGCTCAACAATAGAGGGTGAAATAAATGAATCAATAGCTCTAGGATAAAACAGAATAGAAACATTTGTACCCTATAACTAACTTGAAGTCTCAACCATAGTATTTTGATGATATTCCTGACGATTATCTACCACAACAAAGACTCTATGTGAATGACCCGCATCTCCAACTATCAGCTCTAAGGCTACCGGTCACTGACTAAATCCTGATGTATCTCTCATAGGGAACTGCCTAGTAATATGTCCCTACTGACCACATGAAAAGCATCCAGTACCTCTACCAAAACATTTTCCACTTGAAGGTACATTAGATTGCTAAAAGCTTCCTCGGCTAATCATAGACTGTGCACTCTGTGCTGGCTGATCCTGATGATTGTGCTTATTACACCACCAATTACGGTTCTTTCTAGACTGTGAACTGTTACCCTGTTGAGCTTGAGAATTCTTATTCTTTTGTGGATTACATTGTTGCTACTGCTATCCACCCTTAGCGGGTGTCTATTGGTTCTGAGAGGAACCACCTGTCTGGATCTAACCAACTCGTGGACCAAAGCCTGTAAAGGGTGCACTGTTTATCTGGAATCTTTTATGTCCACCCAAGGACATTGTTAGATTTTCCTCCATACTATGTGCCTTCTCCACAACTACCTCCATAGTCTTCAGCTCAAAGACTCTGAATCCTCCACTAATACAGGCGTTCAATCCCCTGATGAAGTGTTGTACCAACATCGCCTCATCATCCAAAATTTTGGCATATTGTTCGAGCTCATAGAACCTACACTCAAATTGCTCCACTGACATAGCCATCTAATGCAGATAATGGGACTCATCTACACGACGCTATCTCCAATGCTTTAACAAAAAATGCACTTTGAATCTCTCCAAAAACATGTCCCATGAAACTAAACCAATCTCCAGATGAAGCTTCTGCTCCTCCAATTGCCACCATGTAGAGGCAAAGCCTCTAAGATGCATAATGGCATACCTAGCTCTAGTGTTTCTACCATAAGGATGTATAGAAAAAAACCATCCCAAGTCTATCAGCCAAGTTTCTACCTTCGAACCACCAGCAGTGCCATCAAATGTGGGATGGCCTTCCCTCATTAAATCTCTCATATGCCTTGCAACAATGGCATCCTGCTCTATAGTCTCAACAACTCTCCTAGGTGATATGTCTCATTCTCTAGCCACTTCTTGTTCAACTTCCTGTCTAGGACCAAGTTGAGCAAGAACCTCCTCCAGTAAGGGATGCAACTATGCTTCCTCAACCTTTGTCTATATCAATTTTTTTTCCCCACTCGCCTGATCCAATTGAGGACCTAGTTGTTCTGCATGCTCACTCTCATGAGATATTTGAGGGGGATTATCCTAGCAGTTAGCCCCGTGACCACCACCTCATCCACGAGCATGGCCTCTACCTTGATGTCTAGGCATGATCCTACACAAATCAAGGACAAGTCTCAGTTACAATCTTAATAATAGTGGTTTACAATTCCTGAGAGGAACGAATTTTAGCTGAAATCACATATTTTTAGAAAATATAATGATTTAAGCCTTAAAAAGTTCCATTTTAAGGATTCCAATTGAAGAGGGTTTGATCAAATCACCTTAGATCAAACCCCTTGGATAGAACCTCAGCTAGTCTTAAACCATACCTATAAATGCGTCTCCTTTACACCTATCAAAATGCTGATAAAAAATCACTTTAGATTTAGATTTTGGGGGATCAAATGAATTCATTTAAAATTTATTTCAAATGATTATGGTATTCCTCAGAACAAGCTATCCAATGAATATAATTTTAATATGTTTTGGTTTTGTTATGTATTTGTTTTTTAAGTTTTATTAAACATAGGGTTTTCATCGAAAATGAATTTCTTTGTTCTTCACATGTGGAAAAATAGAAGATTATCAAAAAAATTGAAAAATATGAGTGCACCAGATATTGAAGTCCTTGATCCAAAAAAAAAAAATAAAATTTTGACATATACAAAAAAAGTTCGCATTATCTGTGCGTATGTCTGAATTGTAATTTGTTTGACTTTGAAACTTGATTAAGGAAAAAATATTCAATAAAAAACTATCTAACCAAGTGGAAGCACTAGATATCAGAGTTACAAATCTAAATTTGAAAGAATTAGAATTTTACCCTTCATGGAAAAAAATTTATGCGTTATACGGTGTGTGTCACTTTTTAACAATGTTGTTTTCTGAAAAAAATCTATTTTCGTGGGAGATGGAAAAATAAGTGCAATTTGATTCCAAAAATTTTGAAAAAAATATTTTTAGAATCTTGAGACAAAATTTGATGAGACTCTAGTTTGCACCATCTACAAATTCCTCATAGTTTAGCCACTATAGGTGCCCGAATGTGAAGATTTAGTTAAAAATAATAATTTTAGTGTCCAGTTTGGCCAAAAATTGTAAACCACTATTATGGGATCACCTAATAACAAATTGGAAAACACATATTACCAATTCTAACATCCAGGAGAACCTAATGGGCTCATAAGTACCTAGACTACCTAGTGTTAAGACCTTTCTTTGATACCAATCTGTAACACCTCGCTAGGGAACCATAGAACAACACAAAATGTAACAAAATAACTGAACAATTTTTTTAAAAACATTCTATTATAACAAGTAAACAAAAAGAACATATACACAAACGTTCTTACGATTCCATGACAACACTACTTAAACATTTATAAATAAGAACATCATAACATAATATCCAAGTCATATAACATAAGGATACATCGTATTCATAACAAATGATCCAAACTTAAAACCACAATGTAGCCAAGTTACATATTTATGTTACATCAAGTGAGATTATGATAAATATCATATCAACATAATATCACTACAAAAGTTCTCTCGAATACATCAAGAGAGTATACAATATAGATGAAGAACTCATCATATCTGTTATTTTCATTCATGAGAACACTCAACATCCAACATTATGAACATTGTGGAATTAGGAACCTATCACATGAATAATATTATCCAAGTACAACATTTGTAACGGGAACCAATGGAGGAAATAGCACATTCCTCCCAACCACATGGTACCCAAAGGTCCACTCCCTCCATGCCTGGAGATTATATCAGGTCCAACAGTTAATCAAACATACAAGAGAATAGAACTTAACATTACATGGCTTATAATCACATAACAAAATGACAGTATCTAAATCAAATGATCAATAACAAGATCCCAGAGGCAACAAAAAAACCAAAGGTGAATCTATACAAGAGACCAAAAAATGTGTATAAGGATAAGAGTGTCATCACATAGTTGTTTTAGGTTACCCTGGTGAATCTTCCTAGATTATCAGCCCTTGTCCTAAGTTACCCTAGCAATCTCTATTGATTCTCGCCCCCTAAACGAACTTATTAGGAACCAAAACACTTTTCGAGAGGACAAAATGAATGACTATGCCATTCCAGGGCATCTCAACCTACCCTTAATCTATGCAAGCACTAAGGAGTAAGTTGAGGCAAACAATTATCTAAATTATTAAGTGAATACTACCCAACCCCTAGCAATTTAAGTTTAAGGTTTTCACTGTATTAACTACTTTCGATAGGGTACCCTGGTAACCTCTTAGGGATCTGGCCCCTAACAAAAGCCACTCTTCCTATATAGAAAACTTCACTTACTAACAACAACAAGGATAGCCATCATGCACAAAAAAAAAGGCCATGAATATACCTTTCATAACAAGGCGATACCATACAATATTTCAAATATTTCAATAAGATATTACATCTTGCATGGCTAAGTACAAAGTCAAGTCATGCAAGGAACAATGATAAGTAAACATAAAATTCCCTTCAAACCAAATTTTACCCTAGCCTCTGGAAGTTACAAAAGCATACTAACACCAAAAGTGTCCTTTTAAAATCCCATATACAAATACAGATAAATTTTTCTATATAATAATCTTTCACTTAAGCTATCCTTGATACCCAATCCATAATCAAAGAATAGTTCAATGTATTAACCTGTTAATTAAAAATTTTATTCATTCACAAAGATAACATTATCATTCTTATCAATAAGAATAAATTTAATATAAATAAAAACATTAAATTTCATCTAAGCTTTATAATACAAGTAAATGTTTATTAATTCACAAGAAACAAGATCCTTTTTATAAGCATAACATAGAAATATATACATTTACAATATTAATTTATAAAATTGAACTTAATCAAATTATATATTAATAAAAAGTATATATAGATCTAAATATCTATTTCTATGCATGCACAATTGGGGAAATACAAGTCCAAAACTAATGCTTACTAATGCATGCGCTTCAAAAGAGATTTAGTGATAAATTGATAACTACTTTAGAAAATGTAACTCAACAGTTATCAAGAATGCATGGTGCCAAACAAAAAAAGAAACTAAAGTTTTCAGTAAACAAAGTTATAGACCATTATTATCTCCAATACACAAGAGTTATAGGTAATCAATTAATTTCTAAGGACAATGATAAAAGAGGGAGTTACAGACATATGAGATAAATCTACTATTTGAGAACCAAGAAATAATTAAGAGGGGGCAGCGAATGACTTAGAATAAATAACAGTTTCAGACTTCAATATTCACACTTAGAAGGATAATAATGCCCACAATTAAGGTAAATAAGGGACAATCAAATGCCCCTATGTAGACCTATAATCTGATGATAAAAAATAATTAATAAAGAGCAGTATCCGCAGTATTAAGTAAAATTTTACTAAGCAAAGAGTAAGAAATCAACGAGTTTATTGGATAGGTGCTGAATTTTCATTGTTGTTGCTTCATGCAGCCTCCATTGAGTGTGTACCAAGCCAAAACAAAATAGTTAAAAATCACAAACTTTGAAATCTTATTAAAAAACTATTTTAATATGGAAATCTACGCCTTCCTTATGGAAACCAAGATCTAAAGAGAGGAAGGGCATTGGGTTGTCATTCTCTACTATCACTCAAGTTTTATATATATTATCAAACATATTACTCAGAATAAAAAAGGAAAACTCTAGATTGACAATTTTGTTTGACATTGAAATATGCTAACCAATTTTTTCGATAGAATTATAGAACATAAACTAGCACTAGACAACTAGATTAGCATTAGCATCAAATTGAAAACCAAGCTTGAAAGAACTCAATGCCAAGAATGCACACTCAATCCCAAGGAAGGATAGGTGTTGTCATATGGCAGAGAAATTAAAGAACAGTACTTGAAATGAAACAAACTCAACGTCAAGAATGTGCATGCAAGATCCCACTGAGGGCGAGGTGCTAACATATGACAGAGTTATTAAATGAAAACTAAAACAAATAGGTGGATAACTAGCCATGAAGAAATCCGCTCAACCACTTAAATAGTGGGGGGAAGAAAACAACATAATCCAAACTAATTCCTCTGCTGCGGTGGGCATCCACTAAATAGTGTGAATTCTCCACTTAAAAGTGGGTGATAGAAAATAAATACAAATCAGATTCCTCCACACTGGCGGTAAACCATCCACGGGTTGTGATATTTGCATTAAAAATCACAAGTAAATGCAGTAAATAAATGGTTGGATTAGTACTACTAATTCTCAACCTTACAATTAAGAAAAACTGTAAATTACAAGTGTTACAATAGAAGAATGAATGCAAATATGTGAAGGATGAATTTAGCTAGTTTATATAACTCTCAAAGATTGAATTGAAGCCAAATTCTGAACTTATTGAAGTCTGATAATAAAAACCAGCAACCTGTAAAACAATGAAATGCTCATAACTCTTTCAATATACCTTTGAATTGAATGAAGTGAAATGCAAAGTCTCTTTTAAGGATAGGCACCCAAACTCAAACCACAAAACTGCATCAAAACTCAAGATATTATTTTGCATGAATCCCAATGCACTCTCAAGATGGTACGACCTTCAAGAGGGGCAATTTCCCTTGCTAAAAATCAAATACTTAGAATTAAATTATGAAATTCTCCAAATATGGTCACCATTAGCATAAAATTGGAAGGATCAAATACCCATAACCAAAATAAATTCACATCAAAAGTTGTAAATGAAAAACACCACCAACTGTGTATGCACCAGCAACATTAAAATTAAAATTCTCACCAAAATTCACCAAATTTGAAGCACAATCTACTAGTCTGATTGAGAAGAAGCAATAAGACCAACTAGGTGTTGTCTTTCAAACACGAAATTGGATTGGAACTAGGAGGTAAGCATCCCTCGAAGTATTAAACAAGTTGTCATTTTGACAGCATAACATTAGCATAAACATTCGATAATCAACTGTTCAAACAACATCAATATATAAGCTTTAGTTGGCAAATGAAGCAACAAGAACTCTTCAAATTCCAAGAAGTTGAATCACTTC
The DNA here is from genome assembly GCA_007258455.2 of Sequoia sempervirens. NCBI lineage: Eukaryota > Viridiplantae > Streptophyta > Pinopsida > Cupressales > Cupressaceae > Sequoia > Sequoia sempervirens. Next base: position 761,709,969 of record VDFB02193867.1, on the reverse strand, counting down.
AACTTCTAAAAGGGATGCCACCTTTTTCCTTTTACTTTTTGAAATAATAAAATATTACTCAGCCTCCTTTTCCAACTTCACTTTGCAACAATAAAGCATTTAATAAATCATTAAATGCACAATTGACTTTAATGGCCCCTCTTTTAAAACAACATGAAGTTATTACTCCTAGGCGTGGGGTACAACTGAGAAACATGAAATTTGACTAAGTATAAACTCAACTCATGAAGAAAACCAAACCCAAAGCCAAACTGAAACTGATGGATAACAAGATGACTTGAGTTGAACTGTTGATGATGCCAATGCCAAAATTAGACTTACTAAAAATAGCCACTGCCAAAAATAGTAAGTTTACCTCAAAACCAACAGAAAGCAGAACTGAGCTGGAAGCAAGACTTAATGAAAGTGGAAACCCTAAATTCGCCCATCTGAGTAGCCTATGGATTTATGAACATAGGCTAAAACCAAATGAAGAGCGTATGGCCAAAATGGGGACATTACAGTCTGCCCTTCCCAAAATTGCTTGTCCTCAAGCAATGCCATAACACTCCAAACTGATCCCAACAAAATAAATTGGATCCTAGGGTCCCAAGTCCATCTCTAAAAAGTTCCACCATGCTGATGCTGTTTCACTCTGATCATAAAAATGAAATCATTGCACCATAACTTCACAAACCATCCTTGCAACCTCAAAGAGATTACATGCCTGAAATTCAAACTGAAAAACTTGTAAGGAATGTAATCAAAATCAAGTAGCATTTTGTGCCCAATAAACTCTGAGGAATTAACATCTGCAATGTCAATGTCAATCACCATTCTGTGAACCAAAAAGAATAACCTAATCAACTCAAAAATATCCTCATCAACATAACTCCTCAAAGCAACAAACTGAGTCACCACAACAAGTGTGTCTCCATCATAACTAATTGCAAAGGGAAAAACAACTCTTTGCAAAGTCATAACAGCTGCATCATCCAAGCTCCTCAAGGAAGAATAATGCCTCCTTTGAGTAACTCTGACATAATCAAGAAGCTTTTTGAAAACTTCTACCAATCTCTCCCCAAAAGACTCAAAAAATTGAACCCAAACAAACAAAGGTTCGCTGCCCCAAACACTAATGCAAGAGATTGTACAAAGGAAACCACTGGAAAGGAACTTAAACATCATCCAAAATTGATCTGAATCACAATGAAACATCATTTCCCACTTTAGAGGCCATAAACCCTCACTAAAAAGAGATTGTGAAAATAAAAATTGAATGTACCAACTGCCCATGAAGTCTGAAATAAACCAATTAAAGTCTAATTTTAGGAAAATCAGCATACAAGGAGTTGAACAACTGCTGCAACTTTGGAAATTAGCGTTCATAATATGACAACTGTTCATGCTCAAGGCTAGAAACATTCCCTAAAGGAACTTCAACCCATTATTAAACCATATTTTGTTTGAAGCATCTCCCCAATCCATCAATTGATAAGAAAATGGAACCATCAAATGGCTGGTAAAGATGGGGGCCTCATCAAAGATTCTGAGAATTGAATTCTTATCTCTTTGAAGATCCTTTTTTCTACTTGCAACAATCTCCATCAAGCCTTGTTGAGAATTCCAAGCATGAATTCCCAACCACAAATAATCTCCAACACATTGGGAAAAATTCCCAACATATCTCCAAGAGCCATAGTGAAAGTCTCGAGCACACAAATCCATGTAATCAGCTGCAACCATCAATGCAAAGTTTGAACCTTTAATGACCAATATTTTAGAATAATCACTCATCAAAAAAGCACAATCTAGGAACCAAAGGGGCAAGTCTGAAAGTTCTCCCACAATTTGATGCATATTTCTGAGACCTGACCAAATCAATCATCTTAAGATAGGCGGTACTCTTCCCTTGGTCAATGCTGAGTGAAGACCAACAAGTTCAAGTTTGAACATCATTAAATTCTCATTTAATAACCATCCCAAGAGAGTGTTACCTGACATATAGCTTGGATCCACCAACATTATCTTATACTTAACCATGAAATCATGCATGCCAAAAACATAAAACCTCTTATCAATGTCATCCATGTAGAAATTTTCAATCACCTTATGATGTAACAAATTATGTGAAGATGGTGGATTATTGTACACAATCATAGAAAAAATATTTCCTTCATCCCTTTCATTGGTGTCTTCATAGAATTCATGCACATCTTTTGCAACTTGAGGATACCCATCATTAGTTGTTGATCCATAGAATATAGCGTGATGAATATCACACACATTACCAATCATCACATCAAGCTCATGGCTGCAAGCTATCCCTTCTTGAGGCAAGTTCTCTTCCCAATCAAGAGTTCACACTCTTGATTTAGCTTCCAATTACCATCATCTTCATGAATCTCCTTATAATTAAGCAAGGTTTCATCATTATGGAGTTCATTAATACCTTCAACTATTTGCTTGATCTCCATAATCCTTGTATCAGCTTCTTGTCCTTCAAGTGTGGCTGCAATAAGAGTTTGATTTTCTCCCTTGCATAAAGAGTGATGAGCTAAGGAAAGATCAAGACAAAGCCTATCAACCTCATTCTCCTTCTCTTGATAGGCATCATAGGTTTCTTCTACAAACTTAATAGCATGATCCCTATTTGAGAGCAAGTGAAAATAATCTGACTTTATGGATTCAAATGCTTCTTTGATGGTTCACACCTTAGAAAGAGTGTCTCCACCCTTAACTCCATTCTGTCTCTCTTCAAACTGCAGCTCCCAATAAAGTTCTTCAATACAATTGTGTGTGCTATCAAATCTTGATAACACCTTAACATTTTCTCTTTTGTAACCAATAAGTTATCCTTCAAAACTTGCAGCTCTTTAGGCCCATGATCATATTCAGCAAAGAAGCTTTGCTCATCAAACATCAACTTTTCTAATTTATTTTCTTTGACTTGATTCTCAAAATCAGCCTCCTTTCTAATCATATCATTGCATAGCTCCTGAATCGAAGGCTTGTTAACAACTTCTTCAAACAAATTAGTACCTCTATCTTGACCTTTCAAGTTCTCTTACTCTTCTTGTGTGTAATTTTGAGAGGCATCAAAACCATTTGCTGATTTTAAAACATTCTTCTCTTCAACATAAGAAATCACGTTCTCATTAGCCATTGCTGCAACTTCTCCTCCAAAGATCACTTCATTACTTGCATTGCAAATTGATTTTTGAACTTCATTAGGATCAAAGGGGAATTTATCCCACTCTGGTTCTTTATCATACCTTGGTGACATCGCACCCGGATCCCAAATGTGAAAGGTTTGATTGCAATGATCAATAGGAAAGAGATCATCATGCTCCTCTTGAACTATTGACTCTTTGAACGAGTCATTCCTCAACCCACTTGAACTGAAATATTCATCTATAACTTTCTCCACATAAGTAGTTTGATAATCAAACCCACTACCACCCAAGTCACTAGCATTATATCGGATTAAAGAATCATTAAAGCTGGTTGCTTTGAATATTTTTTCATTCTTTTCTTCAATGAAATTATCTTGAGTAGATGTGTTGCTGATTTTATCATTAGTGCCCACATACATACCAAAGAAGTCTTCTTGGACACTTGTCATTAATTCTTCATATGGAATTGGCTCAGCAACAAGTAGAGAATTATCCTTCACTAAATCTTTAACAAGAGGAGATAAAAACACATTGGAATCGCCATCGACAACATCACTTTTTTAATGTCCATAAGCTGGTTCAAAGACACCATTAGTATTTGCTTCATCTTGCTCTTCTTCAACGTACTTATCCCACACAACTGTTCCACCAGCATCTTTTGAGAAGCCATTTGTCTTGAGATCTTCATTGGTTGAATCCTTATTAGGACTCAAGACTGCTATAACGATCTTCTTACCATAACAATCTTCATTATTTCCCATCCCATGCAAGTCTAGGGATGTATTTTGGGACTCTAACTTAATCTCCTCATTTTCCAAGGTATCTTCATCAAGCCCACTTTCATTTTGAACCAAAATGTGCACCTTGCTTGTGTCTTCTTCAACACTAATTGACTAATTTTTCTCTTCAATTTGCTTACTTGTGGGCTGCAAACCACAAATAGATCCTTTTGCTTCTTCCTTCCTTGATTCTTCAACCATGGCAGGTTCTACTTCTCTTTTAATTTTTTCTTGATGTAATTGATCACACCCACTTTTTCAGGATACCTAATCAACACACAATTCAAGTAGCAGTCAAAAGAAACATCATTCTTGAACTCATCTGACATACTCTGATATTCTGCATAGAATATGGAAGCATCATGTTCACATTCCCTCATGAACTATTCGACAAATCTGTTGATGTCCATTGTGGCAACACTAATTTTCTATTCTTCCCAATAGGATGGCAGGAACTTCTGCTCTAATACCACTGAAATATGCTAACCAATTTTTTTGATAGAATTACACAACATAAACCAGCACTAGCCAATTGGATTAGCGTTAGCATCAAACTGAAAACCAAGCTTGAAAGAACTCAATTCCAAGAATGCACACTCAATCCCAAGGAAGGATAGGTGTTGTCATATGGCAGAGAAATTAAAGAACAATACTTGAAATGAAACAATATCAACGTCAAGAATGTGCACACAAGATCCCACTTAGGGCGAGGTGCTAACATATGACGGAGTTATTAAATGAAAACTGAAACAAATAGGCAGATAACCGGCCATGAAGAAATCCACTCAACCACTTAAATAGTGGGGGGAAGAAAACAACATAATCCAAACTAATTCCTCCACTGCGGCGAGCATCCACTAAACAATGGGAATTCTCCACTTAACAATGGGTGATAGAAAATAAATACAAATCAAATTCCTCCACACTGGTGGTAAACCATCCAAGGGTTATGATATTTGCATTAAAGATCACAAGTAAATGCAGTAAATAAATGGTTGAATTAGTACTACTAATTCTCAACCTTACAATTAAGAAAAACTACAAATTATAAGTGTTACAATAGAAGAATGAATGCAAATATGTGAAGGATGAATTTAGCTAGTTTATATAACTCTCAAAGACTAAAATTGAAGCCAAATTCTAAACTTTTTGAAGTCTGATAATAAAAATTGGCAAACTGAAATTGTAAACCAACAACCTGTAAAACAATGAAATGCTCATAACTCTTTCAATATACCTTTGAATTGAATGAAACAAAATGAAAAGTCTCTTTGGAGGATAGGCGCCCAAACTCAAACCATAAAACTGCATCAAAAATCAAGATATTACTTTGCACGAATCCCAATGCACTCTCAAGATGGTACGACCCTCAAGAGGGGCGATTTCCCTTGCTAAAAATTAAATACTTGGAATTAAATTCTGAAATTCTCCAAATATGGTCACCATTAACATAGAATTTGAAGGATCAAATACCCATAACCAAAATAAATTCACATGAAAATCTGGAAATGAAAAACACCTTCAACTATGTATGCACTAGCAACATTAAAACTAAAATTCTCACCAAAATTCACCAACTTTGAAGCACAATCTGCTAGTCTGATTGAGAATTAGCAATAAGACCAACTAGGTGTTGTCTTTCAAACACGAAATTGGATTGGAACTAGGAGGTAAGCATCCCTCAAAGTATTAAACAAGTTGTCATTTTGACAGCATAACATTAGCATAAACATTCGATAATCAACTCTTCAAATAGCAGCAATATATAAGCTTTAGTTGGCAAATGAAGCAACAAGAACTCTTCAAATTCCAAGAAATTGAATCACTTCAACTTCCAAAAGGGATGCCACCTTTTTGCCTTTTACTTTTTGAAATAATAAAATATTACTCAGCCTCCTTTAGGCATCTAACTTCACTTTGCAACAATAAAGCATTTAATAAATCATTAAATGCACAATTGATCCCCTTAATGGCCCCTCTTTTAAACAACATGAAGTTATTACTCCTAGGTGTGGGGTACAACTGAGAAACATGAAATTTGACTAAGTATAAACTCAACTCATGAAGAAAAGAAAACCCAAAGCCAAACTGAAACTGATGGATAACAAGATGACTTAAGTTGAACTGTTGATGATGCCAATGCCAAAATTAGACTTACTAAAAATAGCCACTGCCAAAAATAGTAAGTTTACCTCAAAACCAACAGAAAGTAGAACTGAGCTGGAAGCAAGACTTAATGAAAGTGGAAACCCTAAATTCGCCCATCTGAGTAGCCTATGGATTTTTGAAGATAGGCTAAAACCAAACGAAGAGCGTATGGCCAAAATGGGGACATTACAGACATGCCCCTCAAAATAGAGAATGATTTGAACTATTGAACTAAAACATTACATACTCTTCATTGCGATTCCTAAGAGAACACAAAGAAAGGGATACTTTCAAATTTTATATGAATACATGATTCATAGGGATGTGCCACCACAACAATGATGGGTGTTTAAGAAAAAATTTAAGAAGGGAAATCTATAGTTTAAAAAGATCAGTGCCGGATACACCAGATTAAAGTGTAAGATATAAGAATGAGGAATTTGTAAGAGGATTCAGTTGTAGGGACAATGTAGCAAAAGTTACATTGTATGCTTTGCTTTTCTTTTAAATTTGAAAACTCTTCCTAACTGTTTTACTATTGCCTATCTAGGTTTGTTGAACAAATCTTTTCCATAAACAAGCATAAACATTTTCCAACACAAACCATGTTTTCAAGCATAGCTTTCAGAAACTTCTAATTAAGAAATTACAAAACAAAGAAGAAAACCTGATTTAAATTTTTGAATCCAATGAAGATTTAGGCAAGAACTAGAAAATTTTCTAATCTTTATTCTCCCAAAGCACAAGATTCTTCCAATCCACTATTCCCCAAAACTTTTCAACCAAGAAAATATAGAGAAGAAGCCTTTTTTTTTCCAAAAATTGTCGTGAAATTTTTCTTCTTAGCAATTCAAAATCAATTTCCGTGAAAATTATTGCACAACCAAAATCTTTTAATGCATTTTCAATTAACTCAAAGTCACAAGACTTAACTAATTGTCAACATGAAATGAAAATTGATCAATCATTTCTAACTTAAACATTTTACTCAAGATTAAGATTTCAGATATTTATTCTTAACCTATTGAAAAAAAACTCTTTTAAAATATCTAATTTTCAAACACTTGTTTAATTTTGCACATTAAAATTAACAAATACAATAAATAAATATTCTATTTGATTCAATTTAATAAATCAAATAAATCAAATCCTTATAGAACAATAATTTAATTATAAAGTAATCTTAGAAACATAGCCATTTTAATTTAACATTTAAATAATATCACATTAAATCAAATAATTTATTTAACAAACTATTTTACTAATTAATCAATTAATTTCTAGACAAGTCAAAAATATGAACGACACGATGAAACTGAACAACAAACAACGACAGGTGACAACACAGATAATTGTCCCATAAAGGAACGATGGCCAAGGAAGGACCTAATATTATCTCTGAAATAGCATGTTTCCATTGGGTCATAGCACACTCAAACTTGACAAGTAGGTGAAGTCAATGCTTAATACCTGCAGTTGCATAAAAAAAACATTGTCAAACATATCTGCATAAACTGACAAGCACAATGTGAAAGAGAGTCACAACGTAGCAGGGTACTCACAAGTGAGTAATGCTACATTGTCTCCTTCACCAAGACCAACATACAATACTATATCATCATAAACACACTAATAGTCTGAAACATCATAAAACCATAACACACATAATGTTCAACTAATAGTCTGAAACATCATAAAACTAACATAATGCAAGAGTCATAACTGAAAATAAACAACATACTATCAAACATGACTAGAGCAACTATCAACCAAACTGAAACAACTAAAACAAAGTGTAGCAATTGGAGGGACACTACATGTTTGAATTCATTTAAATTTTTTCGTCAAATTGAGGATGGAGTCAAAATTTTGCTCATAAGAAGGCTTTCCATGAAACCCTTCCAATCTCCCAAAATATATATATATATTTTTTGGTGATGTTGATTGCACGTTCACTCAAGTGCTCCTACATCATAACATCATGATATGATAATGTTTTGGTTGTTTTCTATTAGTAATCCATATGATAGTTATATAGTTTGATTGTAGGAGTTTCATGAGAATGATAATATAACGTCTTATTGTAGTTGGTGAATTTTTTCATAAACATGTAGTCTACAATGTTGAGAGATTCTACATAATTAGTTTGTAGATTGAGAATCTATAAAAGAGATCAATTTTGTATTAAACTATTTCCTATGAATAAAATTTTACTATCATTTTGCTAGTGGGTTTTCTCATAAAGGTTTCCAACATAAATATTGTGACTCACATTTATATATGTGCTTTGTGTACTATTTGATATTCTTTGATTAATTATTCTAAAATAATTTTTATAACAAAAAATAACTATATTTGTACCAAATAATCATAAGGTGTTTTTATATTATTGATTGATTATAATGATGATTAAATTTTTAGCACTCCACACATTTAAAGACTAGTTCTATATTCACTAAAGTGAACAAAAATATGCAATGGAAAGTTTCTTAGTCCTCAAGCATTAATCTAACATATCTTTATTTTAATGGCATCCAAGCAAATAAGTTCATATATCAACTATCAAAAGAATATTTTTTGAACCTAAAGCTAAGCATCATTATTTCATGCATTTATATTATGTGTACAATTAATTTCATAGCATGATCAAGCTCAAATTTCTATCATAGATTATATATCTAGTTATTGTGATTAAGAAACTTGCCTATAATATACATAAAAAAAACAAATAATTTTATTTATGAACAAATATGTACAAAATGAACAAATCTATAAAAGAAATATATGATTTTAGTATTTATATGTTTTAAATATAGCTTCTAACATAAATATCTTAAAATCATCTATAAGAAAAACCCATTATTTTATTTACATGTTTTAAATATAATTACTAACATAAATATCTAAGACATCTATCTAAAAAATCTTAAAAGATGTTATTTTAAATTATTTTATTTAAATTATTTAAAAATTGTTTTTACTTATTTAAAAAATATTTTATAATTTTTATTTTAAAATAAATATTATTTCTAATGTTTTTATTACAACCATAATATGAATTGTAAAACACCTTTTTATCTAATTATTTAATTTATTTATATTTAAATGAAATATAATTATATTTTAACATTTAGGAATGTATCCTAACTGACACTATTTTTACTTTTTATTTTTATTTTGGAACCAACATCTAGGATGCTCTATAGATCATTCAAATTTTGTATTAATTAATTAATTTTTTTATTCTAGTGTTGATTAATTACAAAGTGTTGATTCATTCTATAGTCGAGACTTACTAGTTCATGCATATTCAACATTTTAGATGAGGTAATTCTAGAATGAGGTAAGTCATGATTCCACCTTTTGACAAGTCAAATTGAAAATAGATATTTCCTCCATTGAGATCCCTTAAAATTTAGTGGATCACAAAAACTTACAATATTACTTTTTATTTAAAATTTAGTGGGTTACAAAGAATTTTTAAAATAATTATTTAAATAGTATTTTTTATTTAATATAAAGAAATTATAAAATTGATATTAAATTTTTATATAAGAATAATTTTAATTTAAAATAATTTATATAATTTTTAATATATGAAAAATGGATATATTTAAAATTTATAAAGTAGATATCAAATTTATAATAAATTATGAAAATAGTTATTGAAATGGTGATTTCAATTAACCTCAAACAATATTTATTAACAAATTACATTAATTATATTTAAATTTTACAATTTGTAGGATACGACAATCTTCTTCTCATATCTATAATCTTAGATATATGAGAATGTGATGTTCCCCAAAAATCAATAGAGTGGCCACGAGAATCTATAATAAATTAGAAAACTATTGTTTAAATAATAGCTCCAGTCTATTTTAAGTAGATCTTAAAGTGAATTACAAAATGCACATTAAATTTTTTAACAAATGCTTATTTATAAGAGGATTGTGCAATTTATGTCATATATGTAATTACATATATGATCTTAAATATGAGAGAAGCCAAAGATCTCCAAAATATATGAAAGAGTTATCAAAATTATTAAAAGTATTCAAATGATTGTTTTAAGGTACTATAAGTTATCTCAAACAATATCTATGATAGAATTATAAAACACATTAATTTTTTTTAAAAACCATTGTTTTTAAGAGTAACTGGAATTTACCTCATATATATAATTATACTCTTAGATATTAATGAATTTGAAGCTCATAAAAATCTCTAAAGTGGCTACCAAACATCGTAATATATCAACAAGCAATGTTTAAATGGTAACAGTAATTTATTTTAATCAAAATGTATGAAAGGATTGCAAACTTTACATTTCAAATTTTAACAAATGATTATTTATAAAGTAACTACAAGCTCCATTGCATATATATATATATAACTATAATCTTAAACATAAGAAAAAGTAAAAATACCTGAAATTCATGAAATGAATATAAAAATGATAATAAATAATAAAAATAATTATTTGAATAATAAATTAAATTTACCTTAAACCAGATCTATTAATATATACCATTTGCAAGATAGCTAAAATCTAGATTACATATATAACTATACTAAGTTATTCCAAAGACAATGGAAGTTTTATCACTAGTTTTGAATATGGTAGATTTGAAAGGGTCCAAATCCATTACAGAACAGTCATTAAGGTAAAGGGAAAAAAAAATCATCCGAGATGAGACAAAGAAAAAACCTTGGAGACAACGATAGGACCAACATAAATTTTGGAAGGATCCAAAACCAGCAAAAACCACTCAAGATTACATATATAACTATACCAAGTTATTCCAAAGACAATGGAAGTTTTATCACTAGTTTTGAATATGGTAGATTCGAAAGGGTCCAAATCCATTACAGAACAGTCATTAAGGTAAAGGGAAAAAAAAATCATCCGAGATGAGACAAAGAAAAAACCTTGGAGACAACGATAGGACCAACATAAATTTTGGAAGGATCCAAAACCAGCAAAAACCACTCAAGAAAGTTTGAAGCCAAATTTCAGCCAATAGTTACAACAAATTAAACAACATTGATTAAATGATAGATTCAATGTATCTGATTAAAATTTTACACCAATGACTACTGGAAAGGAAACTACAATATACCTAAAATCTAACTAGTATATTAGATGTAAGAGAAAGTTTAGATCACTAAAATCTATGGAGGGGTTACAATAAGGATACAATAAATCAGGCAAACGATAGTTTGAATGGTCAGTTCAATTTATCTCAAGCCACTTCTATGAGGAGTGTACAAAACTAACATTACAATTTTACACTTGAACATTCGTTTGCTGCAATCTACCCAACATATGTAACTATTATCTTATATATAAGAGAATATGAAGATCCCCAAAATCCATGGAGGCTCTACAAATAAATTACAATAGATTACACGAACGGTTGTTTGAATGGTAAATTTTGTTTATCTAAAACATAGCATGCCTGATATGTTATGTTCATGCTGTATTTATTTATGTTTTAGAACATGTTGACATAACAGTTCACTTTTTAGTTTCCAAAATGACAAACTATATAGGTTATTGAAACCTCCATCCCACATAGAGTGCTTTTGCATGGGTGTTTGTTGAATAGTTTTGGCTTGCTTCATCTTACATAGTAGAGTGCCATATCAGGTGCCTCTCATCCTCCATTTCTCCTTTAAGTGGCATATAAGATGATGTAGGATTTTAAGTTTCTTGATCTGATGGCTTCATGGTTAAGAAACTAGCCTGCAATTACAAATTCCATCTTGGAAGGAGCAAACAGTGACCATGACATGAAAACCAGCTATATAAGGACGTCGATTTCAGAAGGCTTATAATCAATCTTCATTCACTTATTCATCTGAATGATTTTGAATTTTATTATCTTATCCCATTCATGCCTGCTTTGTAGATACTCATGAATTTAGCTGCGAACTCTGCCAACCAGAAAAAATATGTCAATCACATCCAATTAATTAATAAAAACAATTCAGAAACTTCCTAGTTATTCTCTTTTTTTCCTTATAGAAATGCTTACCTTTCATGCCCCTCTTCTAACTTACTACTTTGGATTCTATTTTGATTTATTGATTGATATCAATTGATTTACTTATATAACTTATGGTTGATTATCATTTAAATGAAGTTGTAGGAAGTGTAAGAAAAACGAGGTGATTATCTTTTCTAAAGAGTTGTTAATTTAAAAAAAATTAGGATTTAAATATGTTATTATAGGTATATTTATGATTATGTTGTAAGATTGATATTGTTGATTCATGTTTTGCTGTAGATTTATAAAATAAAAAATTCATTAAGATCTATTAAATCATGAAATTATGCATAAATGAGTGACTAATTGAGTATCATACTAAGAACATGGTATTATTGTGTCATGATCGTGTGTAATTATTATGTGAGTCATTTTTATAAAAATAAATTCTCATATTCTTATTGATCATTCTAAAGAATTGTTTTTTAAATATATTAAAAACTATTTGTTTGACAATAAGTTTATTATATATGTTAGAATAAAAAATCTAACCTAAATTAAAATAAATAAATATTTATATAGAAAAATTATTAAGATACATATATTTATACATGTAAATAAATAGACATAATAAATAAAAAATAAATGATATAATAAACATAACAATAAACTCTTCTTCTGGACGAGAGATTCACCAGAGTTTATGGTCATCATTTTGCTATCCTTAACCACTTCTGCCAAAAGGTATGGATTTCTCCACCTCATTTTTTGTTCTGATCGTTGAGCAATAGCCTTGAGGACCACAAGAAAAATCCTAGGAGATACCCTATTCTTCATCCTGGTCTTATTAGGTTAATATATGACCATTTTCAAAGCTTGTTGGCTTTATCCAAATCGGTTGCCTCCACGGCATTTGAGGACTATGATACAGATAGTGGTGGTTCAAAGTATCATTCTAAACCTAACCCAGAGAGAATTGTTGAAGCCCATTTGTCCCCTATTCTTTCTAGTAAGAAAACCCAACTTTGTAAACCCCAACTCATGAAAGTTAACCCTGAGATTTACCCCGATTGACCAGTTCCTTTAAAGAATCCCGCTCTCATGGGTTCCCCTACCAATAAGTTGGTTTCCTACTCTGTGGACTCTCTGGAGGACAAAACTGAGAACCCTAAAGCTAGCAGAAACTTTGTCTCTACCCCTCCTGCCTCTTTCAGAGATGATGGTACCAAATTTCCCAGCTCCCCTAACCCGGATGATTTTAACCTCATTTTAGACCGGGATTAGTCTGGAGATATCCTTGCCTTTGCTAGAAGTTGCGTTGGTGATATTTTCAGTGTTATAAAATGGTCCTATCAAGAAATTAATGATATTAATATTAGAAATAGGGTTCTAAATAGCAAGTTGGAGGAACTGGAATTGAAGTTGTCTACTCTGAGCAATTAAGAAGGAAAATGGAAAATGAACAATACTGGAATGAGAGATGATGACATTGAGGACAAGTATAAGACTCTAGAAACTGAAATTGTTAAAATAAAAAATAACATGAAAAATGTTGTGGAACAAAACCATAAAATGGCAAGGCACAATGCCATTATATCAATGCAATGTCTGAAAAGTTGGAAAAGTCACAACAGGTCCCGCTGGTTGTTGATCTAGAAGAGGACAAGGATAAAAGCAAGAATGAGAACCAAGGAATATCGAAGAGGACCCATGCCAACCTTAAGAGGAAAGCACCTCCTACTACCCAGATGGTCTAGATCTTAAAGAGGGGGGTTTAGGAAATGAACGACATGGAAGCTAAGACAACGAAAATGTTAAATTCCCAAGTTTAGTTGTTGCTGGCATTTTGTCTGGTCTTTTTGGGTCTTTTTTGTGGCCCTTGCTGTTTTTTTTGGTGGCTGTGGATTTTTCATTTTTTTTCCCTCTCTACAGCCTCTTTGTTTATGGGGTCTTTGATGATCTTTTCTTTTGTTTGTAAACTTTGTGGTTTCGGGTCCTTGTAAAACCCATTTTTTGCTCTTTCAAAAACAATAAACTCTTATTATTATCTTTAAAAATATATTTAATCATAAGATCTAAGCCCTAAATTAGAAATGATCTTGAGCTTTACTTAAATTAAATCTTAGTTCAGCTTAGTAAGAATTAATAATAGTTTAGTTTCAACCTAAATTGCTATTACCAATCTATGGTTTGACATGGTCTTTGCATTCTATAGTGTAGCACCAACCAATGCACAACCTCTTGGAATTTAAATCTACAAGTCTTCATGTGGGACTACATTATTTGAATTAACTTGAGTTAAGATTTCATTCATTTCTAACATCTTAAGGTTGAGAAAGAAAAATAAAGAGAAATAATTACATTTATATTTTTTGAAAAATAACAACCTTGCAACTATTTGTCAACATGGCTATGTTGAGTTATTATAAAATTGAGCTTTCAAAAAAATGGTGCTTCTCTTGCTCCTCTCATTCCTCTCGCTCTCCTTGTCATAAATTTTTTTCTCCTACTCATTAATACTTTCTCCCCTTTTGCATGCTCTTTGGTGGTGGATTTGGTGCTCTTTGCTCTTCCTGGCATGACTTATTTGCCTTAATTTTCCCATGCACTGGAGGGTTCTACTTTTCCTCAATTTTCCCCTATGGTGGAGGTGTCTCTACCTTTGGTTGTGAGTGGTTCTCTACATTCTTCTTTGGATATGCCTACTTCAGGTCCAACTGTTCCTTTTTTTGGCTCCTTTGTTGCTATTGTGAAGTATAAAAAGGTTGATTTTTTGCTCTTTTGTTGTGCATCCTCAAGTACCTATCCCTTGTGCAACCCTATGCTTTCCTTTGGGTAGGAAGTAACCAACTATATTGATTTCTTCTCTTGAAAGGATTGATCTATAGTTTATTTTCAATTGTAGCCTTCTCTTCCTGACCTGCATCATTGGATGCCTTTAGTGGAGTGTAAGATCGATATTTACCTTTTTTCTATGGGTTTTTTGTCTATTTTGATTCTTATGAGGATAGAAAAATTATTTTAGATCATGGTTTTTGGGAATGGGATTCTCATCATCTTTCAATTCAGCCTTGGGCTCCTTCCTTTAACCCTTTGAAGGAATCCATTGATATTTTTCTTGTTTGGGTGAGATTACCTTAGCTACCCTTACAATTCAAGAGTTCCTTTGCTTATGAGTCCATTGGTAATGCTCTTGGTAGGTTCTTCAAAGTGGATCTTTCTTCTAAATACATTACCCACACCTCCTATGTGCATATTTTGGTGGAGGTTGATTTGTCTGAAGCATAAAACCTACTGAGGTTATGCTTCAAGTAAATCGTTGGTCTTAATATCCTCGCTTATGGATTATGAGGGAATCTTGTTTCGTTGTAGGCATTATCTTTCTATTGGGTGCTTGGCCTAAGATTGTCCCCACAGTTCTTGTAAAGCATCTTCTTCCACTTGGTCGAAGAATGCTCTTCTTGACCATTTTTTTGTGTACCTTGATTCTTTTACTATTGTTAGAGAGTATTTTGGGCTTCACTCACCTCCTATGTCCCCTCCTCGTCCTAATTAGATGACTAATTATCTTGTTGCTCATAGCTTTTTTCCTCTTGTTGTTCTTTATGCTCTAATTTTGGACAAGCTTGTTTCTTCTCCACCTTGTTCTTTTGTTGGTATTGTTTCTTTAGTCAAACACTCTAAGGGGATAAAGGATACAATTTGGTTGATGAGTCTTCTTGGATAATTATACAACAGAGGAAGAAATGTCTCAGTAAGATGGACTCCATTTTGTACGTCAAACCCTTGGGGGTGAATTTATTGGGTTCAAGCTCTAGTTTTTCTTGATATATTTCTCTTTTCTTTTCTTTTTTTCTAACAACATTTTAATTTAATCTCATGTGAGAGGATGCATCCTTTTCCATCATTTCATTTCATAATACTCTCTTTATCAAGATTTATCTTCTTCAAAGAAAGCCTAGGACTATGTTTTTAGATGAGTCTTTCCATTTAGGAATATCACTAGAATACTCTTTATGAATCCTCTCTACAACTTTCAAAAATTGGAAAAAAATTCTCTCTTATTTGGAGGATGATGAGAAGGAAGCCAAACATATCAAGCTTGTAGTTTAAAAATAAGGAAAGACAAATGATTGCATTTATATTTTTTGGGTTGAAAACATTATCTCTACAAATTCACGTTACCATGGCCATTGCATAAAAATGTTAGGGTCTTTAGGGGTCATTTGTAATCATTTGCTTTGTGAGCATGGCCTAGAAGATAAATAAATAATGATTTATTAAATTACTTAGGAGTTCTTTTACATATAGTGTAACTTTTTACATTAGAGATATTTTTACAAATTTAGTTTCAAGACCAAAAATCTTAATAAAATCTTCCATGCTTATATTGCTAGTTATTCATAAGAGAGAGTGTATGCCACATTGAAAGAATAAGAATGAAGGCATCTCTAATTATTTATATTCTTTATTTTAGTTTACTAGTATCTCTTTTCTATTTAATAGAAAGTGTTTTATAATTTAGTATTCTCCATTTTATTTTCTTGCATAACTAAATACAACAATAAATAATGATAAGATTTAGATTGAAATATGTTCTATGGAATTTTTTAAGGGATTAAATGGTTAATGTGTTTCATTTTAAGCTACATTGAGATTTGATATTTTTAAAGTTCATAGTCTATAATTTATATTAAATTAAGAGATTATTTTTATTTTATCAATATAACATTTGTTGTTATCTATTAAATTAGTATAGAAAAATGTTAGGGTTTATGATTTCTTATAAAAGAAAAAATTGAACTCCTAATTGGATCTATAATGAATGTATTGAGATAAATTTTGTGTTTCTCATGATCATGAGTGATAATGGTGTCTTATCTTATGTCTATGTTTGAGGGTTACGTTGTAAATCAAGTATGTTGTTGGGGTTATATAAAGTAATTCTTATTTTAAGGTATTTTGTAACTTTCTATGTGTGGAAAAACCTCTTAAGATGTTTATCTTGAAGTTCTTACACAAATCATATTTATAATATATTTTATCATCTAGATGTAGTGAAGAGTCTAAATTTATTCCTCTGAATTCTATTAATTATTTTATACACTTTTGTATTACTATGTACTATCCATTAAAGGGTTACTATAGAAGTTAATTGAAAAAATAAGTATAAGTTGAAATTTAATCATCATTTATAATAGACAAATAACATGTAATATGATAGATGAATCCAATCAAATCTATAATTTTATCCTTTTGCGAGGGAAATTTTGTTAATATAAAAGTTACAAGTAGTATATAAGATGATTTTGGTACATTGTGGTTTAGAATTCATAAGATCATTTAGGATATAATGTTGAATTGAGGTAACTAGATTGCAATTGTGATTGAAAGGATTTCTATTGATGGTTTTAGAAGTTAAAAAATATATTTTATCTTATTAAAAAGGTATATTAATACATATTTTAATTAATTAATATAGTTCATCAAATATAATTATATTTATTTTAATAAAATGATTAAAATAATAATTAAAACAACATAATAGAATTTAAATATATAATTATTTTAATTCTATTTATGAATTAAATATAATTATTTAATCATTACTAATTAATCTCTAATTAATAATTAAATCATTAATTAACCTTAACTAAAACTTGATAAGTATTATCAAAGGATCCAAGGAAATTTCATCTTCTTTTCACAAGATGATTATGGCAAAAGACATCCAAATACTAACTTTTTTCGAAAATAGATGAAAATTTACATCCAATGTAAGATTTAAAATGGATTATTATAAAAATAATTTTAATAGTAAATATTTAAATTAATTAAATTATATATAGAAAGTAAAATTAGTGAGGAATTTTTATTGTTGTTTAATTAGATTGAAAGATGAAATGTTGTAAGAAGGTATAAATTAAAGAATTGTTTAGCTAATACATATTTGGGTATTCTAATCTGAGTCATACTTTATAAGGACTCACATTGAAACCCAAAAGAGATATGTAGAACAATACTAGTAGTTTGCTAATGGATAAGTACTTCAGTCCTAAAATTAATTTTTGCAAGGACTAAATTTGAAATCCAAGAGGGACTTAGAGAACACACTGATATTAATGATTAACATCTTTATACAATTGATAAATATAAAATATAAAGGTAGTAAGAGTTAATCAAGCTAATATTCTATAAATACGTAGCTTAAAATAATCTATTGAAATATATTAAGATCATAAACCTAAAATCTTTTGGGAAAACCTTAATACTTACAAAACCATAACCTACATTGAGCTAACTTAATAGATCCAAATCAATGAATCCATTATAAAACATAATAGGGGAGAGGGGCCTATAGTGGAGCACCCTAATTTTGCCTTTCTCAAAATCCTACGTGGAAATTTCAAATCACTCCCAATTTTGTACAAAGGTTTATTTGGAAACTCATGTGCTTCTATATTTTTTTTTAGGGCCACATCCGCATGTTTTTTGTTGAGGTATCCAAAAAGACCCAAAAAAAAATGTGAGACCTATAGTGGTGCACTAAGTCATGTTTTATTGGTGCGTTGATGTGGCATCACATGATTTGTCACTTTGCGTACTTTATGGATAATTTTTTTTTTGCAATTGGATATTAAAGTGCTCCACTATGGGGCCCACTAAGGACTACTTCTATCCCCACTTTTGGACCCTACTCCATTATGGACCCCTCTCCCCTAATTTGTACCATATAATTACTCTACAAAAATAGTAAATGTAATAAGACTATTCCTTTAGAATGAATAAAACACTATAAATTTTCATGTATATATAAGATATAACATATAATAGTAAAAAGATATAAGATCATAATTTTTTCTGAAAACTTATAATAATTCTGTAAAATTATTAATGTTTATGCATCATAAGTATAAAATATAAAATTCTTGATTAACATAATTACTTTGTTCACTATTGCACTGTTTAATTATAGATTATAAAGCATACATGTGTACATTATTTGTGAGAATTATCACCCTTAAAAGGGAAAAAATTGAAATTATAATTTTTTTTTGCATACTACATTACCTTCGATTTGGATGTAGCGATTTGCATTTCTTTTGGAATCAAGCACATAACCCTCCCTTTGATTTACTGTCAAAGGTGGTTCATCATTGTCCTTATTAGCCTTCACATCAAAAATACCAGCTTATATTAATCCCAACAGGTACAAGACTTTTATGTAATGGAAGCTTATAAGCCATCCTATCATGAAAATGATTTTTTTTGTAATAACTTACATTGTATTCTGCATAGAGTGTCAGAAGTTTTCTTTGCATATCATCGTCCAAATGCGTCCTAAGCTCTTCTATCAAAGACTGACAAGGTAAAATATGTTAATGTTGCATGTTTAGAAAAAAAATTCATCAAAAATGTTCAAGATCATGTACTTATTGCAATGTTGGAAGTTTGAGATTGAGATGAATAGCTTACACTGAAAACAAAATTGGGTTTTAGGTTGTGCATAATGAGCTTCTGAAGCTTTGCTCGAATGTTATATAGCCTGCGAATTCAACATAATGTATTCTTAAACTAGCAACAATCAGATGATTAGCTGCCTAAATGACATATAGATAAAGTTAACTAGTCTATAGTCCAAAGGAAAAAAGGACTCAAAAAAGAAAAGATTACACATAATATGATACTTTGCTCACATGAATAAAAAGAGAAAATGACAAGAGTGAAAATCAAGATAGAAAATAGTTTTGCTTTTCTACTGTGTTGGTGTAAATTTTGTCTCTTTTTTAAGTCTTCAAAGCTACACATTCTATTTAATTGTTTTAATCACCAATTTTTTATTGGTTATTTTTTATATATATAGAATAAGTAGTTTGAAGTTTAAATATTATTTCATCACTTATAAAATTGATCACGAATTAGATGTACATTAAGTAAAATTACTAACTACCAAATTTTTTGTTCACCATTAAAAGTTGAAAAAAAAAATAGTGAAGAAAAGTTTGTGCTTGACATTGGTAGTTATTTACAGATGTTTTCAAGATGATTTGAAGTTAGGGAACTTACTGTTTTGGACTTTGCTCCTCAACTATACTTTTTGCAATTTTTGCAATAACACCTTCCCATCCTGTTAGAATTTTCTGATTCTTTGTAAATGGGTATCTGTCACAATCATAAAAATATTTGAATTGAATTAATTAAAAAAATAATAATAACATTAATAAGAAACATATAAAAACATCTAAATATATCTAATATTTATTTTTTAATATCAAAATTAACATAATCAAAATATGCTCTTCCAGTTTTAACATATATCTGTAACCGGTAGGCCCTTCCAGTTTTAACATAGTCAAAATATAACATATTACATTGTTAAAAAAAATGAAAATATTAATTAATTTTTTTATTTAAGTATTAGATAATTCTTTTGAAAGATGAAAAAAAAAAGTTTATTTAACTTTTAATATAATATTATTTTAAAATAAAATTTGTATTTTTTAAGAATAAAATAATTAATAAATTTTTATACATATTTAATTTATTGTGATAATTTTAACCAATAATAATATTTTATTAAATTAAACTATACTTATTAACAATATTAATAGCTAATATTCAGTACAATGGATGCATATCTAAAACTTTCTGAATCATGAACATCATTACCATTTTCTTTTATTTCTTAGTTTTATTAATTACCATTTTCTTTTATTCCTTAGTTTTATTATAAGTTCTAGGAATTCATCACCTAGAAGCACTAGGGGGTTCATACATACTCAGATCTTTTGCAGGCCTCCAGAGATCTGATTGCTTGACAAAGATTTTTATCTGAACTCTCTGCTATGCGTTTTGCAAAATCCTCAGATAATTTTATATTTTCTTTCCTTGCAATACGTTGAAGCACTTGTATCATCTGAAAGGATTAAAAACTGCTATGCTTCAATAAAAAGTTATGTGTTCCGTATTCTGAACCAAGTAAAGCTTCAATTAATGGGTAAAACATCAATTATACCTCTTCAGTTGTTGGAGGATCGACATGAATGATTTTGCAGAGAGGACTTATGGGCTCCAGATTGGAGGCATTAGAACAACAAAAGATAAGCTTGCAATATGCCTTGTGCCGTTCCATCAGCCAACGGATATAATATTGTGTATCAGTTGAAAGCTTATCAGCCTCACGTATAGTTATAACTGCACTCCACAGTGATTTGTATTGGCATTTCTTTAGGAACAGTAACTGTGTCTGTCAGCTATAAAATAATTTATGGAATCCAATATATAATGTGCAAATATATCTCGTCAAGTTTTATTATCCAGAATTTAGTTGATGGACTGTTTATGTTACTGACACAATACCTTTGTAGTCTACAATTGATTCATCAGAATTGTTGTTCGATCTGGTATTAATAAGACTGTCAATCACATTTCTTTCATAGCCTCCCAAACTGTTGAGGCCAATTTCTGTGTAGTTTGAATTTGCTACCAAGGGTACATCAATTTTGGTCTCTACTTCTCCCTGAAACACACAGAAAATAAGAATCCAAACTTGCAATAATATTTACTTTCATTTAACTCTTATGTGTCAAATTGTTTCGGGAAAATTCACCATCAACAAATTCACTGTCAACAATTCATCATCATGACAAATTCATCTCGTGGAAAATTTACTGCCACCAACGTGATATGAATTGCTGGTGGTGAATTTTCCACGAGATGAATTTTTCATGATGATGAATTGTTGGAAGTAAATTTGTTGATGGCAAATTTTCCTAAAGCCGTGCCAAACTAAAAGTAGAAGTAATAATGAAAGAAAAGTGATAGAAAACTGAAAAAGAGGGTGGTAAATTATGAATTCAAAGGGTGGAATCTTGTGAATACCACTTGTTTTGAGTATTTCTCTCCATGAACTTACTTTGAAGATGCTTCAAACTACCTGGGTTCCATGTAAACTTCATTTTAACTATAAACCACCCTATTAAATTGTGAACTTAATGCTTAAAACATGGAGTATTAATTATTTATTCTTAAGCATTCATGAGTAGATTGGACAGCTAAATCATTTGAAAATATGGATGATGATCGTAGATTCAATTTCGGTGAATTCATTCTGCATGGATGAAGACAACTCATGATGCATGTTAAGATTATAATCATTTAATGGTAAATCCATTCCATTCCTTACAATGATAAATTACCTTTAACTTAATTGTTAATATTCCTTTTCTTACCTGCAAAACCAATGGAAGTATAGTATAAGATTCATCTTAAGTTATCCAAAATTAATGAAAGTGGAATATAGCACCTAGGAGTTATTTATAAGTATATATTACTGGGTCATCTTCAGTTTTAAATATTCCTGCGACCATAGCTCGAATAAGTGAAGTTTTTCCTACCCCTGGAGGGCCTTCAAAAATCATATGCGGACATTCTCTCTGCTTAACCTGAATCATATCACAAACACATCTCAATTTTAATGTTTACTTTTCTCGAAGCCCATATGATATACTAGCTTATCACAGAAAATTCGATAATGCGATTTAATTAGTTTCAGAGGCATAAATACAGTGGCAGTGACAGTGAGAGATTGCCTAATGACATAAATGTATTAAAAATATATATTAAAAAGTCAATATATATTTAAAAAACATTTTAAATTATAAAATTAAATTATTCTTAATTTCAGATGATTTATTGTGTATATCTAATCATACAATATATCATTATATTTAGTAGTTCTTATATGACAAGGTGATGTAGGAACACTGGTAAACCGGCGATCCTCATCAACCAAAAATATTTAAGTTTGATTTTGTTGTTATGGTTTTGATTTTCATTCTCAATTTGGCAATTCAATTATGGTTTCATGATGGTTAAAGGCAGATTTGAGCAGCAATTGTAATTGTTATTCATATTTAGACATGTATCTCCAGTTTCGCTGCAATGAAGTTTATTTAGTTTCAAATACTTGAATATTCAAATGAAATGAATAATTAATTTTCATATGAAAATTATCTTTATCATATTTCCATGGTCTTCCCAAAATTATATGACACACATGCATTGTTATAATGTTACTCCACACATTATCTTAAAAGGTGTCAATCTTAAAATTTCAATTGTAAAATAAACAAATTAATTAATAAAAACTTGATGAATGAGCCAAGATATATTGACAAAATATTTTAGAATAACTTACAATTATAATGATAATGAGCATCTAGCTCAAATTTTATACCAATTTATAAGTCATAAAGTGTGCTAACTACTTAACCATCTAAAATATAACAAAGAACATACTTTTATGTACTCCACACATTTTTTAAGAATTACATAAATTTACATTTGAATTATATTAATGTAATATATTTTTCAAAAATGAATCCATATACATGTATCGTTTAAACCCAACCAATAAATGCATGCACTTCTAATACATATTTAAATCACTTGTCATTGTCATGTATTAGATTTTTTAATTAAGATATTTTATAAGTTGTATCTAATGAGATCACTTTTTTTTTTAATTTGTAGAGGTATTTTAGAGTGGTATAATATTATTTTATGTTTTGTGTGTAAATTATTATTTTCTATCTTAAATTTGATAACTATTTACATATCAAAATATTAATATAAATATTTTATAATAAAAATACTATTAAAAATATCATTTAATGATAGAATAGATCTTAAATAATTTTTTTTTTCAAAAATAAAACCAACTCTTCAAATAATAAAATATATAAATTGTTTAAATAGAAGAAATATAATTGTTTACATTACTTGTATATTAATTACATATAGGCATGTTATATAAGTAATATTACTTTTGTACAAGATAGTAATATGACATTCTATAGTGACATAAAAGAAAGAGCCTTATGTTGTGAGCATCTTTATTTTTTTAGCTTAAATTTTAAAAATATTTATATGTCAAAATATTAATATAAATATTTAACAATAAACATAATATTAATGTTTTTTATTAGAAAAGTAGGGGAAGGACCCAAAACCCAAATAAAGTAAAAATGGAGTTGAACAAACCAACAAAACAGGTTGGCCAAACATAGCGACTAGTTAAAAACAACAAGACAAGAACAGAAAAAGAAAATAGACTAGTAACAAGAATAGAGCCACCAACCAAATGCAAAACAAAGTGGAAAACTAGAGGGGAACAACTCAAGAACTAGAGCTAGGACACAACAACCTTGCCTCCAAGAGCTGGTCAATCAAAGCCAAAACCCACTTAGAAGAACATTTCTTTTTACATTGCACCAATGTCCAAGATGAACCATAAGCCACATTAGAAAAATTTAAATCAGAAGGGGAAAAATCTCCTCTAGATTAACTTACAAGAGGAACAACAAATGCTTCAAGTGAAGCATGCAAATCCAAGGAAAAAGCATCATGATTTCAAGATGAAACAACCTTTTCCAAAATGGGGGCAACAAGGATCTCAAAGGAATCTACACACTTAGCAATAGGAGTTGTCTTGTCCAAAAATAATGCATCAAAAAGCCATACCAGAAGTTGCACCATCAACACCAGGATTATTCCACTGCATAGAAGGAGAAGGGGGACTAGAATCATCATAATCAGAAGAAGAATCAGCATCAGGGTACACTATTAAATGTTCTTGAAGGTCATTGTTCCACCAAGTGGAGGAAGAAATAGGATGAGAGCAACGGGGGTAGTCCTGAGCCAAGTGACCAGTATCAAAACAATGTTTGCAATGAAAAGGGATGCTTTGTAATCCATCAGCTGAGACCAAGACCAACCATTAACCTGAAGCACAACCTCACTAGGTAACACTTGAGATAAATAAACCTCCACCTAGATCCTAGCAAAAGAGGTGTGAATAAAGTTCTTGGAAGCTATATCCACTTTCAAGAACCAAAATAGAGCATTACAAATGCCCTCAAAAACATAGGGACCAAAATTATAAGGGGAGATATGATAATCTCACCCAAACAGGCATAACATTAAGAGGTTCTTTCAAAGGGTTGAAAAAATGAACCCAAGACCTCATGGAAAGGGGATGAGAGTCCCAATCCCACACACCAAGATAGTCTGTCTATCCTCATCGGAATTAAAACAAACAATAAAGAAACCTTTGGCAGAAAGGTAAATTTCTATCTCACCCTCCACCAAAAGTTTCCACTGCTTCGAAATCCAAAGATACAAATCTGAAAGAGAAGGCAAAAATCAACAAAATCTACAGATAAGATCAAGCTTAGAAAAATACTCAATGCAATCTGAGACCTCTTAACCGAGGGAAATCATAGGAGAAACACACGATTGCAGAAGAGGGCACCCTTCTCCAACAGAACCAGACCGCACAGCCTTAGCAAAAGAACCAGTAGCCTAAGCAGCCTGAACAGAACCAGAACCCGCAACAGGGGAGCACTCCAAAGCACCCACAAGAACAACATCTGCACCTTGCAAAGCACCATCCATTGAAAGGTCAACCACCAGGTCACACATTGGGGACATAGGCTAACGAATAGACCCAGGCTGCATACAAAGAGAGGAGCTAGAGAGGCAGGACAAGGGAGGATTCGAAAATGTAGGAGATCCATTTGAACAGGAACGATGAGCCCTTGAGTGAGAATTCGTTAGGAATCATTATTATTTAATAATAAAATAAATCTTAAGTAAATAATTCTTACAAAAGAAAAACTAGCTCTTCAAATTAAATTAAAATAAAGAATATAATATGTCTAATAAATAAAATTACTTATATATACATGTAATATTATTTTGATATGTACAAATAATATTTATACTTTTATATCAATAATATTATGTATATATATATATATATATATATATATATATATATATATATATATATATATATATATATATATATATATATATATATATATATATATATATATATATTAGATGTCTAGATTAGTGATTGACCATAAAAATTTAGTTGCTGATATGTCTAAAATAAAGCAAGAAAAGTATAAGTTCCTATGGTTGTTGTGATATTGAATTCTAATGTCAAAGGAACATGAATGAAAAAGAGACATTCTTATTGGTATTGGGGCTCATCCTCAACATAGTTACATTGTCACCCTTTGATGACTATCTTGCATTCCATTATCTTGTCCCCATCCACCCATCATGGTCCACAAAGGGAAATTGTTCTCGAGTGACCATATTGAATTCTAATGTCAAAGGAACATGAATGAAAAAGAGACATTCTTATTGGTATTGGGGCTCATCCTCAACATAGTTACATTGTCACCCTTTGATGACTATCTTGCATTCCATTATCTTGTCCCCATCCACCCATCATGGTCCACAAAGGGAAATTGTTCTCTAGTGACCATATTTAGAACTTCAAATTATTATTCACATTTTTATTTGGATGATCATACATAAGATTGGATAACGCATAAGAGCTCATTAGGCATGATTGAAATAATCCTTTAAACATCCACCATTCTTTTCTATCTCAATCGTTTTTTCTACTTGATTAGTATTGATGGTACCATTCTCCAAATTAGCATCCAAATATGCTAGAATATTAGTGACTTTATTCAATTCTCAATATATATGTTATATTCAATAAACCTTTAAACAATTGAGTACAGGTGCAATTTCCTTGATCCATTTATCAAATTCTTAATTTATTTTTTGAGAGATTAATGCATTTATGTAAATTTTAAATTCAACTTCAATATCAATGACATGAATGCCTTCTCAAGAACAACACTTTAGACCCTCCGTGATAACACCAAACTTGACATCATTATGTGTCCCAAATGGGAATTTTGAGACTCAAGAAGACAAATATTTCCCCTCACTATATTTGATTGTACATCCCACATTAGATACTCTTGGGTTTCCTCTAGAAGTCCCATTGAAATTTAACCCACCCCCTCGGGGAGGCAACCATTAGACCTTCAATCTTTCCATTTTACTTGGTAGGGAATCAATAGTAGAAAAGTTGGCAAGGATTTTTAGAAGATTCCAAGCTTTCATTACCCTATCATCCCATGCATGAAATGTTCTTGATTTAAATTTCCTCAATCTTGCAGTTAAAAATTCATAGATGCCAACTTTAGTCCTTCTAATGATGTTTTCAACTAGAGTCTGCTCATAGTTTGAAATTCTCCTGTTTCTTTCTTTCTAGATTTATCATATGAGCATCGATGGGCTAATCCACGCACACACACACACACATTCTCATAGAGATGTAATGTAATATAAGTTAATATTATATTATTTATACAAATCATATAAATATTACGTATATACATATATTAAAAGAGGTTAGAGATTTTTCTAAATGTTTTGGGAGAATCAAAATAAATTTATATTATTATATAATATTATATTAAAAAAGTATATTGATAAATATTTCTATTTTAAAAATAAACATCTCAAATCTTGACATATTTTAAATAAATCATTTTTTTAAAATAAACTAATTAATTAAAAAATTAGTTGTTTTAATACCTAAAACAGTTAAATATTACCATTATTCTAATATAAACAATAAATACCATGAAAGTGCTGTGTTCAAATACATTCCAAATAAAAAATGTTGAGGTGTATCTTTCAATAATTAATTATCATTTTTTAAATCAACTTGATAAAGGTTTATTTTCTTTCCATAAAACTTCTTTGTGTTTCTTACATCAGTCGTTTACATATTTTCATCTTAGTTATAATTTCGAACACAGGTGCCAATATACCAGTCAATATATTGAAAAATTAGAATATATATATATATATCCATCCATGCGATCAATCTTATATGTAGTAAAACATGTTATTACGAAAGTAAGGGAGGAGGCAACGAATTTACCAGCTTCTCAAGTTCTCGAGCTTGCGGTTTATTGAAAAGGAAGTCTGATAATCTTTCTGGTCTCCACCTTTCGGCCCATGTAAAGCGCCCCTCGCTTTCCTCCACCTGAATTGCCCGAGCTTGTTTAATTAATTGAAAAGATGAAGGATTTCCACAGTACCAATACAAACGTTGGGCTCTAACCTTTCGACTATAGTTTTCGACTGGATCAACTATTTCTTTGCGCATTCCACTCTCATGATTCTTTTGCCTAAATCTTCTTTTCACGGGCAGCCAAAGCAAACGACCCACTCGCATGTGTGCCTTTTTAAAGCTTTTAGTAAGCTTGGATTTGGATTGGGCTTTGTTTACTGGTTCAGATTGCGTATCAACATTTTCTCCATCGGCTGGATAAACAAAGCAATTTTTCCCCAGAGATTCAAATTTATCAAAAATTCTAACGATATAAGATCTGGAGGTTTCATTACTGAAAGTACTTTCCCTGCCAGGAGTAAATGCATCTTGTCTATACGTAGAGTAATAAGCTTTACTGTTTGTCATATAATCAACCGAAGGCATGCCTCCGCCAAAGTAATAGGGACTTGGACATAATGTTCTCGAGGAAAGCCTTGGATTCTGTAGCTGTAAACTATCTGTAGCCAAAATGCTACTCTGTTGCTGCCTGTAAAGATCACTGAAAACCAGAAAAAAGACATAAGTAAGATTATTATAACTTTGGAAAGAACTGAGAGAACTCTATAAACTGGTTCCGAGCAGTCTGCTGGGGATGATAAAGATGAATAGGGTTCGTTCTAAATTGTAATCTCTATTACTACAATAAAGCATGAAATGTATATAAGTTTACCTTCGATATGTTATATAAATTTTATTTTTTCTGAAAAATGAGTGTAACCAGGATGTATAGGAAAAGAAATGAAGAAATGGGTGGACCAATCTTTCTTACTGTCATTAGCGAGGCCATATTTATTGCACTGTTAGTTTCGTTGCAAGTCTTCAATTTAGTGTTCTAATTAAAGCTCAATATCGCTAAATTACTGATTGTATAACTTATTTATAATATGTGTTTTTGAAGATATCATTGTTTTAATTGCATAGGAGTTTTTATATTTACATTTTTAATGGCTATATATATATACTGCAGGGATTGGGTAGCACGACCCCCTATAAACTATAGTGCATCTAGTAAACTTTTTAACGTGACCTGCAACGCTGGCGCAACACGCCCTCCAGTACCATGGGGGTGGGGGAGACTAGACCTCATGACCAACCTCCTACAACAAGAAAGATTTAGCCAACCAAGCTAGGGCCCCCACCCTATTATTTCATTGTAATTAATCACATGAATCTATGAAAAATTTTAATGTTAAAATTCATATGGTAATTTATTGTGTATAATTGTCAAAAGGAGGACATAAGGTTTTCTAAATATATTTCTCAATCTCACGTCTAGGTGAAGAGTGTGAAAATTGTTTAATCTTTTTTCTCCTTGTTTGTTCTAACAACTTTTCTACAATTGTACTCTAGTCTCATCTTTTCAAACTTTATGAAAGACTTATGTTGAAATTGGAGAGCTTGAATAAATTTGCACTAATACTATACTTATAGATCAAAATATCCTTAAACATTGAATATATGCAGATTAATGTGTCTCTTGCATGAGAATGTTCTCCATAACAAAGGTTTTGTTTAGTGTGATTAAATATAGTTTGTATTTTTAACACCCCCATTAACCTTATTTTGTCACACAACTTAACTTGGTGATGGGGCCCACCTATAGTAAATAGTTTTATTACCTACACATATACAAATGAACAATATTTAACACTAATGCCTTCTCAAAACTATACAAAATTACCCTTATTTTGAATACCCTTGATTACCTTTGTTCATCATTATCCATAATTAGATTCCTTTCATAGTTTTATCAATAAAGGATGTGAACTCATTTGCATTGATCTTTGTGATCAAAACCTTCACAAACTTAGCAATGATTTTTGTGATTGACATTACAAATTTTATATTTAGCAATGATCTTTGCAATCAATGCTACAACTTTTAAAATTTAGCAATGATATTTATGATCAATACTACAAAAGTTTAGATTCAACAATGATCTTTTCGATCAATGCTACATTTTTATTTTTTTTTCAATGATCTTTGTGATCAATGCTATAAATTTTTAAATTTAGTAACTATTTTTGTAGTCAACACTACAAATTTTTAGATTTAGCAATGATCTTTGCAATCAATGCTACACATTATTCCACATATATAAATTCTCCAACTACAAATCTCATGGCCTCTACATGGATGAAATTCAAGTGGCCCTTATAGTGGCCAAAAGTCTGACTGTTTACCCTAGTATGTATCTGATACTATAATAAAAATTTCTTATGGAAAGAAAGAATAAAATGTGATAGAATGGATAGCTTGACAATGTTGGTTAAAATGGACAAATTATGAAAATAGAAGGTGTAACCAATAATATTTTTAAATAATATATACAAGTAATTGTTTGTTTTTCTTGACAATGATTTTCTTCAAATATTGATATCTCCTCAAGGTCGAGCGACAATCATGAATGGTTAATATTGCAAGCTCCTCCATATCAAAAAGTTCAAATAGTATTTTAAAATTCTTAGAACTTTAAAAGACTATCACATGTGATCCTCTATAGTAAATTTAAGCTTCCAAATAATTCAATTTGTTTAGCCTCTTTGTTTAATTATAGTGGAAATTATTTTATTAATCAATGGAAGAATAATTATTTTATTCCAACAACCCACATAATTTTTACAATTAGTTACTTTATCATTCTGAATTATTTCTTAGATATTAAAATTTCTTATTTTAGAACACTTTTGTTAATATATCTATGAAGTAGTCATTTGATCCACAAAACTCTTATTTCTCCATTGTTCACTAGTTATCTTGATGAAATAGTACCTAATATTTATATGTTTGATTCACTAATAACATATAGCAAAGAAGTTACTTCCTTTTAGTCATGAAAAATGATAATTAGTCACCTAACTCAAATGTTCAAACCTTTCTTGATTTCTATTTCTCTTGAAATGAGAATATTTATTCTTGTATAATATTTTCAACATATTTGTGATTGTTGTTAGAAATAACAATGGATATTGGAATAGAGAAATAGAAGCTTGCAAAACTTACCATAAGTAGCCACAAATGTGATGTGGAGCACATGGCTGACTAGGCCCAATAATACTAGGTGTATGTAATAAAGGAACACATCTCAAATATCTTGTATATGTATAGAAAGATAGATATAAGATGTAATAGAGAGAAGTAGAAGAAAAAGGTGAAATAAGATATATGCAAAGAAATTGGATCTAAAATAAAGGAATAACATTGAGATAAGAAAAAGTTATATCGGATTATGCAAATATAATATATGAAGGAAGCATTAATGATTATTTAATTTAATATTTTACTAAGACTCGTATAAATGATTCTAATTTAATAACACATTGCACTTAATCTCTAGTAATTCTACTATTTCTATCATACAAGTGTAAATACAAATTCTAAAAAATTCCTAGGGCTCATGACTTTGGTTTGTGACCCATGTTTTTTGCTAACATTGGTTATATTGCAAGGACCTTAGTTAGGAAATAAAGAAGAAATTAGAGCACAAAATAAACTTATGGACTAGACCAATAAATTAAGAAAGATAACATAAGAAAGGTGGTTTTTTTAAAAGAATTGTTGTAGAATTCCATAGGTAATACCCTTATGAGAAGGGGTTAGACATCCAAGAGATGGTGAATGGAAAGGGGTGAGTCTTCAAATAAGATCCCTAAAAATATGTGACCAATATAAGTGAGCATACTATAACACCATGGGATGCATAAAGGAGTAATGAAATACCAAATCACTAACATCCATGACCAAACAAGATAGTAAGAAATTAAGAGAAGTTAGAGAGGAAATTGAATCAACAAAACAATTGAACATCGAGGGAAAGAGCATGGAAGATAAATACCAAAAAAAATTAGGAGGATCAAGAAATGTATTATCAAATGATGGAAAAAAGTAGAGAAGATTGGGAATGAGCACATTAAAAAGGGTGTGGCCAAGAGTGCCAAAGTTGGTGTTACTAAGGAGGAAGATGAACATGCCAAAGTAGATAAATATGAACCTTGAAAACACATAAATTTTTTTGACATAACTAATGGGAAGCATAAAGAGCTACATGGTATCAAGAAAAGGATTAGAAGAAAGCTGTGGAAGCATTTAGGCTCCAACCTTTCCCCTTTTAATTAAATCACGACAACCACAACCAAATTTAAATAATATTCAAATTACACTAGATGAAAGTTATTAGGAATTATTAAGAACCTCCCAAAAAGGAAATCATTAACATATGATGAAGATTATCTAGATAAAATAATTACTAGAAAGATCAAAAAATTGAGAAGGGTTAAAATTTGTAGAAAAAACAAAAACATGCTCAACTTAGGAGAAGAATTATCCTCTGTAACTAGTTAGATTTCATTTACAAATGGAATTATATCTATAAAAATATAACACCACTTTGAATAATTACATCCCCTAGACTAGGAACCATCCCTTATTTCATATAAGTCAAGAATAATTTCATCAAAAAAACATAAGTGAGGAATTGAATCAATAATTAAATCCATAATAGAAGTTTATAGAAGATTGTGAAGTGATACTGGGGGAGGAATATTTTAATATTCAATTTCGATGGGATAAAGGAAGAGAAAACAAGCATACACCATAGAGGATCTAAGAAAAAAGATCAAGTAACAAAAGCAACTTACCACAAACAAGAATAAAAGTATATGAATAAAATGGACTCTCCAATTAAGCTACATGTATATAGAAAAGACACCACAAAAGACGCAAATCATATATTTGTATTAGAATCCATTTGGAAAAGGAAAGGAATAACTAGGGATTAAGCTAAATTATTCAATTTTGTGGGAACTTTGAGAAATAATGCCCTCAATTGGTACACAAAATCATTGGGGAGACATAATTGAGGGCTAACATATAGTTAATAAGAGCTATACCAAGATAAACATACCCGTGGAGGAAATCATCATAGGCGTCTCACATGGATACAATATTATCATATATGAGTGGATGAACATTAGAAAATGCCCACTCAACAATATTATACTTACATATATAGCATGCCCTTACTTCCTTAGGGCTATTGATTTCTTAAGGAACCACAACAATGTGAACTTTTAGTTTTAGATCAATTCAAAGATGGTATTAAGAAATTTGATCTTGAAAATGTACAAGAAGCTATGATTGATGTGCATTACATGTGTAGAGAAGTAAGAGTGACTGTTGGATACACATACATATGTATGTATGTATGCACATACAATACATGCATATATGTATGTACATACAGAAACGCATATTTTTTTACATGAATGTAATGAAATATACTAAAAAACACCATCAAAATTTCTTGAATTTGATAATATTTAATTAACACAATATATATAGATGTATATCTATATTCACTACTCATCACATCTATATTTTGATGTTTATCCAATAAGAAATTTGTCAAATCTATTGAAGCTAGATATCTATCCTCATTCTCTTAGAAAGGATGATTGAGTTACAATAGCTCATGCAAGTAAAGGTCATGATACAAAAGTAGAATTGTTTTGTGAAGTTGAAGACAAACAATAGGATAAGGATGAAGGATAGACTAGAAAGTAATGAATTAATATTTAGGTAAATTTCTAAATATAAAATATATTGAAGGGAGATGGAAACTATAAAATCACATAGTAATACTCCTTTGGAAAGATTTAAAATTGAAGAACAGCTCAATAAATCACATAACAGACATATATTTTAGTAGGTAATAATTGAATTAATAAATACGATCTGTCTAATTTCATGACTAAATGGCTAGAGAATTAGTTAAAAAATATTTTGAATAAAATTCACATAAATCAGATTCTCCTAATCTTGGTACTAAACCAAAATAATACACCCAAAATATATCACAATGTTTATCCTTCCAACCTTAGAAAAGATGATAGACGCGACCCAAATCATAAAGTTGAAATGATTGCAAGGCTAAATTTTGTATAAGTTTTTATCTGTTCCTAATATTCTCTCCCTTAGATCATACACAATCTTTTCTTGATTCAATTCAATACAATTAATTTCTAACTCCACAATCTCACATAAATCTATCTTCTAAAGAATCTTATTAAAAGACAGACTGGAATAGTTTTAAAACAAAATTAAGAATTTGACTCAATACCTGGGCAGATCGCTTTCATTTCGTGCCCCTGTTGAACCCGACCGAGACAATACATCTTGGCCTGGAGAACAAAGAATCAGCTGGTCTGACTGATTAACTCTCATAGGTGGTCGAATCCTTTGAGATGGCTGGTGGGATTCTGAGAACTGCCCATTACTCATGTGTCTAACACGTGTATGAAACAACGATAAACAGAATGATAGACAGAACGTTCCAAAATGTTAGAAGTAGGTTCAAGGAAAGTATTAAGTTTCTTTTTGAACCAGCAAACTTTGCTTTCAACGGAAGGATTATTATTATATGCATATATGAATGTTACGTTTGTTGTAAGCAGTTGTTCTGGAAACAAATTCCAAAAAGAAGAATGGTTTTGATGGAGACCTCGATGGGAGTAATTTTAATCTGCTCGATTACTCCAATGAATACAAGCATTCTATGACGCGAAAGGGCGTTGTAAACACACATTTTTTATTTCATACACCGAGATTGCTATCAACATGGGAAGCAAAAAGCATTATCTGGGCGGAGACAGCTGGTCTTTAGAGATAAAATATAATTATATTTTGCCTTACTATTTCCAAACCTAAATTGAAAGGTTTCACATGCTGTAAAGTATTTTACCTAAACATTATGTGGTTAAATGGCTAAATGCTCATAGTAATTTTAAATTTCATTCATATCAAAAAGTGATAAGTATTTGTCATATTTTTTTTGAAAATTTATCTTTGAGTATTCAATTGAATGATGTTTAAGAATAAGTGTGCACTGTTAGAATAAATAATTTATCTATTCACTATACTTAAGTGTACTTAGGTTGAATATGAGGTTAGACATCATTTTTTCTAACTGGATGTGCAACTTTTTAGATCTTTAAAGGTTACCAAGTTATTTGGTAAATCTCATGTGCTACCTTTTTGAGGATGGAAGACCTTCCATCTCACCTCAAAGGTCACTCAACACTTGGCATTATGGATGATTATTTGATCAAATAGATTGTTGGTTTGCACATTCTTAGTGATCCTAAGGTTGACACTTATAAGACACTTGTCTACTTATTTGTATCACATTATGGGGCACTTGTCAATCCACATGATAGGTGGATTGCCTCTTTCTTGTCTATATATGCAAGGCTTCCTCTTTCTATATTTGGGTCAACTAAATACAATAGCTTATATTGTTCACTTGTGCTTGATTCTTATCTCTGTGATCTTCTAATTTTTATATGGTATCAAAGCATTGTGGGTGGTGGGTGTGGTGGACGGGGTTGTAGGCCAGAAGGTTATTTAATTTGATTGTATTTTGTTTGTTTTTTGCTCTCTGTGTTGAAATTTGCAGGGAACTTGGCGGACCTCAAATCCGAGTAGAACATGAGGGGAGTTGGACGTGAATATGAGGCAGTCGACAACATTTCATTTGGTGCTCAGCTGCCTCACATGCCATTCCATTTGGCACTGCTTTACCCACAACCCTCCCATCACGTGAAATCCTCAGGCTTGGATGGGCTTCAACCCATTGAAAGCCAGCAAACCAGCGGCCATCTTAGAAGAAATTTTGAGGCGGGAGGCATTTTTCTGATTGCACAAGCCATGATTTGCAGCCAAGGGAGGCTGCAAATTTCACAGGTCATGAGGCCGTGCTTTTTACTTGGGCGGCTGCATATCGCGGCATCAACAATCATCGCTCTCATCCATTTCCAGCTCCTTCTTTCATGGGGAGGCCGCATATCGAGACATCAAGAGGTCGCCGCTCTCATCCATTTGCAGCTTCTTATTTTTAGGGAGGCCACGACATTAATCCGCGTCTAAACTATAACATAATCATCAATTTAATCAACAAGGAATATCAAGGCAAAAATATAACAACAATGAACAGAGAAAATACGGGGCAAAACAGAGTTGAATCACTCAAAAAATTATATTTTTCTAGCTTGTATATTACATCCAAAATGTTGTGTTTAGTAGCTATCTGAATGTTGTGTCTACCAACAATCCGGATGCTGTACCCATCAGCTCTCTACAATCATATATATATAGCTACAATGTCCTTGAAGCCTAAAAGCTTCTAGTTTTCTAGATAATTCTAAAACCTAGAATGTTTTTTGTTACAACAGTTCTTAGAATGTTCTTTTCTAGAACAGCTCCAGGATTGTTCTAGCTTATGGAAGACTTTAGAAACATTCTACCATTTTCTAGACAATTTTAATCCTTAACATCCTTGCTTAAGATTGGCTAGAATAATATAGAGAAAATTCAAAGAAGAGGGGAAATACAAAGAAGAGGGGAACATTATACTAATATCCCCCCTTAATGATCACCTCTAGCATACCAAGCATTCTTCTATCATATTCCTCTTTCATGTCTTGCTCCCATTCTTGCTTCCCTCTAGCTTGCTCATATGAGATTAGATCTTTGAGCCTTGCCTATATATTTCTTCAACACTCCTTGTCTTTTGTCTAGCTGAAAAGTCATCTTCTACTACCAATAATACCTCTAGCTTGTTTCAACTTGCATTTCCATAGCTCCATCTAGCCTTTCTCTCAAAGCGTTCTTGACTGCAATCTTCCAATTCCAACAATATAACAACCTTGTAAACAAATATCATTTCAACAATATATCAGCCCCACAACCAAATCACTCCAACAATATATCTTCCCTACAAACAAATCATTCTAGTAATATATCTGTCTTGCAAACAAATCACTCTAGCAATATATTTCTAGCTGAATCTCTAGCTGAATCTCTAAATGAATCTTTAGTTGAATCTAGCTCTAATACCATGTTAGAATAGGCCCAAACTATAACATAATCAACAATTTAATCAACATGGAATATTAGGGTGAAAACATAACAACAATGAATAGAGAAAACACGGGGAAAAATAGAGCTGAATCACTTAGAAAATTATATTTTTCTAGCTTGCATATTACATTCAAAATGTTGTGTCTAGCAGCTATTTGAATGTTGTATCTATCAACAATCCGGATGTTGTACCCATCAGCTCTCTACAATCACATATATATAGCTACAATGTCCTTGAAGCCTGGAAACTTCTAGTTTTCTAAATAATTCTAAAACTTGGAATGTTCTTTTTTACAACATCTCTTAGAATGTTCTTTTCTAGAACAGCTCTAGGAATGTTCTAGCTTATGGAAGACTCTAGAAACATTCTACCATTTTCTAGACAATCTTAATCCTTAATAGAGGCCACATATCACGACATCAACAAGTTGCGGCTTTCATCCATTTCTAGCTCCTTATTTTGTAGGGAGGCCATGGCATTAATCTGTGCCCAGATCTATAATGGGGCCAGGTATTTCAAAAAGCGACAGTGGAAAGTAGAACGAGGAGAGATTTGACTAGGCATCCGAGAATTCCCCTTGTGCAAGCTTCATTTGTATCTCCCTTTCGCCATTTGATTTTGGTGACTAGCGAATCCCTAGTGGCTTTGATTTGCAGCAGCAAATCACCCATGACAGCCCCGTGATACCTAATTTTTTTGTTAGACCCATAAATTTTGGATTGGATCTCTACTTTTCATGATTCTAGTGGCATTGGAAATTTGGTTCAAATTTTTTGATCTTCCATATCTTAAATCTCCCACTTCAAAGATCAATTAAATTGAACAAGATTTGACTATTCTTTCAAGTTTAGCTTTGTGGTGTTATTTTTTGCTACATGTAAATTTATTTGTAGATTCACACATAAAATATAGTGGGGACACTATTGAGGATATTAATTTCCTTTTTGATGATATCTATAGCACACTAGTTATCACTTTACCATTAACCTTGAAGATCATTCTACATAATTCTTCATAGTCATTTGGATTTATTTCATTAGAGATGATAAATTTTGATTGATATGTAGATACTTGGGCATTTTTCAGAGAATTTTTTGTGCATATCTCTTGAGGGTTTCTTCTATATTTTCCATTAGATTTGTTTCTTCCCAAGGGAAGTAACATTATTGATTTTGGATCATTTTAAGTTTTCCTCTTTATGCATTCACGAAGCTATTTATTTGTTGTGGGGATTTATCATATCTTCTTTTTTCTTCTATAGATGGATCTAGATTTTATTTATGTGACCAAAGTAGTACTTGGATGGTCATGTTGAATTATTTATTCTTTTTTCATATGAACACATTTACTTTTTTTCTTTTTTGGAGAGGATTTTTTTCCAATGTGGTTTTCTCAAGTTTTATCTAGTAATGATAATTTATTTATCACTACATGGGTACCTCATTAGGCCATGTAAGTAGGAACCATCCATGCATTCTTCATTAGTATCTCTTAACTTCTCCCTAAGTTACAATAATGGGGGATGTTAGAGAAAATATTAATTATCTAATTGATTAAATAATTAATCATTAGGTCCCTTTCTACACTTCACAAGATGAGGACGCATGCCATGATATAATTTAATACCTACCTAGGGTTTCATCTAGGATTTATTTATCTTTATTATAAGGATTTATCATTGTATATTATAATTATTCATACTTTTTTATTAATAAAATTCTTATGCTTGCATAAAAAATATTTTTTTCTTTTCTTTTGTGATAACTATGTTGACTATAGGTCATTTCTAGGAGTTGTGGGGTTCAAGCATAAAATCTAACAATATATCATTTAAAAAATTCCTAGGTAGAGTATATTTTATCTTGTAGCTTTAGATACTTTTTATTTTGCTCAAAAAGATTGGTACAACTTATTCTTCACAATAAGGTAGCTCATTTCATGAGGGCTTGAGCTAGGTGATATTTTATTTTTATAGGTTTTCATGAAAATAGAAATATTTTTATAATGTGATTATAGGGTTCCCATCCTACCTCATAATATCATCCTACCAAGCCATCCATCTCCTTTTTCCCTTCCATTTGATGCTATTTTTCCATCCTTAGCTATCATCCTAGCCCATTTGCATGTCTTTACCCTAGTATTCAACCAAAACAAACTATTTTAATTCACAATCTTTAGTAGCACACTTAGTTATTTTGAATGCTAATAATTTGGATCAAAATATTTCATCCATATTATTTCACACAAGTCCTATTTTTCACGCACCTTGTGCAAATATGAGTGCTCTTTTGTTAAAATTTAAAGGTAACAGCTTTATTCAAATCAAATATGCATCGAGGGTTCTCTACATGAATGTTTCCAATCCCCATTTTGGTCACCTTTCATAACCCAAATCTATTTTGGCCCAAAATCAATTTTGTTCTCTTATCCTTTCTCCCACCTATGCTCACCTTTTAGTGTAATTAAGATCACTAAATATTGAATATGATGGTTTAATGGATATTAAGTGAATACTATTTAGTTTATTTTCTATTATACGTTTCATGTGGATGATTTTTTTAATACCCAAAAAGAGACTAATTGATTTAGACTTCACCTCTAAACCTTTTATTTTTCTATGCACCTAATCCTATGGTATTTATAGCATTATGAGCACTTAACTTGTGGTTAGCTTAACACTTAATTAAATTATATGATCATTCTTATAATCTTATTTATATATTTAAGTCATCCTAACAATTTTATTTAGATATTCAAGTCAACATGAGTGATATTCATGTCATAGCTAGGATATATATATGAGGTAGTGGTTAGTTTATAATCATCATATTATGAATTATCTTCTTATTACAAATATTTGAAGGTTTTAACCATTATAGTGGATTATTATTCTCAAGTATTATCATTTTTTTATATCAAATTTCCTACTATATTATTCTCCTATGAAAATTATTTTAATATAACTTATATTAGAGTATTGTGAAGGAAAATAAGCAGTCATATTTGGAATTGAATATCTCTCAAATTTTGGTTTTCTCCCCTAACTTATAGAGGGTGTATCAAGGGCATAACCTTGATCTTTTTGAGTCATAATTTTAGGTCAATTGAAGCATAACTAAAGGAGTTATTATAGAATTAAGATTCATAACAATCCTATTTCTAGGGATACACATCAATGAATTTTTTCCTAATTACTATAGGGTTAAAAAAGGTTACATTCATCTAATGATAATAGTAAATGGAATGCATTTGGAGTATTTTTTAGCAAGCTATTGTAATTTTAGTTTTTTTAATATATTTTCCCTATAGTTTATAATTTATCAAATTTTTAAGATTATTTTAAATTTTTGGAAAGCTTGGAAAAAATAAGAGTGTATTTAGTAAAATTTTAATTTTGGGGATGATTTTTTTTGAGGTCATCTAATCAAGAATTGGTCTACAAAAAATATAG
Source organism: Sequoia sempervirens (assembly GCA_007258455.2). Classification (NCBI taxonomy): domain Eukaryota; kingdom Viridiplantae; phylum Streptophyta; class Pinopsida; order Cupressales; family Cupressaceae; genus Sequoia; species Sequoia sempervirens. The sequence goes on along the minus strand of VDFB02193867.1, from coordinate 761,669,523 downwards.
TTTTCATTCTCAAGGCTTAGCATGATAGGACAATAGACTAGAGGTATGGATGATGATTCCTAAACTACAAGGACACCAAAAAATCATGATTCCTGATTAAAGGATATGAATACCATATCCATGGATTATACGAGAAGAAAAGAAATGAAGCATAAAAATAGGACATAAGTGGTAGTCTAGATCAATATAATCTCTAAAGAGATAGACTCTCTAATGAGTTTTGTTGGGATTAAGATCTCTCAACCTTAGTGAGTCTCATGGTTATTTAATTAATTATTTTCCCCTTTAAGTTGCTGATTTTATTTATTAAATGCAAAAATATATGTTTCCAAATTTTTAAGTCACTTTGTGAAACCCAACAGAGAGTTGGAATCCTACATGCAAGGTGCAAAGGATAAGATTTTGACACTTTTCACATGGGTACTCATTTGGGAAGAAGAAAATATTAAAGCCTCTAAAATGTGTGCCATGTTGACATGTGGCTATGTAATATGGATGTAAGCTTTTGGTGGGGCCCACTTGTGAGCATATTCCTTTCTCAGAAAAGAAGTAAAGGATTCACTCTAGAATATTGTATCACAGTGAATAAACACCTGCAAGAGAATAGACTTTGAAAGTTGTACTATAATAGATTTTTACTATAATAAAATTGATTTGTGATTTGGTGTGTGGGTTTTTTCCCTAAAGGGTTTTCCCACATAAATTCTATGTTTTATGGTTTTATATTTAAATCTAAAAATAACTAAATGTATGTGCAATCTTAAATGAAACTGTAAGTGTAAAAGGATTTGAAACAAAGTATTTGAAACCAGCTATTGATTGATTTTCATTAGGAAGGTGTTTTCCACACTCTTCTTTCCTTTTAGTTGGTATCAGATTATGGCCAACTTTGTTTTCCTTGTTGGGTTTGAAGGGTTTTTTATGTAGATCTAGATTCAATGGGAGTTTTGTAGAGAAAGCTTTGTAATCTTGTTGTGGGTTTAAGATGGAAAGAACATATAGAAGAATATAGATGGAGAAATTTAATGGCAATCATTTTGAGTTATGGAAAATTAAAATGGAAGATATGATCATTAGATAGAGATATATAGGCTAAAATATCTGAGGTGAAACCTCAAAACAGGGCCCAAGATGTATGGGATACAGTGAATCAAAAATCCAAGGGTCTAATAAGAATATATGTGGATGAATCTATGCTCAGATTGAATTTCCACGAGGAGAACACTGCAACTATTCTTTGGAAGAAGCTTGGGGATAGTTATCAAGGGAAATCCTTGGTAAATAAGCTATTATTAAGAAAGAAACTATATTATCTAAGGACGGAGAAAGGAGGATCCATTGCAGATGAAATGAATACATTTAATTTTCTTGTTACCTAGTTGGGTTCTATTGGTGTGAAAATTGATAACGACAGTCGTTGCATGCTTCTATTATGTTCTTTTTTGGACCCAGGGGACCACTTGGTGATGGCTATTGAAAGCACAACAACTGCTTTCAAGATGGAAGATGTGGTTGCTTCATTGTTGTGTGAAGAGATATGGAGGAAATATTGTGAGATAACCAAGGAGGCCATTTTTGTTCATGGTAGATCGAAGGAGAAATATGTAAGAAAAATGAAAAGAAGTATAAGTCAAAATAATCAGATAGATCTAAGTCTCCTAGTAAAAATTCCAAGGCAAAATGTTAGAACTATGGTAAATCTGGTCATTTCTAAAAAGATTGCAAAGTGGACAAAAAGAAGAAAAATGATAAATCCTCTGATTCTAAATGCTCTTATGAATATGTAGATGTATTTGACACATCCTTGACAACATATGCATCAAAATATGTGTGGTTGATAGACTCAGGTGCCTCATTCCACATCACCTCTCACAAAGGTTGGTTCTCAAAGTATGAAGAGTATGATGGTGGGAAGGTGTTTCTGGATGATGACTCTCACTCGAAGACTGTTGGTTGTGGAAGAGTCAAGATCCAATTCCTTGAGGGTAGAGTGAAGAGGATTGATGGTATTCTGCATATCCCTAGTTTGGCACAAAATTTACTCTTATTAATTATGCTAAGTGATGTGGGAGTGTAGGTTATTTTCTCATGTGGTGGATGGAAGATGACTAGAGGTTCTATGGTTCTTACTAAGGATGTTCAAATTGCCACCTTGTATGAGCTAGATGCATGCATGGTTTAGTGTAATAGTACTCTTGTGAAGTTCAAGAAAAGGGCTTGGATTCTTCATCCTCACAATCAGATCAAGTAGAGAAGAAGATTATGGTATCTACATTTGATGATCTACTTTTTGGGTATATGAGGATGCCAATGCTTTAGAAATGAAATTTCTTGTTAAGAAAAAATGGTGGCATCAAAGGATTTTCCATATTGGTGAGAAGCCTGGTCTTAGCACCCTCAAAAATAGGAGCCTTTTCGAAGGCCTTAATGATTGTAATCTCGAGTTTTATTTTTACAAACATTGTACATATGGAAAACAACGCCATGTTTCATTTATTCTAGTTCTCATAAATCTTCTCAGTTTTTGGAATATGTGCATTTTGATGTGTTTGATCTTGTTAATGTTAATTTTTTGTCTAGATCTATATATTTCGTCTCATTCATAGATGAAGTTATTTTAGAAAGACATTTGTGTACTTCCTCAGAAGTAAATTTAAAGTTTTCAATTGGTTTAAGGAATTCATTTCCTTAGTTAAAAACTAGACTGGTAGGAAAGTTATGTGCTTGAGGATGGATAATGGCTATGAGTTTTTTTGTAGAATTTGACAAGTTCTATAAGGACCTTGGGATTGAGAGACAAAAGTCAACTCCATACACCCTACAATAAAATGGAGTTGTGGAGAGGATGAACAAAATGATGATGGAGAAGGCTAGGAGTATGCTTAGTGGTGTTGGTCTTGAACAAAAGTTCTAGGTTGAAGCCTTACCCACTACATGTTATTTGATTAACATATCTCCTACTTTTTTACTTGTTGAAAAGGAACCGATTGAGTCATGGTTTGAGGGTATGTGCAGGATCATCATGGAAAAAACAGGCCCTTAAGTGGAAAAAAATCAAAAAATCAGGGTTAGGCAACTTGACGTAAAAATTTGAATAAGTTATCTATATTATTTTAAAAATATGTAAGAATAGAATCTATATAAAATTGAATGTAGTTTCTAAACTACTAGGTTTTTTCAAAAAGAAAAATCTATTTGGTGAAAAATTGAAATTTCAATGCAGTAGTACTTAAATTTTAGGGAAAAATTAAGAAGTAGGTGTTTGCGACCACCCTAACCACAATAAAATGATAATATTTTTTTATAAGATTTTAGATATAAGTAGAGGAATCATGTACCAATGTGATGGATATTTTTTTGTAATTTTTTCCAATTAAATAATTAATTATGTATTTTTTATTACAACTTTTAAAAAATATAAAAAACTCGTATGTCTGACCACCTTAACTTGGTCAAAACTTCATGAAATTCATTTTTTCTTTCTTTAATCCTATAGTATGCAAAGCATAGAATGTGACACATGTTTTGGATTCAAAAAATGTTATACCATTTGAAAGCTATAGATATTTTTCAATTAGTCTATCAATTAGGACTTTAGTCATAATTTGAATAGAAAATGAATAATAATTACTTATTAAATTCAAAGTAAAGCATAATTTATATTGGTGGAAAGCTGAGAATATTATTTAAAAACATTTTTCGTTTCATCAATTTTGGGTAAAAAAAAGTCACCAGCCACATACCCATCATAGTGCCACTTTTTGGCCCATCATGATCCTACACATACCCTTGGAAAGAATCCCTCGATGATACATCTCAAAGTCTTTGGTTATGAGGCATATGCTCATGTGCTCAGTGTGAAGAGATCTAAGTTGGAGAATAAGGCAATGAAGTGTATCTTCATCAACTATCATGTTGGTGCAAAAGGGTACAAGCTTTGGGATCAAATTTTAGAGAAGGTGCTCTATAATAGAAGTGTGATTTTTTTGCAGTTAAAACCTTCTACACTTGATCTACAATAAGAGAAGGAAGAAAAAAAGGAGGTAGTTCAAATTCCACCTACTCCTGAGAGAGATGAACTATGTATTCCTAGTGGACTTGATGATGAGGAGAGCTCTAGAATATCTGAAGAATATAAAGAACCTCAACCTTAGCAGTTAAGGAGGTCTACATGAGAAAGGTGGCAACCAAATAGATTTGGGTATTGTATGTTACATTCCAGTTGCATATTTGCTTTGATTGCTAACACTAATGAGCATAGGACTATTAGAGAGTCTATGGGTATTCATGATGTAGATTCTTCGATGGAAGCCATGAATGAAGAGATGGTTGTTATATTTGTATAGGGGATGAAGCTTTCTATGGAGGATTGTCGAAAATATCCTACTGAGATGGAGGACATGACCACATTTCTTTATGTGAGTGTTTTTAGGATATTGATGTACATTCTATGGTCTATACAAGGCCAAACATTTCCCATGTAGTGGGAGTCCTTAGTCGGTTTATGGCTAATCTTGGATGAGTGCAATAGGACGCAGCGAAGAGAGCGTTCAAATATTTGTGAGGTACTTTTGAGTATTCCCTATGCTTTCATGGTTATCACTACTAGATCTTGACATTCAATGAGCATTCATGGATACATGGATTTTGATTGGGTGGATGACATTGACACTAAAAGATCCACATATGGTTATGTTTTCTTATTGTTTAGTGGTGCTATTTAAGTTGAATGAGTAAACAATAGGCTATAGTCACTTTTTCCACTATTGAAGTAGAGTACATGGAAACTACTCATGCTTGTAAAGAAGTCATATGGCTTAAGAGACTATGTTTGTTTATTGGTTTTGATGCAAGACATATTACTATCTATTGTGATAACTAGAGTGCTATTTTTTTAGCGAAAAATCCTACTTTCCATTGCAAAGCAAAGCACATTGATGTGCAATTTAATTTTTTTCTGTGATATGCTGGAAGATGGAAATGTGGAATTGGAAAAGGTGGAAACTCTGGTGAATGCCATAGATACACTAACAAATCCAATGAGAATAGAGAAGTTTAGATGATGTGCCAATTCTATGGGCCTTGTGGCATGAGTAATGATATAGAGACTCTTGTAAGATCTTTGACAAGTGGGAGAATGTTGGGATCAAGGTGTCTCAACATTAGTGAGTCTTATGATTAATTAATTAATTATTTTCCCCTAAGATGTTGATTTTATTTATTAAATGTAAAAATATATGTTTTCAATTTTTTAAGTCACCTTGTGGAACCCAATAGAGAGTTGGCAACCTACATGCAAGGTGAAAAGGACAAGATTGTTGCACTTGTCACATGGGTGCTCATTTGGGAAGAATAATATATTGAAGCCTCTAATTTTTTTTCCATATTGGCAAGTGCCAATCTAATTTGGAAGTAAGATTTTGGTAGGGTCCACTTGTGAGCATATTCCTTTCTCAAAAAGGTGGAAGAAAAGGAAGGTGACACTTGTCACTTGGGAACTCATTCTAGCATTAAGCATTGAGGAAACCTCAAGGAGAAGTGCCATGATGCCATGTGGAATATTTTTGACTTGTTGACTAAAGCTCGAAAGGGAATGTTGCTAAACAGAGACTGAGTTGTCACTATGAGTGATTAAAAGTCAAGGTTGAGTTTTAATATTGTATTTGACATTATTTTCTCTATGAGATGCCTAGCATCATAGGCTACTTTATTATTGGAGTTGCAAGCCTTACATGTTCTTGCATGTTTTTGCATGTGGTTCCATTTTTCTACATGTTAAGGTGGTTGCTAATTAGGTTACTTGGGACTCATGCATGTTGTTAGTTTTAGTTTAAATTACTGTAGAGACTATGGGATAGGCACATTGAAATATAGGATGTCATTATATGAGAGAAATATATATTGATTCCTTAGTGCATTTGTGAAAAAGGGAGTATTGTAATATTTGTATATCGTTATGTTTTTAGATTCACTCTAGAATCTTGTATCACAACAAATCAACACCTACAAGAGTGGAATTTTAAAGTTGTATTGTAAGATCATTTTACTATAATACAATTGATCTATGCTTTGGTGTGTGATTTTTTCCTGAAAGGGTTTTCCCATGTAAATTTTATGTTTCATGGTTTTATGTTTAAATATGAAAATAACTAAATGTATATGTAATCTTAAATGAAATTGTAAGTGTAAAAGGATTTGAAGCAAAGTCCTTACAACCCTCTCCTGATTGATTTGCATTAGGAAGGAACTTTCTACACTCTGCTTTCCTTTCAAGTTTATAGGAAAATAAATATTCACCCAACAATGCTAGGGATGAAAAATTTATTCCAAGAGAAATGATGTTTAATGAAAGGTAAGGGTTGATCAACACTCAAATAATTCTATGGCTAGGCACTTTACATAAATATATGGATATGTAAATTTTTAATGAGAAGGATTCAATGAATTGGCTTTCCCAAATAGAGCAACACTTGATCTTTATCATATTATATAGAAAAATGGTTATGATGAAATCCTTATTATTGGAACCATATAAATACATTTAGTATCATTGGATATGTGAATAGAAGAAAAAGAAGAGATGAGTTGTCACCTAGTCAACTTTACAATTGGAAGAAAATATAAATTATGGTGAGAATATTATGGATATCTACATAAATAATCTTACCAATTTAAATAAAATAAGTACGATCAAGGATTATATTCATTGATTATAAATATTTTTATTTCAAAGAATAGAATTTTGTGGAGAAAAAATAAAAAATTAGACTGAAGGATTTAAAATACCTCATAAAATATAAGAGGTATGTAAGTTTCACATAAAATTTATGTCCCAAAAAACTATTATGACATGAAAAGTAGAGTAAAATGTTATGATTAATAGAAGGAAAGGTTTTGTAAACATAAGTTTGATATAAGAGGGATTCACTGCACACAGGTCTCTCCTTTCTTGAGAGATCACCAAGGAATGAACTACCCTTATACACCTTAGGATAGTAGATCAACAGAATGATAAAGAACTAAGATTTGGTTATGATTTGGGGGAAAACCACCAGAGATCCTGATCGAGCAAAACTAGGGAATTTCCATCTCAAAAGAGGGAGCTCTCAGCCAAAACACGCCAGTGCAGTTCTAGGATGCCAACGTGGCATGTTGTTGTCTAAAGGATGTGGTGGTGTCCTGAGAAACAGAGAACTTAGAGACTCAAACGGATATAAATAAGCTTTACTTCTAAGCTCAGGGGTGAGTTGTACCAAACTATATTACTAGTAAGAAAAAAAGGAACTAAAATGAACACAAGGATGCTTGGAGAAAGCTTACCTTCCTCTGGACATCTGAATCTTCACTCCAAGCTCCTTTTTGTGACCTACACACAAAAGAATGAGAAGAAATTTTTTGGGTGGCTGTATAGGGGCCTCCCTCAGTCAGACCCCACTTTGGTGTTCCCACCTCCATGAACAACCAAGTTGAAAATGAGTGCTAAAGAAGTAAACAAAGCATGTGGTGAAAGAAAAACCTACTTAGGAGTAGAACCCACACCATGAGAAGCACATGGTGAAAGAAAAACCCACTCAGGAGTAGAACCCACAATAGAAGAGAGTAAATGAGAAAATATGAAAGGAAAGTGAAAGAGAGAGAGCATTACCCATAGGCCTAGACCCTCTCCAGAGCACATAGATGCACCATTGAGTGCTTGCTTGAGAGCTGCTATAGCTGTTGGGAGGACCTTAGTCTGACATGGATTTGCTTGGGAGAGCATTGCTATCAAAATTGAAGAGATCTCAAAGTTTGAGAAAAATAGTAAGAGAGATTGAGTGATGTCTTCCAACCCCAAAATGAGAGCTAGAAGGGGGTTTTTAATGCTTGCAAGGGTGGAAAAGAGTCGTTACCTTTGAAATGTAACTTCTAGGACACATGTCTCAAGGGTTAGTATTCTTGATTCCATATTTTTAACTCAGGAAATCAACAAGATGCTAGTGTTCCACATAGACGTGTATGTGTTGCACATTCATCTAGATCTTATATTCTTTGAAAACATGTCACTAGGCTTCTATCGCTCAACCACTTATCCACATGGAGTTAGAATCGTGAAATTCTGACCCATGGGATTTTGTCATTAATATTTCAAAGCATCATAAATGCTTGGAAAAAATGCCAAAATATGGAATTGCCCCTAGGTCCAATTCTGTGACTTTACATTTTTCCCCCACTTTAGTGGGCTCGATTTTGAAAAAAATCAACTTCACTAAAGTATAAAAGAAAAAATTTCAGCCAAATTTTGAATTTTACATATTTGTGTGCCAATAGAGAGAGACCATAGCCTCCACTGAAGTCGATCTAACCAGTACTGAAGGTTCCCCCAGCAACTGAGCTCAAAAAATAGCATTAAAATGGTCGTGAAAAATTGTTCAAAACTTTATCTTGCAAAACTCAAATTTTAGGTCAACCTCAAAAAATAAAAAAGAAAGGTACTATGAAGAGAGGAATGATCAAGAAAAAATTCATCCATTCGGAAGAAAGATATGATCAAGAGATGACCTTATGCCCCCTCCTAAGTTTTCCCCTAGCCTGGTGGGGAAAATTTAGGAGAAACCAGGGAGCCACAAACTATAGGAAAAATATGCCTCAGGGGGCCTATATATACCTAGGTGGGCCCCTAGAAGGGTCATTTTCACTATTCACTACAAGCAAATTGTTGACTTTTGTTAGAGAAAAGTTAGAAAAATGTTGAGCAGGAGAGAGTATGAGGCACCAAGGTTGGAGTAGCTATGCTAGGACATCACTGAAAGTCACGAGGTGGGAAGCCGCAAACTCTTGTTTTTTGTGATTTTTAGGTCATTTTTAGGAAATTTTCCATCAGCAAGGTGCACAGGAATATTTTTTCTATGCCCTCATCTGACATCTACACTGTCATCTCAAATAAGCGTTGAGTTCCCATATCCGTGTTGTCATCTCAAAGATGTGTGGTCCTCTTCAAGGTGACCATGGTGGTCAGGGATGCATGTGTGGCACACAGATGTCCATGCGACACACATAGGTCTTAATGAATTTTTTGTTTTTATGCACAATTTTGATGTTCTAACTCAAAGTTTTGTTACTTTCTGTAGGAGTACCCAGAGATTCGGGAGCATCTAGGAGGTCAAGCATTTTGACTCGTTTGTGAGTAGAGGGGTCATTTATCCAAGGATGAGGTCACACTTCTAAAGTGAGTTAGTCTCTTGCATGTATTTACCATGCCAAAGATGAGATATCATGAGAGGATGCTGACATCCCTCATGGAGCAGTGGGATGCCACCATGTCATCTTTCTAGTTTCTATGTGGAGAGATGACCATCTGATCCGGTGGACATTTTTCAGTGAAAATTGAAGTGTCTCATTTTTTTCTAGAATCTACACCATCAGAAGGAGCTCAGCGTCCTAATTCCAACACAACTCGAACAGAGTGAAAAGGAGTCAATTTGCATGAGTTATGGCCAGTCAAACCTTGGGTCAAACTGGATCAAGGGGCGTCAAGGAAGCGGAAAAAATGATCATCTCATAAATCAACAAAAACAGCGTCATCGTGAAGAGCTCATCAAGACGATTCCGACGGCGTTCGTTTCGTCAAAATCTGACATCGGAGGCTCAAGATACAGCTGGTCAAAGTTTCATGTTGACTTGGTGGACTGAAGGTACAGTGATGATGCCATCATCCGTACAGCTGAAGTCAGCATTTGGTACGAAATTTGAAATGGACCAATTAAAAATTGACACGTGGCAATCCGTACTGTCGACGTGGCACGGTGATGTGGCAGGTGACGTCAGCGAATCATGTGTTGACACATGTCATCCGTACACACAGTTAGCGTTGAGGTGGCAGCGCGGTCAGCATCCAGTCAGCAGTACGGAGTCCACATCATCATCCGAGTCAGCAGTCCAGTCAGCGGGTCTGGTGAATCGGGCTTGGACACGTGGCATGGTGAGTTGGCGTAAAGTACAGTTGATTGGCATCCATGTCAGCGGCTTTGTCATTGCACAGTCAGCGGGTTCAACAAATGGGAGCTTGCCACGTGGCAAGCTCATGGTGCCACATGTGTCCTCATCATATCATCTCCTTTGATGTCGGGCCGGTTGAATATGGTTGCAAAATGTTCAGGTGGCCCGCGTAGGATTCGAAACTGAAGCCTCCCATACGTGAATATTGTGCATCGCCGTTGACCACACACCAAACGCTATACTATAGATAGGTGTCGGTTTGTTTTGATCAGTTAGCAATTCCACTGCGTGGGAAAAATGCTAACCATTGGGAGTGGAACCCGGGACCACTCAGGTAATAAAATTCCCGTCCACCGTTCCACTACCGAAGGATTTGGAATATGAAAAGGGGTCGGTTTGGTTTGTTTGACAACAGACAACCGAATGCCTTTTAATTTAAAACAAACCCCCTATAATTCTAAAACAAACAACTTTTTAAAAAAAAATGTAATCTCCTAAAACCGACAAAAGCCCGATGGGAAAATATATTAAGGGGCTTAAATAATTTTTTAAGAGATTATTAAGGATATTATGGGAGATTAAGTTGTTTTAGGGAGATTTTTAAAGATCTTTATGTATTTTGGAGAGATAAGGTGAATATTGTAAAATCATTTGGTTAAGGGCCAAATTGAGTTATTTTTTTTGTATTTAAGGGGAGTGTGAGGTGAGAGTTTGGAGGAAGTTTTTCCAAGTAAGGAAGTATTTTTTTTCAGGTGTTGAAGTCTTGCTGCTGAGGTGACAAAAGAGAGGTCTTGTAGAGATTCTTTGAGCCATTCTTGCACGCCAGAGCGCTGTTATGCTACCGAAGTGCTTGGAGAATGGTTATGGTGCTTTTGTAATTGATTTTTGGAGTTAATCAGATCGGTCTCTGTTGGAGTGGACCCAGAGACGTAGTCACGTTTGTGACGAACTCCGTTATCAACTATTTGCACTTCTCTTCTTCTCTCTCTTTCTTTCTCTCATTTCCTTCCTTTCTGTTATAATCACCTTGTTATTACTTTTATTTTGTTATTTCCACAAGTTAATTTTGATTTAATTAACTTGGAATAATCATTGTAAAAGTTAAGCATTTCAATACTACAATCTAGTCTAGATCCTATACAGATCAAGTTGGTATCAGAGCTTTTGGGTGACTATTATTGTAGTTATTTGTTTTTGAATGCTAACAAGATCTAGGATTCATAAGGGTGAAGGCAAGCTCGAAGACTTTGATCCTGAGATCGGGAAGCATAGAACATTTCTGAAGATGTCTGTTTCTGGAATGGAGGTTCCTGAAGAAATCAGTGAGCAGGAGTTTCGAAGAGCATTCCTCGAGATGAAGGCTAAGGTGGATATTCTTTTTCAGGAGAGACAAGAGCAGAAGGAACGTGAAGAAGGTTCGTCGAAGCAAGAAGATCACAAAGACATGAAAGGGAAACAACATGGAGATGGTGGCAAGGAACCAGATCATCCCTTTTCTTCTTCTCCTCCCTCTTCTCCTTCTCCTTCTTCTCCCTCTTCTCCTCATTCTATTTCTTCTAATCCTTTCAAGAGTGGGTATAAACCTAAGATCAAACTGGATGTAAAATTTGACTTGCCTAAATATTGTGGTGAACTTAATGCTGAAAAATTGGATGATTGGATTCAACAAATTGAGGTTTATTGTAGAGTCTAGAACCTATTAGATGATGTTGATAGGATCCAATTAGCTACTCTTCGTTTAGGAGGTACAGCCTTAACCTGGTGGGAGAGTAAGTCTAAGGCAGAAGTTTCACAACATGGTAGAGTCAGTTTAACTTGGGCAGAGTTTATTAATGCACTTAAGAAGCAATTTTATCCCCTAGGACATATGCAGCAGTTAATGATGGACTGGCAAATGTTTAGGCAAGGGAAGGGTCAAACTGTCCAAGAGTACACCCATGAATTCAGGAAAAGGGCTATTGCTTTGAATGTTCCTTTGTATACCCAAGACACTTTGTTGAAGTACATAGGAGGTCTACATTCCTATCTTAGGCATTCCATCTTGGTATTGAACCCTTGTAATTTGGATGAAGTGTCTGTTCAAGCTACACACTTAGAGTCAAGGGGTAAAGGATCTTTTATTGATAAGTTTGATAATGATGTAAAGAAATCTTCTAAGAATGCAGAGACAGGGAAAGGAAAGAAGGCAGCTATAGTTAAGAAGGATGAGAAACTTTCTTGCACTCATTGTGACAAGGAAGGTCATGATGAAGATCACTGTTGGAAGTTACATCCAGAACTAAGGCCTAAGTGGGCTCAAAGACGTAATCAGAAACAAAAAGGTAAGGATAAAGCCACAAATGTTGTTATGGATCTTGGTTCAGATTCAGATGATGAGACTAAGATAACAGCAATGGGTTTGAAAGGTAAAGCTCCTAATTCTGGTGTTTCTGTTGCTAGTTGTGCTTCTTCTTCTACAGTTAATGATTTCTTTGAAGATGCAAAAAGGAATGAGCTTTTTCATTTAAGGGTTGTTGCTAAGAATAGTAAAATTGATGCACTCATAGATAGTGGTTCTCAAGTTAATCTAATTTCAGAAAGTGTTGTAAAGAACTTGGGATTAAAAACTACACAACACAAGAAACCTTATCCACTAGGCTGGATTTGTGAAAATGATAAGTTGCAAGTAACAAGACAATGCACCTTAAGATTTGCAATCACTAGTAAATTTGTGGATGAAGTTCAGTTTGATGTGGTTCCACTGGATATCTGTGGGATAGTGCTTGGTAGCCCTTATTTATATGACAGGAAAGCAATTTTCTACAGGGAAAAGAATCATTATCACTTGTTTAAAGATGCATTCAATATATTGTACATTCTCACAGGATTAAGACTGATCGTTCTTTTGCAAACACAAGGCAGTTAAAGAGGGTAATTAATGCAAGTAAAGAGTTAACTCTTATGTCTGTCAGTACAGGTGATTCTACACTTGAACTTGGAGTAGCTAACCAGGGTCAGATGTTGTAGGATGCACTTGCAGTACAGCATGAGAAAGGGATGCTTGAAAGCATTGATGAATTCTTGGGTAAAAATGTATCTGTTGTGAAGGATCGATATATTGTTGAATTATTCTCTTTCATTACTACATTGATGTTCAGCTTGATGCTAGTCAATTTTTGTTGGTTAGTGGCTACGACATTTGATGTAGAAGCATATGGAAGTGATAGAATAATGTTTATGTTCAACAATATTGTTGCAGCCTTCATTGTGCTTGTGAGCCAGGTTTTCAAATGTACAGAGGATACAGGACAAGTGGGGAGGCCAAGTCCTCACTTATTGTCAGAGTAAATGCCACTTTTGGAGGTCCAAAAGGTCTTCAGTGGGGAGGCCTGATTCGGTGGACATTTTTCAGTGAAAATTGAAGTGTCTCATTTTTCTCTAGAATTTGCACCATCAGAAGGAGCTCAGCGTCCTGATTCCAACACAACTCAAACAGAGTGAAAAGGAGTCTGTTTGCATGAGTTATGGCCAGTCAAACCTTGGGTCAAACTGGATCAAGGGGCGTCAAGGAAGCAGAAAAAATGATCATCTCAGACATCAACAAAAACAACATCATCATGAAGAGCTCATCAAGACGATTCTGACGGCATTCGTTTCGTCGAAATCTAACATCGGAGGCTCAAGATACAGCTGGTCAAAGTTTCAGGTTGACTTGGTGGACTGAAGGTACAGTGATGATGCCATCATCCGTACAGCTAACGTCAGCATTTGGTACAAAATCTGAAATGGACCAATCAAAAATTGACACGTGGCAATTCGTACTATCGACGTGGCACGGTGATGTGGCAGGTGACGTCAGCGAATCATGTGTTGACACGTGTCATCCATACACACAGTCAGTGTTGAGGTGGCAGCGCGGTCAGCATCCAGTCAGCAGTATGGAGTCCACATCATCATCCGAGTCAGTAGTCCAGTCAGCGGGTCTAGATCCTATACAGATCACCATCACACTCGAGGAAATTTATCAAATCCTTAGGCTACCCATCTGTAGATGGTGGGTGGTTCTTGATGATATGCGATCGATGCGGGCGTGGTTAGAGGGAATCCTCTACTGCACAGGAAGGACTGATGGCAGCGACAACATGGGTCATATCTATATGCACTGGTATGACCATGCAAGGACCACTGCACCTTTGATCTGCCAAGTCATGGTCGTGACCATTGCCTTTCAAATCATGATTGATGGGTGAGGCTCACATCGACATGGGGGCCTCATCCACACTATTAGAGAGATGGTGGAGCATAGGACCATTTTTTCCTGGGGGTGCAACATGCTAGTGCACCTTTAGCAGGAGCTAGGCTGGTATGTATATTATGAGTATTGTAGCCTCACAATGTGCACACTTTTTTAGGTGTGGGCCTTTTCCCACATCATGTGTACCCAACCAGTCAGTTTTCCCTAATGATGGATGTATCGGATACCCATGGCCCACTAGTATGACATGACGAGCCAATGGAAATTCAGAGATTTACATTTTTTATGATTATAGTTCGACACTCTCACCACATATGGTGTTTGGTGAAGACCCTACTAATTTTTCAGGTGGGTGGATGATAGTAGGTACTTGGGGAACCTGCAGTGAGACCTTTTTTGATTGAGTGGAGAGATTTTTTTATAGTACCCTACTACTGGAGTCGATTCATGTGGTAGCATGGTCAACCATAGACCATACCAACAGACATGCCCACCTACACTAGGGCCCACAATAGTGTAGTGAGGGTTGGGGACTACCCTCACCCCACTATTGTGGATATTGTCCCCTTGAATGATTATGATCCTGACCATGATCTGCCACCTATATCGACAGTGGATAATGTCAGGGTAGTGGCTGATTTTATGCGGTGGTGGCAGAGGCATTGTCATGCTCCTGTGTTTGGTGAGGGTGCTCTAAGAGGGGACCCTTGTCCACTAGAGGACTTACCACCTCAACCGCCATAGGACAGGAGGAGAGTTTGACAGTAGGCTGGGGAGGAGGAGGAGTGTGACACCATTGAGGCCGAGGTGGTGGAGGAGGTAAAATCCCCCACCAGCTACCCTTATCTCTTTGGCACCACCATCTTCTACTACAGTTGTGGCGACACTAGCATCACTAGGAGTGGCCACCAATGATGGTGGTGTAGATCCCAACACCGATCCTCACCCTGACCAAACATGGAAGCTAGGGGACCTAGATGTATGCGATATGTTTATATTTTCATATTTTTAGATTTTTTACTTACAACATATATATATATGCCATGTGATTCTGATACCTCTTTCTTTCTTTTTGGTTGCAGAGAATGCATAAGGATGGACTAGGTTCATAGCTCAATGTATTTCATAGGTTGCCCCTACCATGTTGATTCAGGGATCAGTCCCTGAGGCTTATTGGCCAACTTCTGTGGGACATCATGCCCCTAGTTTTGAGCCAATTTCATGCTTGAGGATTGCTTATGAGGAGTGGGGCATAGAGGTTTTCTAGCTTATTACAGAGTTGACTTCTCTTTGAGGAAAGCATGATCAGCTATCAGGGGAGTTACAGACGACACTCGCCGAGCAAGATGCGACACTAAGGAGGGTTGATGCCACCTAGTAGGCATGTGTCACCCTCCAGAGCCATCTCAATGACCTCGACGGTCAGCGAGTAGTTGTGAGCCCAACAAAGGTTTAGCGACTGCGGGACTAGTTGAGGTAGGTGGAGCTAACAATATCCTCCCTACAAGGGGAGATCAGGGGGATGCAGGAAGCTGTGTATGTATCACACTCCCACTGTTCACACTCCATGACCACTATTCATCCCCTCAGGGTTCAAAAGAATTCACTAGAGCTAGAGGGCTTTGGGATTCATGTGCCTCAGCGATCAGAAGCATCATTATCATCAGTTTTGTATATCATTTTTGTAGCGAGATTCATATACATACATGCATACTTGTAGATATTTTGTATAGACACATATTCAACAACCACTCATTTTTTATAGTAGTGGCCTGATACATGTATATGACATTTGATACATACATTATGCATATATATATATATATATATCAATTTTGATCTCATGGAATCATTTATTTGGATGTGTATATTCTTTATTTTTTATGTATGTTCATGCTATGGATGTTATATGCTCATATGGATGTATGTCATCATTAGATGCTAACATGATTTAATAAACACACATGGTCACATGTTAATTAAATACAATGATTATCTAATGGTCTTAATAGAGATAATGTGATTCATGGTCACACACACACATAAGCATGTGGTCATTCACAACACAAAAAAAATCTTAATGTTTTAATGAATAATGTCAATATAAGTAGTGCTACTACCCTTCTATACAGAGAACACCACATAGATGACACATAGAACACTATGGATAGTACCATAAAATACGCATTGCATTAATGGGCTCTTTAAAGGTGTTCCATCCATAGATGATAATCCATAGGCACCTGAACCATATACGAAGATCACAATGTAAGGGACTAACTAGTTAGGACTGAATTTTCCTCTATGATTAGGTGGCGCATTTACATTACTCTAGTTTTCATAGAGAACTAGATCTCCTATTTTAAAAGTCTTAGGAAGCACACTCTGATTATATATGCTAGATAACCATCGTTGATAAGCTTTAAGATGTTCAAGGGCCCCTAAACGACGCTCATCAAGCATCTCGAGTTGATGCAAATGGTTAACTCGGTATGTTTCATCATCAATTATCCCTCTAAGGGAAACCCGTAAAGAAAAAATCTCCAACTCCAAAGGCATAATAGCTTCAACACCATACATGAGGTTGTAAGGTGTTGTTCCTATAGCCATACAAACACTCGTGCAATAGGCCCACAAAGCGTACGCTAGTTGAATATGCTAATATTTACCATGCTTATTAACTATCTTATGGAGAATAAGCTCAAGAGCTTTATTAGAGACTTCTTCTTGACCATTAGATTATGGATAGTACGGTGTGGAAAACCTATGCTGAATATGGAATTTCTCTAGGAATTGCTTCACTTCCTTGTTCTTGAAAGGTGTACCATTGTAAGAAACAAGTGTAGTGGGAAAATCCAAATTAAGAAATGTGTTGTTCATGAGGAAATTATAGATAGCTTTAGCATTCGTGGATCGGAGTGAGATAGCTTCGACCCATTTCATGAAGTAATATGTAGCAGTAATGATAAAGGTATGTCCCTTGGAAGAAGGTGGTGATATTTTTCCAATAATATCCAACCCCCATTTTGTGAACGACCAAGGGGAAGTTTTATTTTGTAATTCTTGGGTAGGTGCACGAATAAGATGATTGTGTTGTTGACATTGGGGGAACTTCTTAACAAAATCAAAGGAATCATGTTCCATCATTTGTCAACAGTACCCCATGTGTATTAGTCTTCTTACCAAGGCTCTACCACCAAAGTGTCCACCCCTGAAGCTCGCATGGGCTTCCTTAAGGGCAAGGGGTATTTCCATTTTAGTGAGACACGTGAGAAGTAAGCCATTATAGGCTTTTCTATAAAGGACATCAGACATAATAACATAATAAACTAAAAGATTTCTTATATGAGTGTGATCATTCTGTGTTGCATCATCAGGAAAGTTTCTAGTCTTTAGGTAGTTGTAGATATCAAAAAACCATTCTCCAGAGTCCACATGGGAATGTATAAAGGACTCAGATTCGGGTTGGTCGGGAACTGTAGGGGTTCGTAGGAACTAAACCATGAAGTGGTATTCTTTCATATCTTCTTCTGAAGGTACCAAGGAAGCAGTGCTTGCCATGGCATCAACATGTCTATTTTCTCTCCTAGGGAAACTATCTATTATGAAAGAGGAGAACTGTTTAAGAAAGGACAAGGAAAGGTCTCGATATTAGGAAAAATTACTTTGCTTGGCTTGATAGGTTCCCATTATCTGGTTCACTATAAGTTCAGAGTTGCCTAGGATATGAAGATGTTTGATTTTTAGTGCAATCGTGGCACATAAGCCAACAATAAGGGCTTTGTACTCAATAATGTTATTAGTACAAGGAAAATCTAGTCGAAAGGGTAGAGGAACTGGTTTACCTTCAGGGGATACGAGAACCACGCCTACTCCAGAACTAGTTTGACACCTCGATCCATTGAAGTACATTTTCCACTCAAGGTCCTGATTAATTACAAAAAAAATTCAGTAGGAAACAAATCCAACCCTAGGAAGGAGCGAGATAAGGGAGTGTCTACCAGTTGATCCACAACCACTCGACCCTTTATTGATTTTTGAGCAATGAACTTTATGTCAAACTTAGAAAGCAACATAACCCATTTTTCTAAACTCCCAGCCAGGTCAATGCTAGAGAATAGATGCTTTAAGAGATTCACTTTTACTATAACATGTGTTTCAGCATGGAGGGGATAATGCCTCAACTTCTTCATAGTAAAGAAAAGAGAAAGGTATTACTTCTCCATGGAGGAATAATGGGTTTCATAGTTATCTGGAACACAACTAATGTAGTAGATCGCTCTCTCCTTCCTAGCGTCATCATATTGGGCTAAAAGAACTACCAAAGCATATGTTGATGTGGTGAGGTAAAGAAGAAAGGGTCTATCTTGCATAGTCGGCATCAATATGGGAGGATTGGCTAAATAGGCTTTGATTTATTCAAAGGCTTTTTGACACTCTTCATCCCATATGAAGTGAACATCCTTTTTCAATAAATGAGTGAAAGGAAGGGTACAATCATCCAACTAAGATATAAATCTTTGAATTGCTTAAATCTTCCCCTATAAACTTTGCAACTCAGTGATATTCCTTAGTGGAGGCATGTTAATGATGGCATCAATCTTATTTGTGTCAACCTTGATCCCATGGTGAGAAACTATAAACCCCAAAAGCTTGTCGGCATCAATGCCAAAGAAACACTTGTGGGGATTTAGTCTCATTTTATAGATTTGAATCCTTTCAAAGATAAGATGAAGGTTCTTTATGTGATCTTGGCGGGTTATCGATTTCACTAATATATCATCAATGTAATCTTCTAAGATCTTATGGATGAAATCATGGAATATTAGGGTCATCACTCATTGGTAAGTAGCTCCCACATTCTTTAATCCAAAGGGCATGACCACATAACAGAAAGTACCCCATGGGGTAGTGAAGGATATCTTATATTGATCATCTGGGTTAATACAAATTTGATTGTAACTTGAGAAGCCATCCATGAAAGATAGCAAAGCATGACCCATAGTCAAGTCGACAATCATATCTATATTAGGCAATGGAAAATTATACTTAAGAGAAGCCTTATTAAGGTCACAAATGTTGATACATATTAGAATATGACCATCAAGTTTACTAATGATGAATATATTCAAAATCTAGGGGGAATAGTTGATAGGACAGATAAAGCCTGATTTCAATAGCTTCTTTATCTCAGTCTTGACCATCAATGCCACCCTGGGATTGATCTTTCATATTTTTTGTTTAACCAGCTTGGCATCAAGACATAGGATGATATTGTGAACCTCTATAGATTCATCAATCCTAGGCATATCCTTGCATGTCTAGGTGAAGATATAAGGATGAGAATGCAAGAGATTAGAATGTTCATTTTCTTCCTCTGAAGAGAGACACTTCTTGATCTTGATCACTTTTTTTGAGGATTTAGGATCCATAGAGATTTCAACAGTATCTCCTTTAAGAAGGGAATTGTCATCTTCAGGATGAGATAGCATGACATCATTACCGATGTTAGATAGAGGATCTTCCTCATCAATACTCAAAATAGATTCTCCAAAGTATGCTCAACTATGCAAATGATATGGGAATCATGTCTTGTGATGATAATGAGGCAACAAGGAATAAGCACCTAGAAATTCCTCTAGCACTTCATCCAAAGAGAAGACATTGAGAGGGACTTTCTCAACCTGCTCCCCTTCCTCTATTAACTCAGGGTGAACCGGGATCAGTGGCTCGACTGAGATCATATTAACACTCCATCAAGGTTTTTGCTTAGACTATTCAACAAAGCATCCCAGACCCAGATAGCACTGTCACAGCTTGAACTAGATAGGGACATGATTCCATTTCTTGATACACCCTAGGCCTTTCTTCCCATAGCCATACTGAGAAACGAGCTCATATTTGAACTTGTAATGAGTTTTTAGAACCTTAGGAGGCGATGGTTCCATGTAGAGTATTTCATTCCACCAATGGATGTCACACATTTCTATGGGGTACTCCCTCCTTCCTTACCAGGCTCACAAATGTTAATCTCCTTTGTAAGAGGGGGATTATTTTCCTTAGTATAGGAAGGAGTGATCTCCTGAATAGGATCACACTTCTCCTCCTTTGCAAGAGTATCATTTTCCTCTGTATCAAGGGTACCTAGAATGTCTACACAAGAGGGGTTCACCTTATATTCTGCAACAAATAATTCAAAGAAATTCAAGGAGCCCCAATCATCTCCAAGGAAAACATTTGTTTGAAAAGTAGTCGAGGGAGACTCAGGGTCCTCTGCTTTAGGTGATTCTTCATTTTTGACACTCGCTCTGGGAACAACTTCCATAGAGGGTATCAATGAAGAACATGCCATAGCATTGGTGGTCAAAGATGGAATTCAATTCTTGAGAGTAGATATAGTCGAAGCGTGATTGACGATAGCTAGTTCACATAGGAGAATGCCTTTTGGATCCACTTTAACTGTAACTACTTGATTATTTGAAATGAACTTCAAATAATGGTGTAAAGTGGAAGTCACTGCACCCATAGCATGGATCCAAGGCCTCCCTAAGAGGAATTTATATGGCAAGGAGTCGAGCATCACCTAAACTAACATGGGTAAGGTAACAGGACCTAGTTGCAAAGGTAGTATTATTATACCTATATTTTAGCGGCCAACATTATTGAATCCACGAATGTACAAGGAGGAATATTCTAAAGAAGATGAATCAATCTTAATTTTAAGTAATAGGTCTATACCACAAACGTTAAGAGCTAAACCGGTGTCAACTAGGGTGTGCCTAATACCGATGTTAACATTGACTATGATCATCAAAGGCTCTGTTTGCTTTTGCACATTTGGAGGTGGGAGTTCTTGCGGGTGGAATGTGATATTCGATGAATCCGTATGAATATGGGCCAACAATGCATTAAAATCCATGGGCCTAGCATAGATAGGAAAGCTAAGCTTTTGTAAAGCTTCCTAGAGCATCTCCTAATAAACCAGAGTGGTATGAAGCAAGTCCCAAAGTGAGATCTTAGTCAGAGTAACACGAAGCTGTTCGAAAAGATCATAATCATTTGGTGCTTTGATCATGGGGTTAGGTTTTGAAGGAATACTTGGTTGAGAAGGTGGTAAAGAAGTAGGGACAAAAAATTGTGATGTAGGAACAGTAGGTTGTTGATTCATATTTTGCTTATTACTCCTTGTAGGATATGTGTGTCTAACAACATTATAAGATGTAGAGTCTGTAGATTTCGTGAACCTTGAATATAAGTCTGGTGAATTGCTATGACATGAAATACCATAGATATAAAAGTCATCTAGGGTCACATAAATGATGGGTTTCTCAGGGCTTGGATGATCCGTAGAGACCACCACCACATTTACTGATCCCTTAGCCTATCGAGAGGAGACCTTTTTGAGAGATTTGTGGATAGGGGAGAGAACTTCTAAGAAATAATTTAGAGAATATTCCAACATATCAAAATATTCCTCAAAAAATTCATGAATGTGCAACATCATTAAGAAAAATCTGACGTTCACATCAAATTCACCAAAATGTGATATAAGAGGGATTTGCTACACGTAGGTCTCTCCTTTCTCGAGAGATCACTGGGGAATGAACTACCCTTATATACCTCAGGATAGTAGATCAACATAATGATAAAGAACTAAGATTTAGTTATGCTTCGGGGGAAAACCACCAGAGATCTTGAGAGAGCAAAACCAAGGTATTTCTATCTCGAAAGAGGAAGCTCTCAGCTAAAAGACATTAGTGTAGTTCCGAGATGCTAATTTGGCACATTGTTGTCTAATGGACACGCTAGTGTCTTGAGAAACAAAGAACTCAAAGACTCAAACAGACAAAAATAAGCTTTACTTCTAAGCTCAGGGGTGAGTCGTACTGAACTATATAACTAGTTAGAAAGCCAGGAACTAAAATGAACACAAGGATACTTGGAGAAAGCTTACCTTCCTCTAGACATTTGAATCTTCACTCCAAGCTCCTTTTCATGACCTACACACAAAATAATGAGAGGAAATTTGTTGGGTGGCTGTATAGGGGCTTGCCACAATCCGACCCCACTTTGGTGGTCCCACCTTCACAGATAGCCAAGTTGAAAAGGAGTGCTAAAGAAGTAAAAAAAGCATGTTGTGAAAGAAAAACCCAGTCAGTAGTAGAACCCGCACCACAAGAAAGTAAATGAGTAAATATGAGAGGAAAGTAAAAGAGAGAGAGTGTTACCCAAAGGCCTAGACCCTCTCTAGAGCACACAGATGCATCATTGAGTGCTTGGTTGAGAGATGTTGTAGCTGTTGGGAGGACCTTAGTCTAGCATGGATTCACTTGAGAGAGAATTGCTATCAAAAGTGAGGGTCTCAAAGTTGGAGCAAAATAGTAAGAGATCTTGAGTGATGTCTTCCAACCCCAAAATGAGAGCCAGAAAGTGGTTTATAATGCTTGCAACGGTGGAAAAGAGCTGTTACTTTTGGAATATAATTGCCAAGACACGTGTCTCAAGGGTTAGTATTCTTGATTCCATGTTTTGAAGTCAGGAAATCGACAAGATGCTAGCATGCCGTGCAGACGCTAGCATGCCATGTAGATGTCAAGATCCTATATTATTGGTAAATATGTTGCCAGGATTTTTTCACTCAACCACTTGTCCATGTGGAGTTATAATATTTAAATTCTGACCCATGGGATTTTGTCATTAATATTTCAAGGCATCATAAATGCTAGGAAAAAATGCCAAAACGTGGAATTGCCCCTAGGTGCAATTCTATGATATTACAATAAGATTTAGAAACACTCCTACACAATCATTCTCTCAACCTACTTGACAAGAGATAAAGAGTTATGTTTTAATCATGCTAGAAAATATAGTTGAGGACATAAATGTACTAAAAAAAAATTCTACATTGAATGGTCGAGTGAGGAATAAGAGGAAGCAAAAGCAAAATTAGAGGGAAATAATGATATAGACAAGGAAATGGGAGATACCACAACAACCATTTTTTTCCATGGAATTTCTAGAATTAGCACACCTTAGACTCTCAGGGTAGTGAGTTTCTTGAAGCAAGAGAGTAAAATTTTTGATATGCTTAAGAGTAAATAACAACTTCATCAACAAGAATTTAGCTAACAATCTAAATTTGTTTTTATTTCTAGCTATATAATTTTTAGGTTAGAAGTGTAGATTGTGTGCTATTAATTATTTGTGAAAATGACAGACATTAAATTTTTTCATGGTAGATCACCATATTTATTTCCTAATATTTTAAATTGCACATTAGTAAGATACTGCCACTTCACATGATGATAACACTTGAATACCATTATCTACACAAAAGATACCCTAGGATATTATGCACCAATGAGAAAGAACCAACAATGTAATATAATTATGCACTTTGAAATATTTTCCATTTGTCAAGGAAAGTCTGAGGGACATGTTTCGCCACAATGCATGATCACAAACCTATTCCCCAATGTTCAACAAGAAATTATGGTGCAAAGTATGAATGCATTATAATCAACATTCAACATGTAAGCAAGGGTGTGGGTAACCAAAAAATCAAACTCATAAAATTTTGGTAGTGTGCATATTGTTTAAAATCCTCACTCATCAAGTTACATTGAGAAGACAATATGTGCTAAAATAATATAATGAAACATGTAAAATATCAAGATAACTACCAAAAATATATTAAGAACATGGTAGCATGCATATTATTTTATTTTTGCTTGGATTACTTCCTTTATATTAATATTAATAATAAAAGTATATACATTTTTTAGTTTCCCAAATCATATTCTATCTCTAAAATTATTCTAAATCAATATCTATTTTGATATTAAATAGTATAAAATATGTGTTATAAAATAAAAATTAGTAATTGTTGAACACCCAAAATACTAACAGGGGGGGGTGAATCGGTATTCTATATAACAAATTAATCATAAACTATCGAATTGAAAAAGTATATCTAACTTCAAAAATGAATGAAAACATGAAAGAGATCACAAGACCACATAACACATGAACACTAGGATTTTTACGTGGAAAACCCATAAAGGGAAAAACCACAGTGACGATTAGCTCACAATATATTATAATGGGTTATAAGATATTACAGGGGCTCACTACTAGGACACACTATCCTAATAAGGCTCACAACTAGAGAAAGATACAAAATAGGAATGGATACATAGCCAATATGTGAATTGATACAAAGTGCACCTTCTTTGTGCTAAATTTAGTTCCTTTGAAGCTCTAAATACAAAACTCTACTCTGCTTAGTAGTCACTAAATATTCACAAAAAAATTTGACTTACTCTATTCTCACACATCTAAATTCACATGTTCACACAATGTCAAATCTCTTGCACATCATATTACCTATCATCATTTTCTATATAGCTCAAAAATTTCCTACATATATATACCCTATTATATCTGCATACATCAATTAGGTCAACCTAATTAGATGTAGCCCTATTTAATTCAAAATCACTTTTTAACTCCACACTTGATTCAAATAATTCTTTGCACTCAAATCAACCATGCATCACTTAGTTTTAAGTTCAAGAATGGATCTAAAATAGATCCCCTCAACATCTGCAATACATATATAATCTTTTCAACACATGTCAAGTATTAGGTCGGCCATAAATCGGACCAAAATAAGAAAACTGATCACATACCAATGATCTATTTGATCATATAAACACTCACCAATAGGAATATATAGAATACTAACATCTATAAACCATCTCCCAAAATTATAGAATTTGAATCCAAACATGATTGAAGGAATTTAGACCAAATTACTCATACCCATTTACACTATATAAAGCCAAAGAAATGTATTCCAAACTTCTGTTACTTTTAACTTTCAGCCTGTTCATCCAAAATTACTAAAATATTGATCATAGGTGCATTTAGTAGTCCTAAATAACATACTATAATCTCATAAGATAATCTTATAACATGAACAATTTAGAACCAAATTATCAAATTAAGATGTCACCAAAACTGTTTATTAGATTAGACAAATCTATCAACAAACAATGTTGGAAAATCAATGACAACACATCAAAGGGTTCCTTCTTCATTCTTTCAACAATATACCCCTTTGTCATTGATGGATACATGTTCCTAAAATGAGTCTCCAAAATTCAAAAACATACACCACCAAAAAAACTTTAGGCATACACGATCTCCTTCTTTAAACATTATCCGCCTATACTTTCACCAAAACTTCTACCCAATTTTCCTCAATTCTTCTCCCCCTTTGACATCAAGGAAAAAGGGTGTGCTGATAACATGTGTGTAGTATCTAAAATAACTAAAAGCAAATGAAATGTATTGAATCCACCTTAGAGATTTATCCCAAATATTTGGACCTAAACATATGTACATAGATAAACTAAAAACAACTAAAAACAATGAAATAGTATACAAGAAAAGTGTTCATCTAGAGGAGGCGCCTTCTAATTCATCAAGATGTGCTTTCTAGGAAGATTTCCCTTCATTCCAAATCCTTTTTGCAGTAGTACTTGTGATTTGTACATTGGTTCCATCTCAACTAAGCTCTCCTCTCCTTCTTCTAGAGTACTTGGATTAGGAATTATATTTTCAAGCCTTTCTGCACTAGAAAGGGCATTAGATACTAGTATATGCTTGGTCTTCACCAGGTCCCAAAGATGTCCAAATTTCCTTATTATATATTATTTCTACTATTGAAGAGTGAAAAAATTTCTTTGTAAATATGTGATGGCAGTCTAAGAGATGTAATCTCTATCTTGTGCAGGGTCAAAGGTTTCAAAGGCATTAGATATTTGTGACTCTATGGATTCCATTAAGTCCTTAATGCCTTGAGTTGCATCCAACCACCTCATGCAATACAAGAAAAATGTAGTGGCTTCATCTTCACATACCTACACATCCTTTAGATATTCCTGTAACTTAAGAAGTCTCTTCTCAGCAAGTATTGATTCTACTTCCTTCTTAGTCTACTCCTTCAAACCAATGGCATACTCCTTAAGAGAATCAACTAAAAAATTCAAAATTTTAATAGGTTTCAACGAGTTGTCAATTATGGCACTAGGGGTAGGGTCTTGTAGAGACTTGATTGCATCATTAATCATCTTAGTACCCTTTTGATGAGTCTTAATGATTTCTTATCTTCTAGAGGAAAAAGCATTTCCAAGCTCCAATTTTTGAATAGGTGAGATCTTATTTAGATATACACAACCTTGATGCAATGGGAGTTTAATCAACTAAGGAGGAATGGTCAGTTGGAACCTCATTCGTCTTGTCAAAAGACCCTTAAATGCATTACCAAAGGATTCTCTAGATGAATTTGTTAGCTCCATTGTCTTTTGAGGTTCTTCATTCTTTCCAACCATTGTTTCTTCTTTATTCTTCTCTTTCTCTTCTTTTTCTTCTTTATTGGAGGGTTTTTCTTTCTTCTCTTTATCTCCATCCTCCTTTTTCTACTCATCATATTTCTTATTGTTATTATTTTCTCCTTTTCCTTCTTCTTCTTCTCCATTTTCATTTTCCTTACCTTCATTTCTAGCATCCTCATTTTGTCTGTCAAGGTGATCCTCAACATTATTATCAACATAATTTTTATCTTGATCTTGTTCTTGTCCCATATAATTATATTTAGTGTTAGCACTGGCGATAGTGTATGTGTCTTTTGGATGATATGATGTCTCAAAGAATAAGTTTTATAATCAACTGGTGGTGGTGTGAGCACCACATTCTAGGTATCAACAAATTTTGGAATGAATTCCGCATTATGAACATTCCCTTATTCTACAACTTCTTTGAAAATAGGAAAATTTGTTTTAGGAGTAATATTTTCCTCTACATCTATAAAAATATCCTTATCAAGCTCCTTACCTTGAGCTATACTAGATGATGAAGCTATAAACATCCTGAGTTTCTCTACTATGTCTCTCATTGTATTCATAGTTTCTTGTTTTAGTTTTTTTGTACCATCCTTTTCTCTAGCCATAAGAATTGTGACCCTTTTATTTACTTTGAATTGTTTAGTGTATGCTTTCAACAAGGTAGCCTTGTCATCCTCAGATAATGAGGGTCCAATTTCATTCAAGGAATTAGTTTTAATCTTGTTCTCAACTTCAATAGCTTCATGCCTTCTTTTCACCAAAGACTTCCACACAACACTGGGCACCTTCAGGCTTGTTTTCAAAGAATTTCCATGAAAACCTCTTGAACTTAGGTCTAGGTCTTTCGGTGATGTTAACCATGTTTAGTGTATTCATTATATCCTTAATTCAATCTCAAATTCTTATAAATTCACTTTAATTTCAAACTCACAAAGCACAAATAGCTGTAAATATCTTTTATGTGCTCAATAGCATCTAGGGTTTGAATATTCTACACAAGATTACTTTGAATTTCCTTCAAAACTTTTTTAGTCCACTATGATTTTCTCCAAATATGCAAAAGTGATTAGAATCAACTTAGAAACTCGATTTATGCCTTATCAATTTTCCCTAATTTCACATTAATTGCTTCAAGTTCCAAAAAGTTGGTAAACACTTCACTGATACACTGTAAACCCTAAAATGCTTTGCAATTCTTCTTATTTGTAAATTTTCTATTGTAATAAGCTTAAACATATCATCTTACACCATATATCTTCATGTCACTACTTGAAACCTCATATTTCTAGGTGGTTGTTGGATTTTTCTTTTATTGCTCTTGCTAAGCCCATGCCTAGGTTTAATTTCCAAGGGAATTATCTACACCAGAGGGAGGTACAAATGCACTTGATTCAGCTTTGTTCTCAACTTCCTATTTCTTTCTCCAAGTCTTCTCCATTTTATTCTTTTCTTCAATAGGATCAACTTTCTTCACTGGTTCATTCCTCTTTCCTGGATTAGTTTCCTTCCAATTTTGCTTTTGCAAAATCTTGAAATATGTCCAATTTTGTTACAATTCTAGCATACAACATTTTTTGTGACCAAAATGACTTCCATTCATTCTTTATTTTCATTGTTTAGCCTTATTTCCAAATACATTGCATGTATAACAATAACCATTGAAACATTCTACCAGTATTAAATCTATTCATCATCTCACTTTTACACTCAGTAGCTCTATGTCCAAACTTCTTGCATGCAAAAAATTGTCCAAAAAAGCATCCAAAATTCTAATTCATTCTACTTCTACATTCTATAGCCATATGTCCAAATTAATTGAATGAAAATAAAGTACCATTGAAAGATGGGTACCTTTGTGCATTTGGTTGTTTGATGGGTAGTCTTCTAGCATTGCTTGTTTGATTTTTAAACTATCTGCCATTACCTTGAGTCTGATTTTTATTGTCAAAATTGTTAGGAGTCTGATTTTCCTTTGATATTTCTCCTTCTTTAAGTCCCAAACCACCTTTGTCTTTAGATAGTTCCTGTCCTACGATTAGTTAATCAAGCATCATAGTGCTTGTTTTGAATTTTTCCTCATGAGCTCTTGCTTTCTCCAAATTTGATCTTAGGGTTACCACTTTTTGTTTAAGTTTTTTTCATTCATTAGTCTTGCTTTGTATAGATACATTCAAAAAATCCTCAATTCTCTTCTTTTCTTCCACTTGTACTTTCATTCTGGTGATATCCTCATTTTCCTTCTTTTATTGTTCATTGAATTCTCTATGTATTTCTCTGAACTTCTTGATTTGTTCTCTCAATTTTTTCATACATTCATTTGCTTCCTCTAGGATTTCCTTTAGACTTTTGTTCTCACTTTCAACTCTATCAAGATCTTCAAGAGCAGCTTTAAGTTCTTCTTTATCAAACATGCAGGCATCTTTAATGTAATCAATTGCTAAAATTTCTTCCAGGGGAATGGGAAACCTTTTATTAGCCATGTGTTCAATTTCCAAGATCTTCCTCAAGTTGTTAGGCTTCTCAAAAGGAAATAGGATATGATACCAATTATTAAACACCTA
Source organism: Sequoia sempervirens (assembly GCA_007258455.2). NCBI lineage: Eukaryota > Viridiplantae > Streptophyta > Pinopsida > Cupressales > Cupressaceae > Sequoia > Sequoia sempervirens. The sequence continues at coordinate 761,640,343 of VDFB02193867.1, read as the reverse complement.
GAATACTAAGAGGGCAGTGAATCAGTATTCTATATAACAAATTAATCACAAACCATCAAATTAACAATGTATATCTAACTATAGCAATGAATGAAAACATAAAAGAGATCACAAGAACACATAACACATGAACACCATGAAATTTTACATGGAAAATCCAAAAAGGGAAAGATCATGGTGATGATTTTCTCACAATATATTATAACTAGTTATAAGATATTCCAGAGGCTCACTACCAAGACACACTGTCCTTATAAGGCTTACAACCAGAGATAGATACAAAACAGGAATGACTACACAACCAAAATATGAATTGATACAAAGTTCACCTTCTTTGTGCTAAATTCAATGCCTTTAAAGCTTTGAATACAAAATAGTTCTTTGCTTAGCAGTCACTCAATATTCACAATAATTCTACACTTATTTTGATCTCACACATCTAAATTTGCATGTTCACACAATGTCAGATCTCTTTCACATCATATTACCTATCATCATTTTCTATATAACTCAAAATTTTCCTACATATGTATACCCTATTACATCCACATACATCAATTGGATTGGCCTAATTAGATGTAACCCTATTTAATTCAAAATCACTTTGTCAGCTCCATACTTGATTCAAATACTTCTTCACACTCAAATCAATTATGAAACACTTAGATTTAAGTTGATATGGATATAAAATAGATCCCCTTAACATCCACAATACATATTTAATCTTTTCAACACATGCCAAGTATTAGGTCAAATGAGAATCAAACCTAATCACAAAATAATGTTAATCAATCACATACCAAAAATCCATATATTGATCCCAATATCCACATCAACAACACTTCCAACATCATCAAAACAATGCAGTAGACCATTGGCGAGAAGACCATTCAGGAGAAGACTATTTTGGTGGTGGGATTGGTGATTTGAATTTGAATTCAATCCATGGAAATCATAGAAAATTTTAGTTTGACCAGTCTACAAATTTTGGGCATTTTGATGCTACTGTTAGGAAGGACAGATCATGCAGTGTGGATATGTTGGTGCTCTTTGGTGGTGCTACTGGGAAGGATGGTTCGTGCAATGAGGATGTGGTCAAAGATGTGTTTTCTAAGGGTTAGTGTGTGATTGATGCCTTCAAGGTGTCTTGTGATAGTTTTCCACCGATGGAGGCACTTCCAAAGGACCCCGAGAGTCATGTGGTTGCTGGTGATAATGGGTGGGCCCCATATGGGGAATCATTTGTAGCTAATATGAGTATTCCCCAATTTGAGCTTGCTCTAATGGAAAATAGTTGGCTAATGGGGTAGTCATCTTTGCTAGAGTAGAGATGGGCTGACCTTTTTTCCTTAAAACTTAAAGGAAAAGTCATTGCGTCTGAATTAGTGTCTTCTTCTAACATTTAAAGTGGCTTTTCCTTATCCATTCTAGACTCTCTTGTTCATAGAAATATAGCTAGAATGGACTTTTTTTTCTTGTAGGAAAGTTTTTAGGTCCTCAAACTAGTATTGAGGAGGTCCACACATGGGTTCATAAGAAGTGGGCTTTGAAAGGCCAGGTTGAAGTTACAACTATGGCTAAAGGATTATTTTCCTTTTCCTTTTCCTATGATGAAGACCTGAGAGCATTGTTTACAAAAGGACTATAGTCCTTTAGGCATCTTACTTTGGTTTTATACCCTTGGGATCCTGGGATGGATCTCTCCAAGTTCCTTTTTCATTTAGCCCTTATGTGGGTAAAGTTGTCGAACCCGCCTTTGGAATATTGGGATGAAGAAGTGTTTAAGGTAGTGGCTAACTCTTTTGGGTAGTTAGTCTCTATTGATGAGGCCACTCTCTCTAGAAGGAATCTGGTTGTAGAAATATTTTGTGTCATGATTGATCAAGATGCTATGATGCTTGAATTCTTTCACCTTAACTCTAGGGTGCGATCCTAGAAGAAACATATTATCTTTGAAAATATTTTGTTTGCAAGCTTCAAATGCAAAAAACTAGGTCACTAGGCTAAGGAATACCCTACTAAGGTGGCTCCGCCTAAGGTTGTTTCTCAGACAAAGTTTTGGAAGGTCAAGGAGGCTAATGGGTCTTTAGTTCCACTGAAATAGGGTGATTCAACTACTGAAAATGGCTTGCAGGGTGAAGTTAATATTGAAGATCATTTTGTCCCTCATCTCAAGGTTGACAAGGAGTCTGAGAAAAATGTGGATGGGGCTGCTAGCCAGTCTGTGGAATAGGATGTGGATCATGCTTCAGATAATTTTTTCTCCCCTAAATGTACCATTCTTGAGCCTTCTATTTCCCTGTCCTCCCCATTGGATCGTGAATCTAGGTTGGTGGTTGGAGATGGCACTTTGGTGGTTGCAAATATAGGGTGTAAGGATGAAGAAGGTTATATTCCAGTGAGGGGAAGAAAGAAGAAGTCATTTTCTTCTCCTCCTCCTCTACCCTATAAAGGTGCTACCATAAGAAGGAAAAAAGAAGACCATGGGTATGAATAGAGGGACTAGGGGAGACCCTCTCTATAGAAAATTAGGGAGAGGGATTGTAAGTGGAATATTGTAGAAGGGGTTCAAAAAACCCTCTTTTATCTATGATCGAAGAGCACCACCTCACAATGTAAATGAAGATTATTTCTTGGAACATTAGGGGACTAAATAATATGCATAAACAAGACCTCCTAAAGGACTAGGTCCAAGACCATAAGTTAGACATCTTGATGATTCAAGAAACAAAAATGCAAATTGATAAGTTGGAATCTGTGAAGAATATCTTTTTTTAGGACTGCGGCTTTCATGGGGTTAGCTCTGAGAGAGCTTAAGGTGACATTGCAACATTTTGGAATGGTAGGTTGATTAAAGGTTTTAACCATGTGGAGACGAAGTTTTTTTTTATTAAGGACTCTTACTCTTGGGTATCTCCAATGTGTATGCTCCTAATCTAAAGAGAGCCAAGAAGAAGTTATGGGATGATCTTGGGTGTCTTCGACTTAAATTTTTGGATAGCCCCTAGCTAGTTATGGGATATTTCAAACCTCCACTGTGTGATAATGAGAAATTGGGTGCTTTGCAGGCCAATCGTGATAGCCATTTGGATTTAAGAATGTTTATTGATAATGTTGATCATCAAGTCTTGTGCCTCTCTGAAATTCTTATGGGAAATTCAACGAATGGGGGACAAATTGCATCTTGAATACCTCTAGGATTTTTATAGAAAGCTGACTCTTCTTTGGGGTTTAGAGATAAGGGGAGAAGTAAATGTAAACATAAACCATAAAAGGTGATGTGCCAAAGATTTTACAAAATTTCAAACCCAAATAATTCCTATGAATGATATAATTAGACACAGAATGCCACAACCCTTCATTGTTGGAAAGAGAACAAACAACAAAGGCTAACTTCAAGCATAGTGTAGGCTTTCAAATCTTTCCATCAGAAATGTTCATTAAGGTCTGATCAAACATAAATATTTCTTATGATTAACAGAACAATATCTCAGAAATCACATGAACTCTTCCTCCTAATACAACATAGCATAACAAAACAACTTTAAGAAAAACAGAGAAGTCCAATGACATAATCTAGTTTTCTTAAGCTACTACTCTATAATACAAGCATATAGCATGGAAATCAGCTATTTAAACTATCCATATTTAGCTTGAAAGGCATAGTGTTTCATTAAGAATGATAATATAAAGAAAAAATCTTGAAAAAGGCCATACATGCATAGTTTCAAAAATTTCTCCTTAATATTTTGTGCTTTTAAATATCAAATGAACTTTCAAACAGAAGTTGGATGCCAATCCGAAAATAGTTTAAACCTTAATAGATATAACATGCCAAATAAAAGTAGTTCTACAACTTTTCTTCTAAAAGTAATTCTAAAACCCTAAGAAAAATAAAGAAAATTTAACTTGGAATATAAACCCCCATTGTGTCATCGCCCTCCTTATATAGTTGTCAAAAGAAGAAAACACCACCTCAACACAAAAATCAATACTACTAGGTGTTGACAGTTAATGGAAGACGATCTGAATGTAGATATTTGGTTAGGTTGCAACGATATTTTCTCATCAATTCTCAGCTATCACATTGATTTTTTCAAATATTTAGCAAAGATAGCAGCCCATAAGCAATCAAATCCTATAAATTGTTGGAAAAACAAGGAAAAACAACTAAGAGGGGGGGTGAATCAGTTGTCACAAAATATTTAAACTTTTCAAACTTATCTTAACTTAATCTCAGATCTGATGAATGAATAATAAATCATAAACAATCAACACATTAGAATCATAGAGAACACCAAGATTTTTTTTACATGGAATCCCTATTAGGGGACAAACCATGGTGGATGTTAGTCCACAATATTATACCCTCTTAAAAGTATAATGAGAAATAATGGGAATGCACTTGCATTCAGGCACACTACCTAGAGCTCACTACTCAAATACAAAAGGGCTCACTTCCCAACAATATAAAGCAATACATATTAAATCTGTAAGGTATGAAATGAGAAAATAGCTTCTACACAAGCCTGATTGTAGTTCCAGTTAAACACAAAAAACCTTCTTCACTCTTCGGTCAACTTCTTCTCACTTTGCTCTTCAATCAAATGAATAGATCAATTTTCACACACTTCTTATTTCTCTATCTTTCCCTTCCCTTCACACACACTCCAACTTCACTCAAAAAAATAGTCTTATATATCCACAACATGGAATTACATCAACAACCTTGTCGGCCAAAAATATAGAACATAATTAGAATGTCTGCCCAAATTTACAAATAAATTTTCAATGTTAATCAAACATTGTTGGCCATAACATAATGAATACTTAAAACAATATCCTTGAGTGCACCAAAAATTCAAATTTTAATCTCCAAGGATCCACAACACATTACAAACACCATGTCAACCATGAACATGAAAACCTGAACACACATGAGAAAAATATTTGACCATGAGCACACTGATCAACATGGACATACAACAAAGATAGAGAATGAACTAGAAGCATCCAAAAGAAATAAGAACTAACAAATAAATATCCACAATAACAAAAATTATCAGAATCACGTAAACTTCAATCAGGAACATTGACAGAAACCATAGAAACACTGTAAGAACACAACTATTCATAGCGTGATCAAATATTCACATGGACCTCTAAAACTTCTGGTAGATGAACTAGATACTCTCAGTAATAAACCCGTTAGTCCACAATATCTGATCTTTAATGTATAGAACAAAACACTTTCATTACCTTCACTGTTCCACTGGTAACCTGCAACTCTTCTTTTAACAATTTTCTCAATATCCTTGACATATAAAACCTTCAATACAATAATGATAATAGTGTTGACATAAATGACAACCACATATTATCAAAACAACCACAACATCCAACAATCTCCCCCTTTGGCATTGATGGCAACACATGATGTGAAAAACACCATCAACCCAACTCACAATCAACACTTACCCCCCTAAGATTCTGACTCAATTTCTCCTCGACTCATTCACATGACTCTTCTCCCACATAACTCTTCTCCCCAAATAAGAAACAATTTTTCACATGACTCTTCTCCCCCTTTGAAATCAATGGAAAAGAGAAACATTATCTTCCCACATACAAGCTTTGAACCACATATCTACACATTTGACTACTCCCCCTAAGTAGCGGCCACAAAAACATCAATCTGGATCAATAAATATCTATGAAGCACACAGATTGATGCAAGAAAATGCATCTTTAGTTCATATCAGGAAGGGTAACTACCCCTAGCATCCCTCTGAGATACTCAAAAGTATCCTTTGGCAACATCTTGGTGAAAATGTCTACAACCCATTCTTTGGTAGGCACATACTCCAGTCTGACTTCTTTCTCATTCGATCTCTCCCTTAAGAAGTGAAACTTGATTGATATATGCTTAGTCTTAGAGTGTAGCACCATATTCTTTGATATGTTAATTTGACTTGAGTTGTCACAGTATATAGCAATAGGCTCATCATATACTACTCTTATATCTTTTAGCATTTGTTTCATCCACATCACTTGAGTACAAATATTTGTAGCAACAATATACTTTACCTCAACAGTAGATAGAGAAATGGGATTTTTCTTTTTACTCAATCAAGACGCCAACTTCTTCCCTAGGAAGAAGGCACCACCACTAGTACTCTTCATATCATTTACATCTCCTACCCAATCCAAATTAGTATATGCATTTAGAGTAAGATCATCATCCTTAGGATACCAAAGTCCAAAGTCAACTGTTCCTTTCAGATATCTGAAAATTCTTTTTACAACAGTCACATGAGATTCTTTTGGATAAGCCTGAAAACTAGCAACCATACCTATAACATTCATGATGTCTGGTTTGGTTTGAATTAAGTAGAAATCGACCAATCATTGACCTATATCTTGTTTGAATTTCCTTAGGAGAATCATCATTCTGTGTTAACTTGCATCTGGTTACCATGGGAGTACCAACAGGCTTTGAGTCTTCCATGCCAAACTTCTTCAGTAGCTATCTCACATATTTGGATTGAGATATGAAAATCCCATTTTCTAAATGAGTAACTTGCAATCCCATAAAGAACTTCATTTCTCCAATCATACTCATCTCAAATTCACTCCTCATTTCATCAAAAAACTTCATACATAGATTATCATCTCCTCCAAAAATAATGTCATCAACAAAGACCTCAATAATCAACTCTTTATCATGATCCAACTTGAAATACAAGTTATTGTCAGTAGTACCTTTATTGAATCCAAGCTTTAGTAAATATTTATCCAATCTAGCATACCAGGCTCTGGGGGCTTGCTTGGGTCCATATAGAGCTTTCTTCAATTGAAAAACCATGTCTTCCTTGTTAGTCAGTTGAAATCCATCTAAATATTCAATATATACTTCTTCTAACTCACTATTCAAAAAAGTTGACTTCACATCCATCTGATAGACTTTATAGTTTTTGTATGCAACATAAGCAAGAAATAATCAAATAGCTTCAATTTTCACAATAGGGGCAAAGGTTTCTTCAAAATCAATACCTTCCATTTGTGAATACCCTTTACATACCAGTCTTTCTTTATTTTTGACCACTTCACCTTTTTCATTCAACTTATTCTGAAAGATCCATTTAGTACCAATCACATTTTTAATTTTAGGTCTGGGAACAAGTATCCATGTATCATTATTTTCAATCTGCATTAGTCCTTCCTTCATAGCTTCCATCTAGTGTTCATCATTGGAAGCTTCATTGACATCTTTAGGTTCAATCTTGGAAATCAGGCAATACTCTTTTGCAATCTTTCTTCTAGTTTGCACACCTTTATTCTTGTCTCCTATAATTTTATTTTCAGAATGATTTAGCTTCACATACCTTGGAGCTTTAGGACTTTCTCAAACTTTTGGTTCTTCTATTCTTTCTTTTGTGCTTGCACTTGTCTCTCCTTCCTGACTTTCTTGATTTACCAGAACAAATGGAAGTTGTTTTACTGGAACATATGGAACAATTTGAAGTTGATTTTGTGTCTGAGCATTTTTCCCTTTGTTTGTACTATCTTCCTGATCATCTGAATCATATCCATAGTATTTGGATGATTTAGCAGAGTCTTCATCAACTCTGAAATTTGCGCTCTCAACCATCTTTCTCAATCTTTTGTTATAACACTGGTAGGCCTTCCTTTTAGTAGAGTAACCTAGAAGGATTCCTACATCACTTCTTGCATCAAACTTGCCTATGTCCTCATCTCTCTTGATATAACACTTGCTTCCAAAGATCTTAAAATAATTAACAGGAGGCTTATAACCAAACCATAGTTCAAAAGGAGTCTTACCATAATCACCATTGACATTTACCGGTTTAAAGTGTACATATCAGTGCTTAGAGTTTCACTCCAATAGATGTGAGGCACATTTCCTTCTATCATCATTGTTCTAGAAGCATCCAGAATTGTTTTTTTCTTTCTCTCTGCAACTCCATTATGTTGAGGGATTCGGGAAGCAAATAACTATCTTCTACCTGGAGGTGAACTCACCACCTCTGTCTGACCTTAAGCATTTTATTTTCAGGCCTTTCTCATCTCTACCATAGCTTTGAAACTTTTGAACTTCTCCAATGCTTCACATTTTTCTCTTAAGAAAGAAACCCATATCATCCTAGAATAATCATCAATAAGTAGCATAAAGTACTTTTCTCCATGAAGACTTCTAAATTTGGAGGGACCACAGAAATCAATATGCACCATCTCCAGTAATCCATTAGAATGATGATGTTTGCTTTGAAAAGAAACTCTAGTCTATTTTCTCATCTCACATTCCTTGCAAATTGTGTTAGTAGGCTTCACTAGCTTAGGTAGATCTCTTACTGCTTGTGTGGAGCTTACCTTGACAATTTCATCAAAATTCACATGACACAGCCTCCTATGCCATAACTAGCTTTCATCTACTTGAGAAATTAAACAACTTTCACTAGCAACATTTAGGTGAAAAATATTACCTTTTATCTTTTTACCCGAAGCAATTACATTTCTAGAACTTCCAAGTATCCTGCATCTTCCACCTTTGAACTGAAGATCATAACCCTTGTCCACCATCTTTCCAACACTCAATAGGTTGTGCTTTAAGCCTTCAACATAAAGGACATGATCTATGTTATGCTTACCACCAAGACAAATAGATCCTCTGCCATGAATCACACCAACATTGTTATCTCCAAATCTTACAACCCCACCGTCATACTTCTCTATCTTTAAAAAATTTATTTTGTCACCAGTCATAGGATGTGAGAATCCACTATCAATAACCCACTCATATTTTTCTTTAATATGGGCTGCAAGAGCTTTCTCAACTTTAGCAGATTCAATAGCCACCAGACCATTTTCTTTGATAGAAAGGAACACCCATTCATCTTCATTTCCATTCTCTTTATCAAACTCTTCATCAGTCACTCCTTCTTTAGCATAGTAACATTTCTTTTGAAATCTAGATTTGTTAGGCTTAGACCTAGGAACTCTTTCTAGACACCTTGATGCAAAATGACATACTTGATTGCAAGAGAAACATTTAATCCTAGGAAACATTCCTTTATACTTACCTTGTCCTCTACCTTCTTTCTTCACATTTAGTGCTTCCAACTCTTGTACCTCTCTTTCTTCATCTTCAAGCTGTGTCATTTCTTCTTCATACTTGAATGAATTTCTAGAACACTCTCTTGGATCATATCTTTGCTTGTCTCTTCCAAATATAGAAGCCCTAAATGCAAATTCAGTCTTGGGAACAGATTCACCAAATTCGCTCAACTCAAAGGCATCAAGTTTACCAATTAGTGTATCTCTTTTCACATTCGTCAATGATCTGATTTCTTCAAAAGCATGAGCCTTTACTTTGTAAGAGGGAGGCAATGATATGAGCACTTTAGCTATAATTTCTTCCTCTTCCAGGGTACCACTGACACATCTAATACCCATCACTAGTTCATGTACTCTTTGCATAAAAGAAGAAATATTTTCATCTTCACCCATCTTCAAATTTTAATAATTTCCTTTCAAACTCTATAGCTTATCCATAGCCCTGATGTTATTCTCAGCCTCTTTAATCTCATCAGTAGTGGAAGGACCATTCTAAGGAATAACATATGGATTCTTTGTAATCTTCTAGTAGCATTGACCAATACACCTCAAATGTCACTCCATCCTGGTTTTCCACAATGAGTAGTTTGTTCCATTGAATCTAGGACTATCCTTCTTGTATGATGCCATCTCAGATCACCTCAAGCTTTTAAACTTCTTTAGAGTAACTTGGATCTGATACCAATTGTTGGAAAAACAAGGACAAACAACTAAGAAAGGGGGGGTGAATCATTTGTCATAGAATATTTAAAATTTCCAAACTTATCTTAACTTAATCTCAGATCTGACGAATGAACAATAAACCATAAAAAATCAACATATCAAAAGCATAGAGAACACCAATATTTTGTCTATGTGGAAACCCTATTAGGGGAAAAACCATGGTGGATGTTAGTCCACAATATTATACCCTATTAAAACTATAATGAGAAATAATGGGAATGCACAAGCACATGCATTCAGGCACACTGCCTAGAGCTCACTACTCAAATATAAAAGGGATCATTGCTCAAGAATACAAAGCAATTCAAATTAAATCTACAGGGTATGAATTGAGAAAATATCTTCTACACAAGCATGATTACAGTTCTAGTTAAGAACAAAAAACCTTCTTCACTCTTCACTCAACTTCTTCTCACTCTACTCTTCAATTGAATGAATAGATCAATGTTTGCACACTTCCTCTTTCTCTGGATTTCCCTGCCCTTCACACACACTCCAAATTCACTCAAACAAACACTCTGATATATCCACAACATGAATTACATCAACAACCTTGTTGGAAAAAAATATAGAACATAATTACAATGTCAGCCCAAATTTGTACAAATATATTTTCAGTGCAAATAAAACACCAACAGCCATAACATAATGAAGAATTAAAAAAATATCCTTGAGCATGCCAAACATTCAAATTTTAATCTCCAAGGATCCACAACACATTACAACCACCATGTTGTCCAAGAACATGAAAACTTGAACACACATGAGAAAAATATTTGACCATGAGCACACCAATCAATGCGAACATACAATGAAGATAGAGAATTATCTAGAAGGATCCACAAAAAAAAATAACTAATAGATAAACATCCACAACAACAAAAAATATCAGAATCACATAAACTTCAATCAAGAACACTGACCGAAACCACAAAAAAGTTGTCAGAACACAATTGTTCATAACACAATCAAATCTTCACGTGGACCTCTAAAAATTCTAGTAGATGAACTAGATACTCTAAGAAATAAACCCTTTAGTCCACAATAGCTGATCTTCAATGTATAGAACAAAAAAAATCCATGACCTTCACTATTCCATTGGCAACCTACAACTCTTCTTTTAACAATTTTCTCAATATCCTCAACATATACAACCTTCAATACAATAATGCTAATAGTGTTGGCATCAATCAAAACCACATATCAACAACATCCAATAGAAATAATAGCCTAGAAAAAGGTCCAATTGACCGATCACATCATCTCGAGGAACCGACTCAAAATTTCCATCACAAAAACCAAGAAAAGAAACAGGCTAGCCAACTTCGACAAACTCCCCAAACATATCACTCCATAGGAGATGAAATCTGCCCATGGTGAAGAGGTGATGTATCAAGAAGATGAAAACTTCTGAGTTCATGAATATAGCTGCTAAGAAAATTCTTGATAATTCAACATGTGTCCCAAACTCTCACCTAAAATGAAGACAACAGATGAAAGTTGTGTAGCGACCACATGGCACATTGCACACCTTTCTGATAATTCTCCTTGAGCATGGGTGCACTCGAAACTAAAAACATTTATACAAGCCAAAAATAAAAAATAACTAAGGAAAAAATGCTTCATAGTTTTGGTTACTCACATCGGTCTTCACTTTGTGGAGATACAAACCTAGGCCTTTGGTTTTTCTTAGAGTTTGATGAAAGTGGCACGCTGAGCCTCCCAATCAACATCAGTTGGTAGGACAAGTTTCTGGATCTTCCTACATGCTTGCTCGAGATCAAAAATCTCCTTAAAAGAGATGAACTCCCATCTGGAAGAAATCAAGCCCAGGTGATAATAGAGTCAAGAACTAGGATAGATCTCGTGCTCAACATCATCAACTATGGGCATGGCACTTGAGCTTGGAAGTTCTACTGATGTCACGATCTTGTGTCAGATTGCATCGTTGACTTGCTCCATTGTCAGTGCATCTTCATCTGGTGAAAGAAGAGGAGGCAACCCGAAACTAACCAATGTACTGAAATCCTTGATCTCAATGACCTACTTATTCAACACTATCTAGCACTCTTTACAGTTTGCCACAAACTTGTGATAGTTGATGACCTCATTGGCTTTGATGGAGGAAATCCACCAATCAAGAATCCTTGCTCTTTACAAGACTTGGTCAATGGTGATGCACAATTCAGAGATAAAACTTGGGAAATTCGCCACTCGGGATGAACATTTTTGCATAAAGTGTTCAACCATCAAACCATCCTTGGCATTCAGTTCTCGAAAATCCCTTAGAAATTGTAAGGTGGGTCCTAGAACAACAACACCAACTATGATATGCTCCTAATTCATAGCTATCAACCTCTTCATTATAGAGAGGGGTCTAGATCCTCGTACAACAACCAACTCTTGGTTAAATCGAGCCTCTCTTGCCTTTGTGTTTTCTTCCATTTAATTTTTCTCCCAAAGGGAATTTTCCAATTCAGAGCTTAGTCTTCTGACTTCTTCCCTTGTGAACCATATATTTTTGAGCATGAGGCTTATAAGCTACTCTTGCACTCTTAGGATGTTTTACCTAAAAGGAGAGAGATAAACTTCATGAAGAATCAATGTGGTTCACTCAAATTAGGAAATGTACAATGCAATTAAGACTAAATGGAATATCTAAGTGCAACTAAACTAAGTAATTGACTGATTATGAATGTAAAACCAAAGAATTATGCAATGTTTGAAAAACACAATGATGTTTTTAAAAAGCATAAAAGAATGAACAAAAATGAAAATTAAACTAAACAAAGAGTTGTTCTTCAGAATGTGTGCACCTGGGAAGTTGAAGAGGACTGAAAAGCAATCTGGAAATCTGTCAAATTTGATTTTGAGTTGACTGGGACTCATTTGTCACCTTGTGTGAATCAGTCCTAGGTTAGAGTTTTTCTTCCTAGAAACTGTTTTCTATCAACTAGGTGTCTAGATTTGCATCTAACTCAAAATTGCACCTCAAGAGGGACTCATTCACCATGCATGGTGAATCAGTCCACTTTCAAATTTCTGTGATTTCAAGTTTATGTTTCTCACCTTGACACTTATATAGCACTCTTTGACTAAAAATCAGGTCAAGATCTCAAAAAATTCCTAAAAAAACAACTTAAACTTGTTTGTCTAATGGGGGGTTTTCCTTGGTCAAACCCCTAGTTGGGTAATTAAACATTAAATACAGAAAAAACTACATAAAACCCTAGCCTTAAGTGTGTTAAAGACTAGGAAAATCTGAAGTATGTCAAAGACCCTATTGTACTATGCTAGAATAAGAAATGCAAATGTGATTTGAGTGATGCAAGACTTCAACCCTAGAAATATTACAACACATCAAAAATAGACATAAAATGGCATGAAAATGGAATGTAAATGAAATGCAAACCTTAATCTAATGATAGAGAGAAAATGGAAGATGGAATCACTTTGAAACCAAGTCTTTAGGTGTGATTTGATGGCTAGTTGCATCTCCTCAACCTAGATTTCTCCATGATTCACCATAGGCATCCATCATCAACCCTTTGCAATGTTGAATCTTGATCCAAAAAGTGAGCTTCAAGACCTACAAAAAACCTAGTTTGCTACCCTAAAACTTCAACTTTGCTAATGAAATTTGTTGTGGAAGACTCGACTATTGGATTTTCTTTTGTGAAATGACCAAAAGATGTGTAAAATAACTTAAAATGAGTATTTATAAGCAACAACACCTAATTTTCCTATTATTTAGACCTAAGAGGTCAACATTCACTAGAAATTTAAGTTGAATTAATTAAATTCTTGGTCAAAATTGAATTTTTCCCTCAAAAGGGACTCATTTGCCACCCTTGGTGAATGGGTCCCACTCGAGGGGACTCATTTACCCAAGGTGGCGAATGGGTCCTACTATTGATTTTTGAAGGTTGGTTTTTGAGATATGAAAGTATTAAGTGTTGTTTGTCGAGTTTAAAGTGATTTCTCAAGTAAAACGGGCCTCTAGATCAAAAATAATGGATCTTAGGGGCTTATAAATGTTGTTTTGAAGGGTGAATAGTGTAAGGGTACTCAAAATTTGGTCCAATTAGATGTGAAAATGTCTCTTTTGTCAGGAGGGTCCAATTTTTATGTTACATTTAGCCCCCGGTTTAGTGCCCATATGACTCTATGTGCATATGTAAGCTAAAGGACTCTAAATAGTGCATCTTATTACATAAAAGGATACTCATTCAAAAGATGGGAGAATGAAGCCCTCAGAGTAGTTATTTGCAAAACCACAACATTAAGAACTGTATCCTACAACACACATTTGTTAATTGTCCAAAAATCATTTTGTCTAACCCCGAGGAATCCAATTTGAGGGTAGATGTATGCCCCCCTTGATTCTGCTTGCTTTACAGGGGTGGAATCAATGTAGCAATCCAGCCACGTCAAATAAGAAACATCATATCATAGGGCATTTTCAAGTACCATGCCATGTAACAATAGATTAATGATGATTTCGGGTGTGGAATCGCAATTCCAACGGATCAATCAACATCGAAAATGAATTACCCTAGCTCCTTTTATGTTGTTTAGAAGAAAAGATTCCTTATTAATTGTTAAGGTAAAATAACTCTAAGTTAATGCATAAAAGTAAAAGTTATGAAAAGAGGTTAAAAGAAGTGGGAGAAATTAATTTTTCTCTTACTATTTCATTTTATCTTCTTGTAGCTTTAGAGTGATGAGTGAGGTGAGAAGATGTTGAGTAGAATGAATTATACACCTTCATGGCTAGATGAGCTTCAGGAGCAGGTGGTGCACGATGAGCTATATTATGAGATGACTCGATTCTGCAACCTTCACCTTGTTATTTTGTAATAATTTAATGATTTTTAATGCATGGATAGGTTAATTTAGGATCTTGGAAAAAAGTTCGTAAAGTGTCCCCTTTTTTTGCAAAGTGTCCCTTTTCTTTGCAAAGTGTCCTATTTCTTTGTGAAATGTACAAAAGTGTTCTAAAGTGTCTAGGGCTATTAGAAAAGCACACTAGATCTACTTTATCACACTTGCATGATGAAATATGTAAAAATTCAAGAGATTAGATGGATTTTAGAGCATTTTGTGATGATTTTGATAGGTCCTTGCCCGGTCGTGGTAGCAGCTAGGGATGAGGCAACTTACTTTCCTAAGAGATAATACTCTAGTGCTATCACTAGTAGAGATAGAGCATTTATAGGAAGTAGGTATCTATTGGGCATATCTTATGCCACCTATGAGATACCATGACACCGTGCTTATGGCCCTGTGCAAGCATTGGGATGTTGATACTTGTACATTTCATCTTCCCACTAGGGAGATGACCATCACTCTTGAGGATGTACATTGTATTCTCTGAGTTCCTATTCAGGGAGAGTGGGTATATTTCCAGGGGGATTGGTCATTTCACAAGAAGAAGGTGGACATGCAACATTGCCTGAGTGGACCTATTCATGACGAGCGTGTTAGAGTGAAAATTGAGCTTCTCATGCTTCTATATTCGCGAGCTCCTATTATTAGATAAATTATGATACACACAGTGACTCTTATTCTCAATCTGGATGGACGAGTGACACACTTAGATGGAGGATTGGTACATTTGATTCAAGCGATGTATGAGCATCGAACAATCTATGCTTGGGGCCACTGCATTCTAGCACACTTATATTATGATCTTGGTCAGTTTGTGTTTCAAGATGTCAATAGTATGGTGCACTGCACACTTCTGTAGGTGTGGTGCCTCAAGCATATCACATGCACCAGGCCTGTCAGATTCCCTTGTGCTATAGCTACAAGATATCCACAAGCATTCGACTATCCTCTATGATGCATGTGGTAGTATAGAGATTTACACTTTTGGAGGGTGAGTTTTAAATAGCTAGAGGGAGACAAGATCTTGTGGAGACCTTATCTACTCACTCTATAGTGGCTAGATCCCATAGAACAGCTGGGGAGGATGAAGATGGATAGGTTTTTAGCTAGAGGCATGACTATTATTGTATAACCTTTCTATTATGGATGAGTCATGTGATAGCTTAGACAAGTGCAGACACTAATGAGGACATGCCCCTTCATTAGACAATCAGTGTGGAGTGCTCGAAGGCCAGGTGATACTGTTTGGATTACTATAGATCATGTTTGTGAGAGCGATTTTAATGACTCGGATCATGACCAACCACCAGTGTCCAACGGTGATGATGTTGTAACTAAGGGTTATTTTTAGGTTTGATTAAAGTTATTAAATCAATGAAGACAATAAACCCAAAGCAATTACAAAACACAATGGAAGTAAACAAAAAAACAATTATACTAGCTAATCATTGAGACCTCCATGATTCATTTTTGTAACACCTTCTAACTTGTTGGTTGACGTATTGCCCTCAGATCGAACACACAAGCAATCTGGAAATAAATGTATAAGTCTTACACCAAGCTTTGAAGGATTTGATCAAAGTCTAAATGCCTAATGCCTATGACAATATGAGTGAAATGCCTATGCCTGAATATGCCAGAATAATAATGTAATTCATGAACGTGTAATGTCTCTGTGTCATCAAAAAATGAGAGGAAAATGACATTTTATAGAAAATTCCATTTTGAATGGATGGATGAGATTGACTTCTGATGGAGACCTAAAATCAGAGGCCCAAATTAAATAAGACAATCCCTAATCAGGGTTAGGGAAAAATCATTAATCGAGTGGTCGAGATGCCATGTCAATGTTGTACGCGTAATTTTTTATGAATTTTTGTTTAAGCTCATCCCATGTTTGGATATCCTTTTGAGTGGAAAACCATTCAAGGGCAAGACCTACTAGAATTTTAGAAAAAAGTGTCATCAAGTATGTTTGTTCATAGGTGATGTCCATACAATTGGTTGCAAATTCGCGAACATGTTCAATGGGGTTTGTCTTGCCTCTGTATTTTGTGAAATTGGGTGACACATATTCCAAAGGAAATGGAGGCATGCATAAGCTCATGTTGAATGGGTATATGTTTAGATCATATGATATTTTTGATTTCTTGCCTGAAATGTATATGTTTTGGATAGTTTTCTCTAAACCAATCAATCTTGTTTGGAAGGCATCCATAATAGGGTCATGGTTCCATGCGTTGTATTGCTTGGTACACCATAAGTCTCTATTTGTTGTGTGTGAATATTGGTGTATTGTGGTGGTATGGATTGTTATGACATGTATGATGTGTTCGGATTGGAGTGTTGTTGGTGTTGAAAAATTGGATTAAGTGTATGTTGGTGAGTATGAACGTGAGATGAGTAGGTTGGGATGTGTCTCCCAGCCATGTGTGTCATTACCAGGGGAATATGGTGACCATGAATGTTGTGGTGTATTAGTGAAATCATGGGTTGTGTTATTTGGCCACCTTGTGCAAATTGTTGGGTTTGCACAAGGGGAATGTTTGTATTTGTACCTTGGCAGGTAATGACAAGTGACTGTGTTGTCATGTTAATATTTTGTTGTTGTCCTTGGATAAAGATATGTCTTTTGCCTCCTCCCAAAGGATTTTGTGAAATACCAATGAGTGGATATGTCGAAGGTATGCTCATGGTAATAGGTTTAGTTGTCAAGGGGGGATTGTTGTGACTTGATGATGCCCCCGTGGCATTTACTATCGTGGTAAAGAGAGGTGTTGAATAACTTGCCCCCATTGCCAAGGAGCCATAGGTGGTTCCAGGCGATTGTGACAGTATTGTGGATGTTGTGGGCATTGTGGTAGATTGTGATCCTCTAATGGATGTAGCGTTTATTGTATTAGAGGTGTTTGGGATGTTGGAGGTAGCATGCACTGTCATTGTCGTGTCAAAGAAAGTATTGCTCGTAGTGTTTGGAGGTTGACCACTATGTGACATGTTATGTGCATTTTTATTAGGGTCAGGAGATGTTGAGCTCAACATGTTGATGTCGAATCTGTGTGGTAACTTAGCTCCTTGACTCAAGAGTATGGCTAAGTATTTGTCTCTGTCGTATAGGATCATTTGTTTGATGAATTGAGAGGCCTCTAGATCTTGTGCTGCTACCTCTAGTTTTTCCTCAAGCATTTGATCGTATTCATTTTTAAGAAAGAATGGTTCAAATGGACTGTTTGATGAGGATGGTGTTGTCGTGAGAGGCTAATTGTTTCTATTGCCAAATGGATCGTTGAAAGTCCAATTTGGGTCGTATGTGGGATTATTGACAGTGGAAGTGGGGTCTTGTTGAAGGTTTTCCATTTATCATTTTTGTTTTTGGAGTCTAGTTTCCACCATAAAATGAGATTACTCAAATGAAAATGACAACTAAATGCAAGGATGACACTATGCAAAGTCTAAGTTCGAAATGATGACTAGGATGAATAATATTTTTGGATTTTTGGGAATAGAATATGCAATGTCTAGACTTATAATGCAATTTAAGACAAGGGTACCTAAGTACTTATAAGCTCAATCTTTGTTTTCAATTTTGGTTACTAAAGGAATTTCTTGAAAAGGACAAGATGACAAGGTCTAAATGACTAGTGAGTTTTCCTAACTAGACTGTTGAGTTGGAAAATCTCACAAAAGGGACAATGACTGAAAAAGGGATTGATAACTTAGTCCAAGAGAACCTAGTTTCGAAAGAAATGACATTGTAAATTGTGTTGAGATTTTCCTAATCCAAAGCATGCAAGTATTAAACCTAGGGACAAAATAATGCCTAATGTATGCAACTAAAAAGAATGGAGGATGAAACCTATGGTGAAGAATGCAACTAATGGTCGAAAGTTTGAGTAATTTCAAAATTGGTTTATGATAGAATCCTTTTGGAAAGAATGTTTGACAAATGATTGACAAGGTGTAAATTTAGATTTTACTTTGTATGAAGTTTTACTTATGACAGGAAAATGCGTTGTTTGAGGCAGTGAATGCAGCTCAGTTTGAGCGAATGCGGCTTGGGGATTGACAAATAGGACTCAGTTTGGCAGATGCAACTCTATAAGGTTCAGTTGCATCATAACACATACAAATGCAGTGTTTAAAATGTCGAATGTGGTTTATCAGAATGATTGTGTCTCAGAAACTTGAATGCAGTTTAACAGATGCGACACTGTTTGTGAAAATTGAGTTTCTTGTTTGATGGAAAATTTGATCTGTCTGATGTTGAATGTTTTGTTTAGAACTGTAAATGTGATGAATCCAGAAAGTACTTGACAAGTACAATGTTTTGAATGTAAGAAAGTGCACATAAGACAAGTACAATCCTAGGTTAGGCCAAGACAATATTCGTTAGATTTCACGTAGGTTTCCCCAACCGTATATCAGTAGCGTGTGAATTTAGAAGCTCGGTTACACAAGCTCCCTCTTACAGTGCACTCTCTTCTGAAGCCAACCAAGCTTCCAACCCCCATGAAACTCCCATGGAAGATTGATCACCTCTACTATAGACCGTGAAAGTGTGGATGCCTTCACACCGACCGCTGTTGCGCTAGAAAATAGAAGGTTTTTGGCTACTAAACATTAGTTTTTAATTCAGGACCCCCGTTTGAGTGGCCATACATGGGGCAAGAGATTAATCACCAATTAGGTGGCACTCCAGCCTAAAGAGGTTAAGCTCAACAGGGTTTATGGGAGTATTACTCTGTCCGTATGACACATCCGCACTCTTAATCTTAGGTTTTCCCTTAAGATTCACATTTATATACCAATCGGAGGTAGCTTGGCTTTAGCTCCATTACCGGATTGAGTTGTGTTGGGGTGATGAAATCCCCAGGAAAGCCCAATTTCTAGAGTTAGTAACCATTTATCTTACACCCAAGGTCGCAAGAATGCGCAAGGGGAGAGGATACTTCGATTACTAAGTCATGAGGGTAAAAATAGATGAAAATGGATCTGGTTTTCTGATCACCAAGTTTTCTAAAGGTGAGAGCATACTCACCTACCATTTTGCAAACACACTCAGACATAGTAGAAACACAAGTTCGTTTTAATTGCACCAAAAGGAAATGTGTATTATACTAAGAAAATGAAAGGCACATTGTTTTGATGTTTAGTCTTCGATGTTCGAACCTACAAGACCACACGTTAGTAGTTTGAATGTTTTCCTTTGACCCTCGAAAAGTAACTGCCAAATGCTACAAATCCTGATTAGTAACACAAAACCTATGCTAGGAAGAATGTAGAAAATAACTAGAATAAAAAGGACATAGAAAACAACAAAAACCCAAATGCAAATAAACAAAAAATGTTACCAATCAAATGCATCACGACAGAGTGAATGCGTCACTCTGTGCGTTGAATGTAGCTCGGGATCACAAATGCTACTTTCTAGACTGTGATTGTGGTGTGACAAAGCGATTGTGGTGTTTGGACCTGCTTATGCGTCGCGACGCAGCAGATGCGTCACAATTTTTAAAAAAAAACTGCATTGCTCTATACTTGTACCTACAAAATCGACAAAAAATACACAAAACTGTACGAAAAAATAAAATGAAACAAAGTTGGGTTCACCAATGTAAATAAGGGTTATTTTTAGGTTTGATTAAAGGTTAGAAAATAAATATAAAACACAAAACCCAAAGCAATTACAAAACACAATGGAAGTAAACAAAAGAACAATTATACCAGCTAATCGTTGAGACCTCCATGATTCATTTTTGTAACACCTAACTTGTTGGTTGATGTATTTCCCTCAGATCAAACACACAAGAAATTTGGAAATAAATGTCTAAGTCCTACACCAAGCTTTGAAGGATTTGATCAAAGTCTAAATGCCTAATGCCTATGACAATATGAGTGAAATTCCTATGCCTAAATATGCCAAAATAATAATGTAATTCATGAAAGTGTAATGTCTCTGTGTCATCGAAAAACGAGTGGAAAATGGCATTTTATAGAAAATGCCATTTTGAATGGACGAATGAGATTGACTTCTAACGAAGACCTAAAATTAGAGGCCTAGATTAAATCTGACAATCCCTAATCAGGGTTAGGGAAAAGTCATTAATCGAGTGGTCGAGATGCCATCTAAGAAGATCGAATCGGTGGTGGAGAATAAATGAAGAAATTAATTCAAAAATAAATATTTTCAAAAATGAAGAAGATAAAGACTGAACTGAAGATCAGATTTGGAAAAATCAAGAATCTGCTTGATTACTTGATTTTTGGAGGAAAGTTACCATTTTGAATTAAATTAATTCAAAATATGGATTTTGTGAAATAATAAATAATTAATTTTCAGATTATTTACCAAAATGGATTGTCATTTAAGAATGTGATGACATTTTAAATAATTTCATTTATTTAAAATGAGAGGAATATTAATTTTGATAATTAAATAATTAGAGATAATTATTTAATTTAGCACATAAGATTAATTAATTAAATAAATTCATTCATTCATTTAATTATGACAATTAGTGACATATTAAATAAATAAATAAAACTTATTTATTTAATAATCAGGAAGAAATGACTGAAGAAGGGTAATTAAATAAATTTAGAAATTTATTTAATTAGGGGAAGACTTAGATAATTAATGATGTATTTAATAAATAAATAAATTTATTTATTTAATAATCATGAAGAATAAAAGGATATGAATTAATCAAATAATTATGAATTGTTTAATCAATAGTCGAATGTGGACCAAAGACATAATTATATGTCATAATTATGCTAGGACAAAAGTGGTAAAAATAAAGCTTACAGGCCTAGGTCATTTTTAGGTGTCTACATGTTTCCCCTCTTTGTCATAATGTCACTTGTCATGTTGTGACAAAGAAAATAAGTCAAAGCCATGCCCCAGTGAAGGTATAGGGTATCAATGCCCCTTGATATTTTTTTCAAATTTTGGGTTTGCGGCAGAAAATTTTGTAAAGGGTCCCGATAAGTCAATTTGATGATTAGACAAACAATGGTGCAGTCTGTTTTGGATTTTGACATGTTTAAGGTAGCCAACGAGGTCGTCAAAGTTGGTCAAATGAGCCTCCAGTAATAACCCAGTTGATAAATGTCATTTTGACTTTATAAATAGGTTGACAAAGGCATAAAAGTCAATTCATTCTTACTATTCACTTTGTGAATTTCGAGAGCTCAGAGCGAAAAGGACAGCAGCAAGGATGGTGATTCTAGTGACTGAGCATCGTGGCGAGATCGTGTAGACTTTCAGATGGCCAAAGGGCTTAGAGTCAACAGTATGTACCCCTATCCTCCTTTGTAATTTTTTTGTTTTGCATGCAAAAACTAGGTTTCTAGGGGGAACAACGAATGCGCCGCGATGCATATGTGTTCGCATAAGCCGCATTCGCTTTCATGTTCGACGCATTTGATGCATCGCGATGCAAATGCAATGGTAAATTAGGGGTAGGTGAGGTTTTGCGCTGCATTTGCTAAAATTTGTGATGCATTTGCCTTTTTGAGTCACAATCGCCAATTATAATGCTGCAATCAACATTGTGTGACGCAATCGCATGTTTAAGTGACGTATTTGAATGGAATGATGCAATCATCATATATCATGATGCAAGTGTTCTGATGCGATGCATTTCAATTACTAAATGATGCATGCGATATTCTGTGACGCAATTGTCCCAGCGCAACGCATTTGACTTTATTTGTGACTAGGGCTGATTTTGATACTTTTCCAATTTGAAATGCTTTTGATTATACAAGTAGTTGTCTAGAAGGTACTGGCACGTTATTTGGCTTTGTGCAGAGACAATTTTCCTCTATTTATACATGTGATATTAGACTGATGACCTTTTGATTTGTGGATCAGCTGACTTCACGGGAGCGGCGACGACTGATGTGGCTGGGATTGTTCTATGTCACCTATATGCCCGCTATTCAGGAAAATAGGGGACTACTTACTACATTATGCGAGCGTTGGCATTCTAAGACTTTTCTTTTCATCTGCCGATGAGAGAGGCTACTATTATACTTGAGGATGTTCACCGCATTTTATGGGTGCCGATCCAAGGAGAGTGGATTGTATATGACCTTCGCCATGGTGAGCAGACTTTCAAGGCATATTATCATGATGAGGGCATTGGACTCGACATCCAAGGCTACGAGATCTGATGGGAGTTCATGGCAGAGCACTATGGTCATTTTGATACATTCCTAGCGACTCTTATTGGTGGGATACTGATCCTTGACTGTCATGGACATGGATTCTCTATTGGCTGGGGAGACGTCTTGGTTGGGATAAGATGAGATAGGACAGTGTATGCTTGGGGTCCTTTTTTAATGGGGACACTCTACCATCAGTTGCACGAGGTTGCTTATAGGAGGGCATAGAGTATCTCATGTGGTACCACATTGATGATGATTTGGGTCTGGGAGCATATTGCTATATTTCACCCACTTATTCAGAGACCATAGTTGGCGGAGGGGATGCCCTATGCCTACTACTATGCAGACACCCTACAACAAACATGGATGGGTGAGATAGGTTGGTGGTGGCATCGGATTGACATGATGGTGTCTTTTATCTAGAGGCCATACATAGATTGTTAGCAGTGGGATGATGAGGTGGACCATCTTAGCCTATGTAGACAGTATCAGTATTTGATTAGGAGGACAGTGTAGAGCTCACTGATTATAGAGATGTATCTGCCATAGCATGTTCTCAGATAGTTCAAAGAGTAGCAGGGTGTACCTGTGGGGACAGCTGAGTATGTGCACTCTTCCAGAGGGAATGCTTGGGGGCCAGCCATTCTAGTAGCCTTCACAGAGCAGCAGATTGATGGGCTAGGAGCCCAGCCGTGGGGATGGAGAGGTGGGATAGTCAATCCCGGGACCACACCAGACTATGATCTATGGTGGCAGGCACATAGACCAGTTCCATTGATAGATCCTGATAGGCCAGCACCTATGGACAGACGATCAGTGATACCTCATGTGCCAAGAGCCAGGCGAGGAGGTAGGGATGATGACAGGGGCAGAGGCTAGGGGAGAGACGAAGGTAGGGATGGAGGTAGGAACAAAGGCAGGGGGAGAGATGGAGGTTGCGACAGAGGCAGGGATGGGGGCAGAGACGGAGGTCAGGGTGGAGATGACGGAGATGATGGAGGAGATGGTCAGGGACAGGGATGGAGGGTGCACCCATGTGTGGTGAGGGTAGCACTAGATGCTATCCCCAAGGTGGCCGAGGAGAGAGAGAGAGAGGAGGATGTGGAGGTGGTGGAGGCAGAGGTGGAGAGATGAGAGGATGTGGAGGTGGCAGAGGTGGAGGTGGAGAGATGAGAGGAGGATGTGGAGGTGGCAGAGGCTAGATAGGAAGAGGGTGTGGCCGAGGCAGAGGTGGAGGTGGAGAGACAGGAGGAGGAGCAGCTGATATAGGAGGAGGAGGATGATGATGATGATGCCATGGATGAGGCTAAGAGACTTCTTAGATGGTGGATGGTGGAGGGAGAGGAGGAGATACTGTCCTCCTCAGGATTTCCCCAGGATGCCATGACAGATCAGAGGGTGGCCGATCTACAGAGGAGACTAGATGAGAGCATGGCCTAGGTCAGAGCATTGCAGTCAGAGCTAGAGGTAGCTCGGGTAGAGTGGGATCAAGCAGTGATCCGCCAGTAGGATTCAACTCAGTGGTGCATCGAGTTTGTAGTGTTATGAATAGGGCCCTCTGGGGATATTTCTTGCAAGTTGCCCAGGTGAGCACAAGGTTGGGTCAGTATAGGACCTTATATGAGTAGGAGGTTCCTCGTGAGCAACGAGATCTGGCACTATCATGCTCACATATGAGGATAGGTAGTGGCCATCGATCAGGGAGTGGGAATAGTAGCAGGAGCCACACGAGTGCAGGACGGTCTACCTCGACAGGGCACACATCAAGGCATAGGTCCCACCACTCTCATAGGCATGCCTCGAGTCATCACTCAAGCCATAGTCACAGGTCCACTAGTTTAGTGTAGAGGTTAATACAAAAGCAACCACCATTGGTTGATCCATCTACTTCTCAGAGCCAGGCAGCAGTGACATCACAAGTTTCCATTACCATAGAGATGACATCGTCATTGTCAGTTCCATTGTTTACATAGGCAGAGGTTGCTACCGGTCTTCCCATCATTTTAGTGCCAGTTACAGAGTTTCAGCTACCACACTCTTTGCCATGAGGGGATGATGAGAGTCTACCCTAGGGGCATGCTTGTTATATTTGTTTCCATGTTATGACATATTATGTATATATTATTGAGCCTGTGAGCTCTATTTTTGTGATATCTTTTGACTTTATCCTATGACATTGTACATTTTTGAGATGATATTATATGATGATGTAGTTTTGATGTGGCCTACATGTGTGCTATGTGATGTTCTTTGATTTATGCATTATGATATATGTGATGTATGATGTTGATTTATGATGTATTATGTATGTCCTATGATGCTTACTTATGATTATGATGCCATGATGATGCAATGCTTACTTATCTGAGATGATGATGATAATGATATGCATAATGTATTTATGATAATATGGATGTGATATGCAATGATATGTATATGATTTAATGCTATGGAAAATGTATGTATGGACCTAATGCAATGTTTTATATGATCATGTATGCACTTATATTTTTGTATGTCACAAGATATCATCATGAGATGGATGAGAGAAGATGACCAGACTGACGAGAGAAGATGATCAGACCAATGAGAGAAGATGACCAGACCGAAGGAGATGCATGTTAGTTCCTAGACCAAATCCTTCAAAACTTTATCATAGGACTTTAATATTTATTGCTCTTAATCATCATTGGGAAAACTATTGTAATGGCCAACAAACACCATGATATGGCATAGATAAAGGTGTGCAAGGTTGTACCATCACATAAGACAAGCAGTCACCGACAAGGATGATCATGACTCAAACTAAGAGCGTGATTGCCCTAGTCATTTTGTCATAATCAACCACAAGCAGAAAAAGACAAAGACAATTCATGAAATGTCGTTGCTTTTCTAAATCCTGTTCCCAGGACATCCTTGTGAAACTAGCAGCATGATTGTCAAAATACAAAAAAAATAGCTCCTTTATTATGATACGTCGCTATTTTTCTAAATCCCTGAATCAGGACCTCGCTGAGAAACTAGTAGTCATGCATGTCAATCATCATGATACGTCGCTGCTTCTCTAAATCTTGTTAGTGGGATCTCGCTAAAAAACTAATAACATGATAAAAGCCAAAAGAAAAGTGTCAAATGTTTGCCAAGTGCATCTGGATATCCATTGTTCTGATGTCAAGATGTCAGGTTTGATGATGATGAGATGCCAAAGTGTCAAAGCTTTGATGATGCTCAGATGACAAATGTCAAAAATTGCCGAATTTAGGAAGGACACATCCTGAATAATGTTGATGTCAAGAGGATTTATCCCTAAATGTCAAAAGGGATCCCTCAAAATTCCATGTGACAGTGACAATGACGATGCCTAGGAAGGACACATCCTAAGGCATAAATGACAGAGTTGGTTCTTCAGAAGGACGCATTTGAAGAATACTGATGTCAAGAGGAGTGATCCTTAGATGTCAAGAGGATCCCTCAAAATTTTGAATTACAGTGACAATGCCTAGGAAGGACACATCCTAAGGCATGAATGACAGAGGTTATCTTTTAGAAGGACACATTTGAAGTTTAACCAAGAGTTGATAGTTTGATAGGTTATGTTGATTTGACTTTATTTGACCAAGTTTGACTTGTGTTGACCATATGTCGATATTGTCATGATGATATGTGCCGATGAGATTATCATGTTGAATAAATGATTGCCATAATTTTTTTTATGAGTTTACCCATTCGGGAATGATTTGCTTTGTCTTGAAGACATTTTTACGTGTGTGCTAGTGTAGTGCCATGAACCCTAGTGGACTGACCTAGTGCAGCCTCAGGGGCTCATCGACAGATGGCCTTGCCTACGTCATGCACTCAAAGTCCTTGTAGTTCGACATGACCAATGACTTTGTATTAATGACCAAATATTGTATCATGATTTTATTTTGACAAACCTAAAAGGACTGACCTAATGTGTCAAGGACTCAAAAATGAGTCTTGCCTATGTAGAAAATGTGCAGAGACAATGTAGTTCAGACAAATGACAAAGACTGATTGATTTGTCATTACAGAATTTGACAAGAGCTGACTCTGTGTTTGTGTTCTTCGAGCAGTCTGATGTTTTGTTGTGGTTTTCTTCAGGACATTTTTTAGTTTTTAGGTCTTTTCCTCAAGACGTTTTGAGATGTTTTTGTCCTTTTTCAGGACTTTTTGTGATGTTTTTGTCATTTTTCAAGACTTTTTGTGATGTTTTTTTCTTTTTTCAAGACTTTTTGCCATTTTTTTGTCTTTTTTCAAGAATTTTTTGCCAATTTTCGAAACCATGTGTGACATCCATTGCAGTTACATGATAACAATTTTTCCCCTAGTCAAGTCCAAGACTTAGCCAATTTTAAGGGACATGAAGGGGATGCTTCTGGTGTACCAGATGGATAGTATAGAGGACTTGATGTCAGTCGTTATCAACCATGAAAGGAAGGGTATAATTTCGTGGCGATTTGCATGATAATGGTGGGAGATGCCTTTCATCCTAGGCCAAGGTAGACAAAGTGACAGTAGATGGCAGAGCAATGATTGATTACGCATGGCACCTATTTGCTAGGTTTTCACCATGGTACTTATCCAAAGCACCTATTTTCCAGGTTTTCACTGTTGGACGAATCATTTTTCTTTACTATTTTTGTCATTTTTCTTTTTTTTCTTTTTTTTTGGTGTTGCCAAGACGCCTATTTGCCAGGTTTTCATCAAGGCAACAATTTTTATTTTTTTATTTTTTGTACTGTACAGTTTTCAGCTCGATCTCCTGATGCTATGCGTAGAACCTTCAGAGATGTAAACTGTTGATAGGCTCTGTCAATTTTCTCCATCTGGAGTTGCCAACTAATAGGCTCTAGAACCAAAAGAAGATACGATGATGTAGGGACCCAACCAGTTTGGTTCAAACTTTCTCGACTTTTCTATGTCAGCTTGGTTCTTGGGGTTCTACATGAGAACTAAGTCACCAATGTAAAACTTCCTAACCATAACCTTCTTATTGTAGCTGCATCAGAGACAGTTTTGATAGCTTGTAGATGTTTCAGGGAATTTTGCCTTCTTTCCTCTAGCATCTCCAGCTCATGTAGGCGTGATTGTCTATACTCCTCATCATCAGTTAAACCCTTCAGGGAGACTCGTAATGAAGGAATTTCATCCTCAATTGGAAACATGGCCTCAGCTCCAAAGACCAAGGAAAATGGAGTGTAGCTCCTATAGGTGTACAAATGATAGTGTGGTAAGCCCACAGAGCAGGGTTGAGTTGTATATGCCAGTCACAACCAGCATCATTGATAGTCTTTTTGAGGATTTTAACAATGGTTTTATTTGACGCCTTAGCTTGACCATTTCCTTGTGGGTAATACAGAGATGAAAAATGGTGTTGGGTGTGAAATCGCTCACATAACTCATGAACATCTTGGTTTTTGAACAGACGTCCGTTATCAATGATGATGGATTGCAAAAGGCCATACTAGAAAATGAGGTAGTTCATAATGAACTTGGATATTTGCTTGTTGGTTATGTATGTCAAAGGGATGGCTTCGATTAACTTTGTAAAATAATCAGTGGCAGTGATGATGAATTTGTGGCCATTGGACGAGGTCGGATGAATATTACCCATGAGGTTGAGTCCCCATTGAGCGAAGGGCCAAGGAGAGGTGATTGACCGAAGTTCCTATGCTAGAGCATGGATCAAATCACTATGAATATGAAATTTGTGACAAGTCCTGACATATTCTATTGCATCCTTTTCAACGGTTGGCCAATAATACCCAAGTCTCGTTACTTTCTTGGCTAGAGTAGGACCACTCGAATGAGACCCGCATATACCATCGTGTACTTCGCATAAGGTTGTACATGCTTCATTGTTGTCAAGACATCTAAGGAGGGTGTCATCAAAGCTATGGCAGTAAAGGGTGTCATTGACGATGGCATACCTTGTGGCTTTTCGAATAAAGGACTTCCTTTGGTTATTGGACAGGTTCGGTGGAAGGGTTTGAGACTTAAGGTAGTCATAAATATCTTGGTACCAGGGAGAGTCGAGACCAACAAGTTTGTAGACCATTTCTGACTCTAGAATGTCATAGGCAAGGACCAAAAATTTCTCTATTAGGAATTCCAACTGAGGAAAATTGCTTGGTATGTCAAGGAGAGAGCCTATTGTAGCCATGGCATCGACTTCTTTGTTCTGTGCTCTTGGAACTTGTTCAAAAGTTACCATATGAAAGTACATTTGGAAAGTGTCAACCATCTGTTTGTAGGGCATTAGCTTCTCATCTTTTGTGTCATAGTCATCATTAACCTGGTTGATGATGAGCTGAGAATCCCCATAGACATGTAATGCTCTAATTTTCCACTTTATTGCCATTCTTAGTCCTGTAACTAGTGACTCGTATTCAGCCACATTGTTTGTGCATGGAAAGGCAATGCGGAAAGACTTAGGAATGGAGTCTCCTTGAGGGGTGATGAACAGGATTCCTACCCCCGAGCCATGATTTGTGTGTGATTCGTCAAAGTAGAGTCGCCAAGGTGCCTTAGGTTCTGTATGGAATATCGACTCATCCGAAAAATCTGCCACTAATGAGTGATCACTTTGCAAAGGTGTGTCCGCCAGCTGGTCTGCTATGACTTGCCCTTTTATTTCCTTTCTTTCTACATATTGAATTTCATATTCACTCATAATCATGACCCATTTTTCCAGATGTCCTGTTAATGCTGCCCTGCTCAACAAATATTTGAGGGGGTCAATCTTTGCTACTAGTTGCGTCTGATGGCTTAACATATAATGTCTTAGCTTTTGTGCTACAAAAACCATAGCTAGACAAGCTCATTCAATTGGTGTGTAGTTTAGTTCATACCCGACCAACATCCAACTAATATATAGCTCTTTCTTTTTCTTCTTGGTCGTTTTGTGCTAGTAATGCCCCAAGAGTTGAATTAGTTGCCGAGATGTACAGGATCAATGGCTTTTCATGAATGGGAGGCATGAGGAATGGTGTTGACAATAGGTAATCTTTTATTTGTTGAAAGGCTTATTGACATTTATCTGTGCACACAAAGGGGATATCTTTGTGCAACAGATATTGGAATGGGTGACACTTGTCTGCCAATTGGGCTATGAAGCACCTAATAGATTGTACCCTACATTGCAGCGTTCTAAGTTCACTGATTCCTCTGGGAAAAGGCATGTCTATGATGGCTTTTACTTTTGCTGGATCAACCTCAATGCCTCTTCGGGAAACTATGTATCCCAAGAGTCTACCCGATGTGACCCCGAAGACACATTTCTTAGGATTTAGCTGGACTTTGTATTCTTCTAGTCTCTTGAAAATTGTGTCTAAAACCCTAAGATGATCTTTCCTAGTTGTTGATTTAGCCAATAGGTCATCTACATAATCTTCCATTATTTTATGCATCATGTCATGGAAGATTGTGGTCATAGCCCTTTGATATGTGGCACCTATATTTTTTAGACCGAATGGCATGACATTCCAACAATATGTACCCCATGGGTAAGTAAATGTCATTTTGTGCTGGTCTTCAGGGGAAATGCGAATCTGATTATAGCTGGAGAAACCATCCATGAGGGACAACATCTCATATCCTGCTATGAGGTCGACTATGATATCAATATTTGGTAAAGTCATCTTTCGAGCATGCTTTATTTAGGTCTCTAAAATCTGTATAGACACGGATCAACCCATTTGGCTTTGTTACTGGCACCAGGTTAGATATCCATTCAGCATAGTCAATAGACCGTATGAATCCAGTGTCTAGAAGTTTCTTCAGCTCAGCCTTGACCAATAGAGTGACTTGGGGGTGCATTTTGTGTAACTTTTATTTGACTGGTTTGGCATTAGGCAATAGTGGCAGATCGTACAGAACCAGCTCTGGGTCTAATCCTGGCATGTCAGCATAGGACCATGCAAAGTTGATTTTACGTTCTGCAAAGAATTTATGAAATTTATACCTCTCTTCTTCAGTCAATGATGCAGCAAAGAGGACCATCTTGGGATCTTCTACAATTGCTATGTTGTCTTCTATTATTTCTTCGATAACAATAGCTGATTTCTCTTGTTGCATGGGAAGAAAGTCCAGCCCTCCATCTTTGGGCGCCTTAGAGAGGTTTTCACCTGTAGATCCATCCTTTTTTTACTATTTTATCATCAAAAGGTGCCTTTCGGTTTTCACCTAGAGACGTTTCATTTTTTATTTTATTTTTATTTTTACTTTTGTGACTGGAGGACGGAGCAGTCTTGTCGAAGTATGCCGTGCAATCTAAGTCAATGGTGAATCCTTCCTTGTGATCACCACTGGGTATGCCTTGACATAATCCCATAAATTCTGCAATTGCCTCATCATTCTGAAATGTGTCCAGGACTGGTGGGCCTTGTTGGTCCCAATTGACTAACTGAGGATAAACTAAGGAAATGCCATCGTTAGTATTGGTGAATTGAGGTGAGGATGCAGAAAGAATGTAGATGGATTCAATGATATTGTAGATGAGATTATCATCATCCAACTCCACATCAGACTCTATCCAATATTCCCCTTCACTAGTGTCATATTCATTGTCAAAATAAGGGGTGAAGGCCTTAGAGTCCTGGTTGTCAGTGTCATCTGGTACTTCAGATGGATTGGACTGAAGGGGTTCAAATGGTGAGTCTTGTATGTCATGGGGAGAGGTAATGGGACTTTGATTATTTGGTGCCTGTTCAATTTTAAATATTTTCCAAAATCTTTGTTTAGAGGTCAGTTCCCCTACTTCGACAAACAAATCATCAAGGAAACAGTCACTTAAGGATCATTCTGAGCCAAATTCCCACTCTTGGGAGTCAGTTTCATTGAGGGTTTCCTTAGTGGTCTCGACACTTTCTAAAGCATGTACTCACTCACTCGAAAGTCCAATGGTACGTCGATCATCATTATTGGGTGATCCAAAACCTAATCCAAGATACTTTGGAATTTGGAAAGGTTCTATGGGCTCTCTTCATCCAACTTTATTTCTGCCTAGGCCACTAGTACCATCGTATCCCTTAGCCTTCATTATGTCATAACCCTTGCCATATTTTTGAACTGGTAATGGGGGTAGTGTGACAGTATCCTTATAGATCCATCCTATGATTTCAGCAAGGTCCCCATTACTCATGTCTCCCCATTTGATGAAAACTATTTTTGGTGGAACTTTAAAAATTACTTGGGGTTCCTTTCTGAAACATGGCCGACCATAAACCTTCAGAGACTTGGGTATCATTGTTATGTTGTATGTTGTATGTTGTGCATAGTTTGAACTCCCCACAACTGAGGTCCTGGATTTTGACAGTGGATTCAACCTTAGTGTTTGCAGAAGGTGGTGGTGTGGCGGAAGACATGGATGGAGAGGATGTGGAAGATGATGTGAGTGTGGATAGGTCAATGTATTTGGATGACAAGGAGTCTGGTGCTTCTCAATTAATAGGCACGAGGTTTTCAAAAATACCCCTCAGGTTGGTACAATATTGGAAAGGGTCAGGGTCTCCATATATGGTTATTTCTGTGTCGTCAAATGGAAACTTTAGGCATTGGTGATATGTGGACGAAACGGCTTTTAAGGCATGAATCCATGGACAACCGAGCAAGATGTTATATGGTAGTTCCAAATCCAGGACCTGGTAGGGTGTGTCCATAATGACTGGTCCCACTCTGATAGGGAGAGAGATAATGCCACGTGAAGAGTTTTCTTCATCATCATATGCTTTGATCACTATACTCTTTGTCGGGTCTATGCATGCATCAGAGAATCCTAGAGCCTTAACCAGTTTGAGGGAGCATATGTTCAATCCTGCTCCACCATCTACTAAAACCCGTCTAACTTTGTGCTTGTGGACAAAATTTTCTATGTGCAATGCATCATTGTGGTTGGTTTCAGGTGATGAGTAGTATTGATCCAAGAAGGTGACATGGTGAGGCGTAGTGAGGTATCCCACCATAGTCTCAAACTAATTGACATCAATGTCCTTGGGGACTGAAAACTCTTGTAAGGTTTTATCTAGTATATCTTTGTGTGTGGGAGAGATACAAAGCAATTCAAGTATAGAGATTTGCGCGGGAGTCTTGCCTAGCTGGTCGATAAGGTTGAACTGACTTTTGGGTTGCCACTGCTTTGTGGTCAGGACAGGTTTTGACTATTTAGTAGATGGGCCAGGTATGGTGATTTTGGGTTGTCTAGCGGGAGGTGGACCAGCTATAGTGGCCTTGCCACTACGAGTAGTAGCACTACATTGGGGTGCTCTCTTGACCGTAATGGTATTGATGTATTCGTCATCAGTTCAGACATTATTTATAATTGGTCCACCAGAATAGTCATACTTGGCTTGGGCGAAGTTAGCTTGATTATTTTTCCTCTGTGGACCTGAGGTGGAAGCATTATGAGAACCATGGTCCTATAGTGGATTCTTATGGATAGTATGATCTGAATTGGAGGCAAATTGTGATCCCCCTACCTCAATGATGCGACTTTCAATAAGATCTTGTACTATGTTTTTCAGTTCTCAACAGTTAGAGGTTTTATGTCCTTTTTCCTGATGGTATTAACAAAATGCATTATCATTCCACCATGCAAGTTTGAAGTGTCCTGGGTCATATGGTTTGGGTTCTTCCAGTGTGATGACCCCATTTTGGAGGCATTTATTGAGGACTTCTTCAATGGGTTCACCCAAAGAAGTGTATGTGCGACCTCAAGGAAATTGTCTCATCTGACGGTATTGTCCCTGGTTATTTTGACTGCTCTGGTTATTTTAAGGGACATTAGTAGGGGGTGTCAATTTTGTTGTTGGTTTTTCTTGCTATTGAACCCCTTTTAGGTCCAATACAGGACCCCCAATGTTTGCAGTCTTGGTGTCAACAACACTGTCATTTGTAACGTGTTTATTTTTAATCCAATATTTATTTTTGTCGGTGGGTGGATTGGAATTTGTGTTTTTGGGACTGTACCTTAGTTCTCCCTTTGTGATAAGGGCTTTCTCAATCTGGACCCCCTTTTTCAACTAAGTCCATGAAGTTTGTGCATCAATGTACTTGCAATGCATATTTTAGGGGCCCCAAAGTGTTTGCATGATCATGTCGACCTTTTCCCTTTCGGTTATGTCAATATGACACCAAATAGCTAGACTTCTCCATTTTTGAAAGAATGGGATGAATGTCTCACCAATATCCTCCTTTGTGAGATTGCACAAGCTAGTGATAGAGGTGTCCATGTCAATGTTGTATGCATAATTTTTTATGAATTTTTGTTTAATCTCATCCCATGTTTGGATATCCTTTTGAGTGGAAAACCATTCAAGGGCAGGACCCACCAGACTTTTATAAAAAAGTCTCATCAAATATGTTTGTTCATAGGCGACGTCCATACAATTGGTTTCAAATTTGCGAACATGTTCAATGGGGTTTGTCTTGCCTCTGTATTTTGTGAAATTGGGTGACACATATCCCGGACGAAATGGAGGCATGTATGAACTCATGTTGAATGGGTATATGTTTAGATCATATATGATATTTCTGATTTCTTTCTTGAAATGTATATGTTTTGGATAGTTTTCTCTAAACCCATCAATCTTGTTTGGAAGGCATCCATAACAGGGTCATTTTTGGTCCCGTGTGTTGTATTTCTTGGTACACCATAGGTCTTTGTTTGTTGTGCATGAATATTGGTGTATTGTGGCGGTATGGATTGTTGTGACATGTATGATGTGTTCAGATTGGCATGTTGTTGGTGTTGAAAAATTGGATTAGGTGTATGTTGGTGCATATGAATGTGAGATGAGTAGGTTGGGATGTGTCCCCTAGCCATGTGTGTCGTTACCAGGGGAATATGGTGACCATGAATATTGTGGTGTATTAGTGATGTCATGGGTTGTGTTATTTGGCCACGTTGTGCAAATTGTTGGGTTTGCACAAGGGGAATGTTTGTATTTGTACCTTGGGAGGCAATGACATGTGACTGTGTTGTTGTGTTAACGTTTTTTTGTTGTCCTTGGATAAAGATACGTCTTTTGCCTCCTCCCAAAGGATTTTGTGAAATACTAATTAGTGGATATGTCGAAGGTATGCTCATGCTAATAGGTGTAGCTGTCAAGGGGGGATTGTTGTGACTTGATGATGCGCCCGTGGCATTTACTATCGTGGCAAAGAGAGGTGTTGAATAAATTTCCCCCATTTCCAAGGAGCCATAGGTGGTTCTAGGTGATCGTGATAGTATTGTGGATGTTGTGGGCATTGTGGCAGATTGTGATCCTCCAATGGATGTAGCGTTTATTGTATTGGAGGTGTTTGGGATGTTGAAGGTAGCATGCACTGTCGTTGTAGTGTCAAAGAAAGTATTGCTTGTAGTGTTTGGAGGTTGACCACTATGTGACATGTTATGTACGTTATTATTATTAGTGTCAGGAGATGTTGAGCTCAACATGTTGATGTCGAATCCATGTGGTAACTTAGCTACTTGACTCAAGAGTATGGCTAAGTATCTGTCTCTATCGTATAGGATCATTTGTTCAATGAATTGAGAGGCCTCTACATCTTGTGCTGCTACCTCTAGGTTTTCCTCAAGTATTTGACCGTATTCATCCTTATGCAAGAATGGTTCAAATGGACTGTTTGATGAGGATGGTGTTGTCGTGAGAGGTTGATTGTTTCTTTTTCCAAATGGATCGTTGAAAGTCCAGTTTGGGTCGTATGTGGGATTATTGACAGTGGAAGTGGGGTCTTGTTGAAGGTTTTCCATTTATCATTTTTGTTTTTGGAGTCTAGTTTCCACCATAAAATGAGATTACTCAAATGAAAATGACAACTAAATGCAAGGATGACACTATGCAAAGTCTAAGTTCGAAATGATGACTAGGATGAATAATATTTTTTGGATTTTGGGGAATAGAATATGCAATGTCTAGACTTATAATGCAATTTAAGACAAGGGTACCTAAGCACTTCTAAGCTCAATCTTTGTTTTCAATTTCAGTTACTAAAGGACTTTGTTGAAAAGGACAAGATGACAAGGTCTAAATGACTAGTGAGTTTTCCTAACTAGACTGTTGAGTTGGAAAATCTCACAAAAGGGACAATGACTAAAAAAGGGATTGATAACTTAGTCCAAGAGAACCTAGTTTCAAAAGCAGTGACATTGCAAATTGTGCTAAGATTTTCCTAATCCAAAGTATGCAAGTATTAAACCTAGGGACAAACTAATGCCTGATGTATGCAACTAAAAAGAATGGAGGATGAAACCTATGGTGAAGAATGCAACTAATGGTCGAAAGTTTGAGCAATTTCAAAATTGGTTTCTGACAGAATCCTTTTGGAAACAATGTTTGACAAATGATTGACAAGGTGTAAACTTCAGATTTGACTTTGTATGAAGTTTTACTTATGACAGGCGAATGGGTCGTTTGAGGCCACAAATGCGTCATGGTTTTGTGAATGTGGCTTATTTTGAGTGAATGCAGCTCGGGGATTGAAAAATGTGACTCAGTTTGGCAGATGCAACTCTGTAAGGTTCAGTTGCATCGCGACACATACAGATACAGTGTTTAAAATGTCGAATGTCATTTATCAGAATGATTGCATCTCATAAACTCGAATACAGTTTAACAGATGTGACACAGTTTGTGAAAATTGAGTTTCTTGTCGTTTTGATGGAAGATTTGATCTATCTGATGTTGAATGTTTTGTTCAAAACTATAAATGTGATGAATCTAGAAAGTACTTGACAAGTACAATTTTTTGAATGTAAGAAAGCACACATAAGACAAGTATAATCCTAGGTTAGGCCAGGACAATATTCGCTAGATTCCATGTGGGTTTTCCCAACACCATCTCAGTAGCATGTGAATTCAGAAGCTTGGCTACACGGGCCCCCCTTACAGTGCACTCTCTTCTCAAGCCAACCAAGCTTCCAACCCCCATGAAACTCCCATGACAGATTGATCACATCTACTACAGACTGCGAAAGTGTGGATGCCTTCACACCAACCAGTGCTGCACTAGCGAATACAAGGCTTTTGGCTACTAAACATTGGTTTTTAATTTGGGACCCCCGTTTGAGTGGCCATACATGGGGCAAGAGATTAATCACCAATTAGGTGGCACTCCAGCTTGAAGAGGTTAAGCTCAATAGGGTTTATGGGAGTACTACTTTGTCCATATGACACATCAGTACTCGTAATCTTAGGTTTTCCCTTAAGATTCAAATTTATATACCAGTCGGGGGTAGCTTGGCTTTAGCTCCATTTTTGGTTTGAGTCGTGTTGGGGTGATGAAATCCCCAGGAAGGCCCAATTTCTAGAGTTAGTAACCGTTTCTCTTACACCCAGGGTTGCACGAATGCACATGGGGAGAGGATACTTTGATTACTAAGTCATGAGGGTAAAAACATATGAAAATGGGTATGGTTTTCTGTTCACCGAGTTTTCTAAAGGTGAGAGCATACTCACCTACCATTTTGCAAACACACTCAGACATAGTAGAAACACAAGTTCATTTTAATTGCACCAAAACGAAATGTGTATTATACTAAGAAAAAGACAGGCACATTGTTATGATGTTTAGTCTTTGACATTCGAACCTACAAGACCACACATTAGTAGTTTGAATGTTTTCCTTTGACCCTCAAAAAGTAACCACCAAATGCTACAAATCCTGATTAGTAACACAAAACCTATGCTAGGCAGAATGCAGAAAATAACTAGAATAAAAAGGACACAAAAAACAACAAAAACCCAAATGCAAATAAATAGAAAATGTTACCAGTTAAATGCATCACGACAAAGTGAATGCATCGCTTTGTGTGTTGAATGCGGCTCGAGATCACAAATGCGGCTTTCTAGACTGTGATTGTGGTGCGATAGAGTGATTGTGGTGTTTGGGCCTACTTATACGTTGCGACGCAGTAGATACGTCATGATTTACTAAAAAAAAATTGCATCGCTCTGTACCTGTACCTACAAAATCGACAAAAAACACACGAAACCGTATGAAAAAATAAAACGAAACAAAGTCGGGTTCACCAATGTAACTAAGGGTTATTTTTAGGTTTGATTAAAGGTTAGAAAATCAATATAAAACACAAAACCCAAAGCAATTACAAAACACAATGGAAGTAAACAAAAGAAAAATTATACCAGCTAATCGTCGAGACCTCCATGATTCATTTTCATAATACCTTCTAACTTGCTAGTTGATGTATTGCCCTCAGATCGAACACACAAGCAATGGAAATAAATGTCTAAGTACTACACCAAGCTTTGAAGGATTTGATCAAAGTCTAAATGCCTAATGCCTATGACAATATGAGTGAAATTCCTATGCCTAAATATGCCAAAATAATAATGAAATTCATGAACGCGTAATGTCTTTGTATCA
Source organism: Sequoia sempervirens (assembly GCA_007258455.2). NCBI lineage: Eukaryota > Viridiplantae > Streptophyta > Pinopsida > Cupressales > Cupressaceae > Sequoia > Sequoia sempervirens. The sequence continues at coordinate 761,602,015 of VDFB02193867.1, read as the reverse complement.
TCGAAAAACTAGAGGAAAATGGCATTTTATAGAAAATGCCATTTTGAATGGACGTATGAGATTGACTTCTAATAGAGACCTAAAATAAGAGGCCTAGATTAAATCTGACAATCCCTAATCAGGGTTAGGGAAAAGTCATTAATCGAGTGGTCGAGATGCCATCTAAGAAGATTGAATTGGCGGTGGAGAATAAATGAGGAAATTAATTCAAAAATAAAGATTTTCGAAAATGAAGAAGATAAAGACTGAACTGAAGATCAGATTTGGAAAAATCAAGAATCTACCCGATTACTTGATTTTTGGGGAAAGTTACCATTTTGAATTAAATTAATTCAAAATATGGATTTTATGAAATAATAAATAATCAATTTTTAGATTATTTACCAAAATGGATCATTAAGAATGTGATGACATTTTAAATAATTTCATTTATTTAAAATGAGAGGAATATAATTTTGATAATTAAATAATTAGAGATAATTAGTTAATTTAGCAGATAAGATTAATTAATTAAATTAATTAATCAATTCATTTAATTATGACAATTAGTGACATATTAAATAAATAAATAAAACTTATTTATTTAATAATTAGGAAGAAATGACTGAAGAAGGGTAATTAAATAAATTTAGAAATTTATTTAATTAGGGGAAGACTTAGATAATTAATGATGTATTTAATAAATAAATAAAATTTATTTATTTAATAATCATGAAAAATAAAAGGACATGAATTAATCAAATAATTATGAATTATTTAATCAATAGTTGAATGTAGACCAAAGACATAATTAAATGTCATAATTATGCTAGGACGAAAGTGGTAAAATTGAAGCTTATAGGCCTAGGTCATTTTTAGGTGTCTACAGATGTTGGTAGCACAGATGAGCATGAGGAGTGGTTGTCATTTACATAACCAACTCCTGTGTTCCCCATGGATGTCCCTATAGGTGATGCAGGACCAACACCAGATAAGGGAGATGAGCCAGAGGATAGAGCATAAGATGTATGATATAGGCCATCATACATATTTACTGATGTGATCGATGATGAGTACAATTCAAAGGCTGATCCTAACTATGAGGAGTAGGATGGAGGAGAGGATGATGAGGAGGAGGAGGATTATGGGGAGGATGAGTATTACAAGGAGGAGCCACCCCTAAGTGAGGGTGATGAGGTAGCTATTGAGGATCGATACAAGCATGGAGAGTCCTCACACACTTACAAGACTAGATCACATGCAGTAGCTACAATAGACATCAACACCCATAGTTAGAGAGAGGAAACCATGTCCTACATGCCCCCAAGAGAGGATGAGGTTGATAGTCCTCATTCATTTGGAGACATAGGTGATGATTTTTTTAATTTTACACATGTATTTTAGTATTTTATCCTTTTTTAATATGTATATGTATATCATGATGATGTTTATTGATTGTGTACCTTGTCTATCTTGCAGGAGCAATGAGAGACTAGTGAGAGTTCTATCATTAGGCTACCGCGGAGATAGTGCCTACATCCATCAATGAGGAGGAGATGGATCCTGACTATGTGCCCCTACCGATCATGGAGGAGGAGCCAGAGTCACTCAGACCTTTCACGAGGCTATAGGTCGCATACGAGAGCATGGGGAGATCTCCATTAGGCTAAGAGTGCAAGACAATCATCACAAACCTTAGCAAAGATCGAGAGACTGTATGTAGAGCTAGCACAAGTATGAGTGGAGAGGGATCGAATGGTAGAGGAGAATCTTGTGGCTTTTGGTCAAGTATAGGGTCTAGAACATGCACTTAGACTCGGAAGTTCATGATCATGATCACACATAACCATCTCATGATGTCTAGGGACAAAATCTCAAGTGCCAGAGCTCGAGGGGTCTAGCTCTCATAGACCTTTGTGATCTCATATATGATATTGAGATGTATATAAAAGTTTGATATATATATAGAAATGTGCATTTGGTGTTATTATGATATGTCTCATTGTGTTTAAATGTTAAATGCAATGCAATTAATTAAATGACTTATGGTAAAATTATTTAATTATTTTCTACATGATTTAACATGATTAATGTGATCTAGTTTAAAACATATTTCAATTTTATTGTAGATACAACATTGTTTTTTAGAAAATATGTTAAATTAAAGATATAACTTTACATATCACAAAGGTGAATAGTATGAATCCTAAAGTAATTATAAAATGAACTTAAAAAATTACCTTAGTGTTCAAGACAAACACAAAATTAGTTGTCAAGAACAAAGCAATATGAAAGTTATTTAGAATGAGATCAAATAACTTTAGACAACACTACTTTAACAATCATACTATGAGGAAACTGAAAGTAGTAAGGAAATTGAGCCCCGAGCCCCCCCTGCTTGTGCTCTTGTTGGCCTTGATACCTTTGCTCCCCTGTCTTTGTCCGGTCGGAAAAATCTAAAATTTCCTACCCCGTTGTCTTATCCTAAACGACATCCACTACCTGAGGACCCTAGTCAGGATCTGGCTCCTCTACATTGTCTTAACCCCCAGCCGTCTCCTGGGTGCCCCACTTCGGGTTTGTCCCCTGGTTTTAAAGGTAACCCTATTATGAAACTTGTTTCGTACTCTGAAAATTCTATGGAGATCATCTCTAAGAAGCCCTTGGTTAGTAAGGAGTCGGCCCCTAGTGCCCCTACTTCTAGACAAGTTGGGAATGACCATTTTGAACCCCCTATTCAAGATGAAATTAATTCTACCCTGAAAATGCTCAAGCCTGAGGAAATGGTTAGTGTTGCAGAAAAAAGTACAGAGGGTCTTTTTACCATTCTCAAATGGACCCAGAAAGAAGTTTGTGATTTGAAAGGCTGTATTACTATTCTCAATAATAAGGTTATGGAACTGGAGCAGAAGATCAGTTGGGACAGAAGAGTTAGTGAGGAACAGGAAATTCCTTTACCGAGGAAAAGATAGCAACTATAGGAGGATAGATTGACAAGTATTGAATGTAATATGTTCAAGATTGGACAAAATATAAGGGCCACTGTTGCAAACAACCACAAAATTGCAAGGCATAATACAATCATCATAAATGCGATGGTGGAAAAGCTTGAAAAAAGTCAAAAGGGTTCGCTGGTGGTGGATTTGGATGTGAACAGAGGCGGCAGCAAATCGGTTGGTGAAGGTATTTCGACTCGTACCAGAGCAAACATAAAAAGGAAAACCCTGAATTCTTCACACACGGTTCAAATCCTTAGGCAGGGGTTACAGGATATGCAGAATGTTGGAAAAGAAGCTGAGGAGTTACTAAATAATTTGGAGTAACCTAGTGTTTGGTTTTCTGGTATTTTTTGGGTGGTCCTTATTTTGGACCCTGCTGTCTTTTGTTGCTGTCATTTCCTTTTTGGGACACTTGGTCGGTTGTTGGTACTTTATATGCTATCTTTTGTTTGTTTGAACTTCGTGGTTTTAGGTCCCTATAAAACCTGCTTTTTTCCTTTTCAAAAACAATCATACTATTCAAAGAGATTATATGTAATATTGGTGCAAATGTCTGGCATTAATAGGTTCCTTAAGGGGTGTTCTATCAAGCTCTGTTAAGACATAAGCACCAGATCCATAACTGGTGTCAACTATGTAATGTCCTAACCAATTAGGGCTGAATTTATCTTTATCTTCATTTTCAGCATTAGTATTACATTGATTCTCAGAAAGAACAAAATCACCCTTATGAAATGTTCGAGGAATGACATGTGAGCTATTCTTTTGTTGTAAGCTTGGAGATGCTCAAGAGCATTAATGCACTTTTCATTGAGAATCTCAAGTTGGTGTAAACATTATTCTTTATAAGTGGCATTATCAATAAGGTCTTGAAGAGAAATTTTGCAGCATAGTAATTTCTAACTCCAAGGGCATGATTGCATCAGTGCCATAAAAAAGGTTATAAGGTGTAGTTCCTATTGATAATCAAATACTCATTCTATAAGCCCAAAGAACATAATGTAATTGCATATGCCAATCCTTATGATGTTTGTTAATAGTTTTATTTATAATTTTTTCTAGAATCTTATTAGTGTTTTCATCTTGTCCATTAGATTGTGGATAATATGGTGTTGAAAATCAATGTTGAATGTTGAACATTTCAAGGAATTTCTTGACTTCATTATTCTTAAATGGGGTTCCATTCATTTTAATGATTGTGGAAGGGAGTCCAAAGTGAGCAATTGTGTTCCAATATGAAATGAAAAATTACTTCAACAGTTGTAGAACGAAGAGGAATAGCTTCAACCCATTTCGTGAAATAGTCTGTTGCGGTGATGATAAATGTATGTCTAGTAGAAGAGGGAGGTGAAATTTTTCCAATAAGATCTAATCCCCCTACTGAAAATAGCCAAATGGGAACATGGGCATGAAGCTCAAAAGAAGGAGCATGTATCAAATTACTATGTTCTTGACATTTGTGATATCATTTAATGTAAGTGAAGCAGTCTTTCTACATATGTCACCAATAATAACCCATACAAATAAGTTTTTGCACTAATGACCGTCCTCCAAAATGACCTTCATAGGCACCAACATGAGCCTATTCAAGGGCTATGGGGATTTTAGAATCCTTAAGACACCTTAGTAAGAGACCATTAAAGGATCTTCTATACAACACCTTAGCAAGAAGCACATATTTAGCTACTAGTTTGTGTAAATGTTTTTGAGTGTTTGTCATTGTGGGCTCAGGAATGGTACCATTTTTTAAATAATGGTACATTGTATCATAACATTCGAATGAGTTATCTTGAGTTGTTAAAATCTCTTCTAATTGAGTATCAATTGAAGGTTTCATGATGGGATGAATAACGAAGGTGAATTATGTTGAAGGATTGAGTGGGGATATAAGAGAGGCTGCACTCGCCATTGCATCCGCATATCAATTGTCTTTTTGTGGGATGTTATCAATGGTGAATGATTCAAAATTCTCTAATAGTTTCATTGTAAGATCCTTGTATTTTAATAACTTATCATGTTTAGTTTGATATGTACCATTGATTTATTTGATAACTAATTGTGAATCACCAAAGATCTTAATATGTTTAGGATCCATTGTTAAAGCAGCTCGCAAACCTATGATTAATGCCTCGTACTTAGCTATGTTATTTGTGCATAGGAAATTTAATCAATAGGACAAGGTAAAAGGTTGTCCATCATGCAGAAATAACACCACTCTAGCACTGGACCCAATTCTACACTTAGATCCATCAAAATTCAATTCCCATGTTTTAATATTAGTGGTCAAGACACTATCATCAGGAAAGAAGTCATGACTAGGTAAAGTGAGAGGAGAAGGGGCATCAACTAAGTGATCAATTAATGCTTGTCGATTGATTTCTTTTTGTGAAACAAACTTAAGGTTAAACCTAGTTAACAACATCACCCACTTAGCTAAGCATCCAAAAATATCCGTTTTGTTGAAAAGATGCTTAAGGGTATCAAATTTTGTCATGACTTGTATTTTAGCATTTAGTAAATAATGTCACAATTTACTAGTAGCAAAAACAAGATCCAAACATTGTTTTTCGATTGGTGAATATCGAGTTTCATAATCAATTAAAGTTCAACAAATGTAATAAATGGGACGTTCTTTGCCATTATTGTCTTGTTGATCCAACAATGCTACAAGAGCATGGGCTGATGCAACTATGTACAAGATAAATAGTTTGTTTTGCACGATGGGTTGTAAAATAGGTTGGGTTGCAAGGTATTGCTTTAAACTCTCAAAATTCTATTTACAATCCTAATCCCAATCAAAAGTTACACCCTTTTTAAGAAGATTTGTGAAAGGTAATGTGTGATCAACTAAAGATGCAATGAAACGATGCATAGCTTGAATTCAACCTTATAATGTTCGCAATTGAGAAATGTTCCTAGGTGGTGGCATGTTAATAATTGCATCAATTTTCTTTGTGTCCACCTCAATGCCTCTGTGAGTTATGACAAACCCCAAAATTTTACCACTATCTACGCCAAAGACACTTTTTTAGATTTAATTGCATATTGTATTTATGTATTCATTCAAAGATTTTCTTAAGAATATTTACTTTGTCTTGTATTGTTAAGGATTTAGCTAGGATATCATCAACATATTCTTCCAAAATTTTGTGGATGTAGTCATGAAAGATTAATGTCATTTCTCATTGATAAGTTGTGTCGGTGTTCTTTAAACTGAAAGGCATCACAACCCAACAAAACATTCCCCAAACAGTTATAAGGGTGGTTTTGTATTGATCTTGAGGATTAGTAAGGATTTGATTATAACCAAAAAATTCATCCATGAATGACAACAAAGCATGTCCAGCAGTTGAATCCATGATCATGTCAATATTAGGAAGTGAAAAGTCATCTTTTAAAGAAGCTTTATTGAAGTCACGAATATTTGTATATATCCTAATATGATTATTGAGTTTAGAAACTACAACAATGTTTGAGATCCAAGGATAATAATCAATAGGTTGAATGAAGCCCACATCGAGGAGTTTTTCAAGCTCTGCTTTAACATGCAAGGCTATGTTAGGGTACATTTTTCTTATCTTTTCCCCAATGGTTTTAGCATTTTCATCAAGAACAATGTTGTGTGTCACAATTTTCAAGTCAATTCCTAGCATATCAGAATATTTCCAAGCAAAAATTTCAAGAAAATCATGAAGTAAAGTTGTAGTTTCCTCTTGTTCTTCATCATCAAGGAACTTCCCAATTTTAATAACTTTGTCTTTATCCTCTATGTCTAGTGGCACATCAATTGTATCTCCTAAAGGGAGTGCATTAGATTTACGAACTCCAAACTCATAGGGTTATTCAATGATATCACTTTCATATTGCTTGGTAATGATCATGGAACAAGGAATTCATTTCATGGGAGGAGGAGAGGATGTGTTATCATAAACTCCTAACATTTGTTTAACATTTGTTTCAGAGTTTCATCACTATCAACATACCTCCATGATGGTTGTAAGTTTATATCAAGCAATTTAGGATATTTGATGGTGATTTTATATTTTGGTTGACATGTAATAGTGTTGAAATTCAAAGAGGGTTGGTGAGTAGCTTTTGTTGTCTTGGAAAAAGAATAGCCCAATCCAGCTTTTGTCTCTTGCGTATTCAGTTCTATAGGAACATGAATACCTTGTTCATTTTTTCCACACCCTTTTCCAGTATCCTATTTGTTTCACAAGTTCATAGCCTTTTCCAGAAATTCATTCCATTTTTGTTAGATTAGGTGGGGATTCATAATATATCTCATCAAAATTTGTTGTGTATGTTGCATTTTCATCCAAAGTAGAGGAGATAGATGTTTGAGAAGAATTTTCAAAATTTTGAGTTGAAATGATGGTTGGTTGTTCTTGTTTCTCATCTATCTTTTGTGTGATTATATATTCTCCCATAAATGAAGGTGTGAATTCTAAGGATCTCCAATCAGCACCAAAGAATTTAGATACCGATTCCTCATCGTTTTGTTCATTTTCAAGAGGGTCTATATTGGATGTTGGAATTAATGTTTTCAGAGGACTTGTAGCTGCTTTTTCAAGCTGCAAGCAACTTTCAGGCTCAGGGTTGATTTAAACTCGATAAATGTGATTTTTATAGACATATTTTATGATACGATGATGTTGAAGGCACTACATTCATCCCATGAATCCATGGTCTACCTAAGAGAAGATTATATGAAAGATCATAAGACATTACATGAATAAGAGTTTGCAAAAGTAGCCACCCCAACTATAATAGGTAAAGTAATTATACCGAGTGGTTGCTTTGTTGTATTGTCAAATCCTTGAATGGATATGGAATTAGGTATTATTTGTGATTTATCAATGCACAATCTATTAAGGAGATTCACACTACAAACATTAAGGGTAGAACCATTATCGATAAGGGTTCATTTGATACCTATGCGATTGAATTGAGCAATTATCATAAAGAATTTATTTTGTTTGCACAACTATAAAGGAGGGAGCTCATGTTGATGGAAACTAATGTCTAGATTAGTTTGATTCATTCTATGGATTAAAGCTACCACATCATTCAAATTTGTACCAGGAGGAACTGCAATTTTTTTTAAGGTTGTTTGAAGAATAGAGTGATAATTTGGTGAGTTCTAAAGTAAATCCCAAAGGGAAATCTTTTTAGGAGTATTCTTTAATTGTTCAACAAGATCATACTCCTTTTTGTGTGGGAGGAAGTGAGGAACACTAGGTGGATTGGGTAAAGGTAAAGAGGGTGGGGTTGGTTGCGGCAGTTGCGGATTGTGTCAGGTATTATATGTATGAGCAACAATAACATTACTTGATTGTTGCAACATATTGGTTTTAGGTGGGTAAAGAGTGTACTCAGGTTTATTGGAAGGATGAAGTTTATGCGAGGGTGGGTAAAGAATAAGTTGAGGTTGAATCACATTAACATCCTTAGTTTTAGATTTCTCACAACAAACCTTAGTGGATGATTTGAGTGAGATGAAGTCTTGAAGGGACTCATCTAACAAGTCCAAGTCATCACGACTAAAAGGTTTGAGGGGTAAGCTATAGTCAATTGGTTTAAGAATTTGAGGATAAGCATTAGAGGTGTTAATGTTTGTTATTGTGAGTTTGTCACATCAAACCTTATTGGATGAATTATGCAAGATGGAGTCCTAAAGGGATTCATCTAACAAGTAAAATTCATCACAACCAAAAGGTTTGATGGATACTTTATCATTAAGTGGTTTAGGTTTCTCACTGTAAGGATTAGAGGATGAAGTGAGTGAGAGGAAGTCCTGAAGAACTTCATCTAACTTGTCGACATCATCACTACTAAGGGGCTTGGATGAGATGTTGTTTCTAACTTGAATCATTTGTTTGAAAGGTTGGTTTTATGTTTCTATTTTGTGTGTTTATGTATCGATGAATTTGAACTAAAAGAACTAGGAATGAATACTAAAATGTAAATTTGCAAAAATTTAAGACTATCCATAAATTCCATGAAAGAAAATGATGCTTATGTTAATGAAACATAAGATGAGTGAACTATGACAGAAAAGAAACTATAGAAAACATAAATGTGCAAAGCAATAAACTAAATTTTGGAAACTCTGATTCAAAAATTATAGTCGGACTGATTCGCCCAAGGTGACGAATGAGTCCTAGGGGAGGTATTTTTAGGTGTTTTCTGATTTTTTTTTACTTTTATGAATGTTTTGAGGTCTATAGAATGAAAATAGAGATTGAAAATGCATAATTTTTGAACGATTTAATGAAATGAGATGCAATAAGGAACTCTAAATGATGCTTTCACTAATGCAATTTCAAGAATCCCTAGGATGAAAAGCAATGTAAAATATAATGAAATTAAGTTCTAAGATGCAAATGCAAATCAGAATGATAGGATGTTCAATATGTAGGTTCACCAAAATGAACCATAGATTTTTGAGCACGAGGCTTATAGGCTACTCTTGCACTCTGGGGATGTTTCACCTAAAAGGAGAGAGATAAACCTCATGAAGAATCAATGTGGTTCACTCAAATTAGGAAATGTACTATTAAATCAAGACTAAATGGAATGATCTAAGTGCAACTAAACTAAGTAATTGACCGATTATGAATGTAAAACCTAAGAATTATGCAATGTTTGAAAAACACAATAATGTTTGCAAAAAGCATAAAAAACTAAATAAAAATGTAAATTAAACTAAATAGAGAGTTGTTCTTTAGAATGTGTGCACTTGGGAAATTGAAGAGGATTGGAAAGCAATTTGGAAATTTATCAAATTTGATTTTGAGCTGACTAGCACTCATTCGCCACCTTGGGCGAATCAGTCCCAGGTCAAGGTTCTACCTAGAAACTATTTTCTATCAAGTGGGTCTAGATCTGCATCTAACTCAAAATTGCACCTTAGGAGGGACTCATTTTCCATGCATGGCAAATCAGTCCACTTTCAATTTTTTGTGATTTCAAGTTTTTGTTTTGCGACTTGACACTTATATAGCACTTTCTAAGGGAAACCTAGGTCAGGATCTCAGAAAATTCCTGCAAAACAACTGAAAATTGTCTGTCTAATGGGGGATTTTCCTTGGTGAAACCCCTAGTTGGGTAATTAAACCTTAAATAGAGAAAAAAACTACATAAAACCCTAGCCTTGAGTTTGTTAAAGGCTAGGAAAATCTGAAGTATGTCAAAGGCCCTATTCTATTGTGCTAGAATAAGAAATGAAAATGTGATTTGAGTGATGCAAAAAATCAACCCTAGAAATATTAAAACACAAAAAATAGAGATAAAATGACATGCAAATGGAATGTAAATGAAATGCAAACCTTAATTTGAAGATAGAGAGAAAATGGAAGATGGAATCACTTTGAAACCAAGTGTTTAGGTGTGATTTGATGGCTAGTTGCATCTCCTCAACCTAGATTTATCCATGATTCACCATAGGAATCAATCATCAACCCTTTACAATGTTGAATCTTGTTCCAAAAATTGAGCTTCAAGACCTGCAAAAAACATACTTTGCTGCCCTAAAACTTCAACTTTGCTAATGAAACTTATTGTAGAAGACTTGACTATTGGATTTCCTTTTGTGAAATGACTAAAAGATGTGTAAAATGACTTAAAATAAGTATTTATAAGCAAAAACACTTAATTTTCCCATTATTTAGACCTAAGAGGCCGACATTCACCAGAAATTTAAGTTGAATGAATTAAATTCCCGCTCAAAATTGAATTTTTCCCTCAAAAGGGACTCATTCACCACCCTTGGTGAATGGGTCCCACCAAAGGGGACTCATTTGCCCAAGGTGGTGAATGGGTCCCACTACTAATTTTTGAAGGTGGGCTTTCAGGATATGAAAGTATTAAGTGTTGTTTATTGGGTTTTAAGTGAGTTTTTATGCAAAACAAGCCTCGAGATAAAAAAAATAAATGGATCTTAGGGGCTTATAAATGCTATTTTGAAGGGTTAATAGTGTAATGGAACTTAAAAGTAGGTCCAATTAGACGTGAAATTGTCTCTTTTGTCAAGAGGGTCCAATTTTCTGCATCACACCTTAACTCTTCTGCTTCTACCTGGATCCTCTGAAGATCATCAAAATTTTGGGATTAGGAATCATTTAGCTCTCTTCTTAGATATTCAATTTCAGTGCAAAGTTGAACTTGTTCACTCTAATCATCTGCAAGCAACCTAGATGATTTTCCTTGCTAGCCTTGATTTTTCTTTATGCGGGTCACTTCAACTTCTCTGGCTTGGATCTCATTTTGTAGTCTTCTTACTATTTCTTTTACATTTTCCAACTCCACCTCGCGCTTCTTTAATTTCTTGTCCAACCTCTCATAGTCATCATATACTACCTTTTGTTTGGCTTTGGCTAGGATCACTTTATCACACATGCAAGTTTCACTCAAGTCTAGGCCAATGACATGAATGTTGTAATCTTCCATCTGCATTTTCCCTTCAGTCTTTGAAATCAGTAGCTTCATGGTGGTAATAAGTAGAGAGTTTCACTCTTCATTGAAACAAGCTTCAATCTTCTTTGTAGCATGCTTCTTGACATTTTTTGACAATATTTTCTACTTCTTGGCCTGTCGGCCCTATTTGGTAGCATTGAAATGCCCCTAAAGAGTCTAAGGGACATTGACGCTTTGTGCTACAATGGAATCACTGGGGGGTAGCCTAAAAAAGGTGACAATAGGGGAAGGTTCAGATGTGTGAACATGGGGGGATGCAAAAGGTAGCATGATCATGGAAAAAGGTGGAATGCCAAATTGAGCATGGGGAAGACTAGTAGGGGTAAATACAAAAATAGGCTGATGGAGAGGTGCCTTCCTTGAAGTAGATAGACTAAGAGTAATGGGTAAAGTGGTGGTTTCAACCATTCCAATAGGGGCCTTTGGCAGGTCAATTAATGACACAACGGTCATGGAAGATGATGTTCCTTGAGTGCATGGGATGGTTTCAGTGGATTCATTGAAAATGGCTGGGGGCACATTCAAAATTACTAGTTTGAGGGCCAAGGATGGAGGATTCCTTTCCATGGGAGGAGGAAAGGGATTGACCAAAGATACGAAAATAGGAAGAAAAGGGGGAGAAAAACTTACCTGAGCCATAGTGGATGAAACATTTTTTAGGATGGACTCCACTTCTTCTTCTTGTTGGACCAGTACATCAAGAGCACCTAGATGTTGGATCCTTCTTCATTTTCTATGATTAGAACTAGCATGTTTCAATCCTCTAACTATAGAGTCCTCTAACACTTGACCTTCAACGGCCAATTAGGATCCCCTTGGAGAACGTTGGGCCCTTTTTCCTTTACTTTAGGTGCTGGAGGTAGATGGAGCTTGTGAACCCCTTTTCCATGAGTCTCTCTTGCTTTTAGACTCCTGAGGTCTAGAAACCTAAAGTGGGACCCATTCCTCATTGATTTCATGGCTTTTCTTGAGATTTCTATTATTAGAATCAACCTCCTTTTCATATAGGTCCTCAAATTCATCATCTTGGGAGAATTGTATGACTGGGAGGTTGAGGAAATGCAACTCTTGTCAAAACCTCCAAAAATCTAACTTCTTTCTTTCTGACCAACCTCTTTTCTTCAACTGTGTATTGAGAGACTTTCCCATTAGGAGATTCCTTTGATACTCTGCCTGCAGCTCATAGAAACTTAACCATTTTGGACACTCTTCTAGAATGTGAGCTAGGTCAGTGTATACCTCCACGCTTTCTTGACATAGGTTTCCTCTTCTCTAGAAATACTCCCTAACCTCATGTGTTAAACTAAAAGGACTGTTTGGGTTATAATTCCACTTTCCAAAAATGAGGACCAAACCCAAGGCCACCAGTAAATTCATGATCTCATCCTTAGCTCTTTATTTAGTCAATATTAATTGACTCTTAACAATCATGAGAGGAAGATCGTAAAGCTTTGTTTTGTTCCTTCCAACACCATAAATCCTATCAAAGGTGATTACTTGGTGGCATGCCTCCAACACAAAGACCCTATTATTTACAAATTTTGGGAGTTAGAAAACCTCCCTGGGAAAGCCATGAAACCTAAGAAATGTGAAATCCTTACCCAAGAAATAATCCAACGGGATAGGTGGATTCTCTATCCATTCTATAACCTCTCGAGAGAAATGGCCAATGGGGCGAGGCAACAAATCCTGGAGTATCAGCCTCAGAAAATTTCCTACAAACTGATAATAATCTTCTATCCTTGAAAGCACAGGGGTCCATATAGAAACTGGATGCGTACAACCCCTTTCATCTAGCCTAGACACTAGTATATTCCTCCCCAGCCACTCAAAATTCTAATGTAAAAGTAAATGAACTAGGACAGAAGAATACCTAAATTTAGACTCAATGCTATAATTATTCAGGTGTTCCCTAATGTTCCTAGCTATTACTTCAGTGAAATCATAGTATCTCTAGACCTTTTTCCTTTTGAGCATAATTCCAAGGGAAAACTAGAAAGGGTTAAACTCTTCATCATCATCGAGGCCAAAAACCTAGGCCAACATTGAGAACGTAGACAATGTATCCTTCTTAAATTTCTTGTGCAAAAGAGGTTAGTGAATGTGTCCTTTCTGTGGGCTTTCCTTTGTCTCATCCTTTTAGAAACTTTTTTTCCTGAACATGTATTCTCCTAGGGAATCCATCTACTCTTCATCAAAAATTTCAGCACCCTAGCTCATAGGGATACATAGCATATCTTGTATAGCTTTGGTAGAAATGGTAATATTGATCCCACAGCTCTCTATGGCCTCTACAATTTTGTTAAAAAAAGTTGCACATGCATCAACCAGATCTAGGCACAAATGTATAACAGGTAGCATAAACTATGGCAAACCACTATTCTAGAGCCGAAACACAAAACTGTTTGACGGTTCATGCTCCAACACCTCTAAAATGCACCTTCCCTAAATTTTTTAGGGTTGGCCAACAACTGAGGGTTGAAAACATTATCAATGATGTCTTGCACCACCTCTCTTGAATGTGTTTATCAGGTTGGAATTTCCTACAGTGCTCAAATGGTTGTTCTTCTACTCTTGGGGCAATGGCGAACAAGTAGTGCCCAAAAACATCAGCATAACCAGGTCTTATGTTGGAAACTATAGATTTCCTATCAGAGGTAGATGCTTCCGCCATGACTATATGACAAAGTTGTAGAGATCTTCTCAAGTGATAATTGCTACTTTCCTTTTTCTTCTTTAGAAAAATCTACTTTTGAGTGCAATTAATTCTATTACTCATGCATGTAGTTAAGACTACGTTGTTATCATTGGTCCATTAAATGCTGCCACTAGGGCAATACATGTGAACATGAGATCCGTATCCTTTGGGAATGTTGAGAATGCCGCAAGAATGGAATTAGTACATTCTCCCCACCACCTCTTTTACAAATAAATTTATTACATTGAAAAGCATACTTTTCGTCATACGAAACGTGCTGAGGTGATATAAGGTACTCTTGAAAAGATGTGCCCATTAATTTGTTAGAGTTTTAGCATGTTAATCCATGTCTTTTCTTATTAGTAAGTTGGCTAGCACTGATGATGATGAAGGACACATGTCAACAATCAACATATCAGAGCATTTACTCCCAACGCCCAAATTTATTTCTCAAGGCATTCCATCAGATCCTCTATATGCTTTATCTACCTTGCTTCATTCTATCTTAAAACTTTCCATTGTCATCCGACCAAAAATAAACATTTTGTTGGTTGAGTTTCTTGAAACCTTTTCTATATAGAGCTACACCACCTTTTGCAACATTCATTTGAACATATAGTCTCTTAAGTTAGCTAAGTTCCACTTATTTCCATTATGCCATAATTCGATACTTTATCAGAATGTCTACTGGCTTAGGTACCCCTATTCGTCTCCTTCCATGGAGACCGCAACACTACTTCGTAGGAGAGGTCAGTAGTGCCCGAATCAAGCGCTTGGTACAAAAATGTGACCCCCTTGTCTTGGTAGAGTTCAAGTGGGTAGTTGGCATAGACTATATTAATAATGAGAACCAACTTTAGAGAAATTGCAATGTGCTTTCCTGCTTCATGGCCTCACTGCTAGACCTGAATGTGTCCAAGCCTATGATAATTGAATTGTGCCACAAGATGTTCAACACTTCATTGATGGAAGGGCTTGGAAGTATAGTGCAAGTGGCCATCCCCAACATTGGTATTCTACTATGGACCTTTGAATGCACATGGACTTCGACATAGATGTACTTTGGTTGCCCTTCCTCTTTGATTTTCACACCATAGACGTTGAGATGCACCACTGCTCCTCTCAGCTAGCGGCCACTTTCCTGCTACAGGAGTATAGCATGGAGAACATTCTGGGGATCTCTTGGAGGAAGTACTTCAACTTTTTGGTATAGATTCATGGTGAGTAGACCCTAGGTTTTCACTATGTGGCTCACATGTGTTATGTGTCCACCCCCTTTTTTGTGTCCTAATAGATAAAAACATTGAAGAAGAAGAAGAAGAAAAAGAACCCAATAATGAGCCCTTTCCTTTGACTACAATAGCTGGAGGCTTAACTTTGTTGTTTTCTACTCATTTCCTCCCTTTTGCTTCTTTTTACTCACTACTTCTTTTGGTTTTTTCTTAAGAGAACTTCATGTCCAATTCTAAGCCTTGGGTCATGTATTATATTGTAAATTCTTAATGAATATAATATAATACAAATTTTTGTTTCTTTAGTGTTCTTCTTTAGTTGGTCTATTCTCAAAATTTTAAAATATGTACAATTTTTTTACATATGGTACATAACTATTAATTTTTTTTAAAGAACTATGCATTTTAATGGAAAATATTTAGATAAATATTGTTCACCGGTATATCTAAAGTGTTTCCCTCCATATCTTCAAGCTCGTACATGTTATTTTCTTTGCATGCACTGATTTGGAAAAGTCATTTCCACAGTGCTTCAAATTTTATGTGTTGCCCTAGTTTTACAGTACGTTCATTTTACTTTAGCACTAAGCTCCCTTCTTTGAATTCTGTGTTAGAATTCTTTGTGTGAAACCATTGCTTGATTTTCTACTGGTGATTGATCATGGCTTCATGAGCTTTCTCTCTATCTTCCTCTAGTTTGAGGAGTTTTTCCAACCATACTTCCATTCGACCATCTTCTTCAATCTCTAGGGATTTCAATAGGGCTTTACGTACACCACCTCATAAGGGGAGATCTTTAGAATTTGATTGAGAGTAATTTGATCTGCCCACAAAGTAGCTCGTAGATGTTTATGCCAATCCTTTTTTTGTTCTAACCCAATATGCTTGGTTAACCTAATTAGGTTTTTGTTGGTTGATTTTGTAAACCTATTCCCTTATGGGTAATAATTTGATGAAGCCTTCAGGAAAATACCATATCTGATAGCAAAATATGACATTCCTGATTCCACAAAAACTCAGGCATTGTCAGATATAACTATAGACACTTAAAAATGACCTAGGCCTGCAAGCTCTATTTTACCACTTTCGTCCTAACATAACTATAAACATTTTAATTATGTCCTTGGTCCACATTCGACTATTAATTAAATAATTCATAATTATTTGATTAATTCATGTCTGTTTATTCTTCATGATTATAAAATAAATAAATTTTATTTATTTATTAAATACGTCATTAATTGTCCAAGTCTTCCCCTAATTAAATAAATTTCTTAATTTATTTAATTACCTTTCTTCATTTATTTCTTCTTGATTATTAAATAAATGAATTTCATTTATTTATTTATATATCACTAATCCTCATAATTAAATGAATTTATTAATTTATTTAATTACTAATCATATATGCAAAATTAAATAATTATCTTTAATTATTTAATTGTCAAAATTAACATTTCTCTCATTTTAAATAAGTTAATTATTTAAAATGATTTCACATTCTTAACTGACAGTTCATTTTAGTAAATAATCTGAAAATTGATTATTTATTATCTCATAAAATCCATATTTTGAATTAATTTAATTCAAAATGGTAACTTTCTTCCAAAAATTAAGTAATCAAGCATATTATTGATTTTTCAAATCTGATCTTTAGTTCAATTCTTATCTTCTTGATTTTTCAAATCTCACAAATCAGGCAGTCTTTATCTTCTTGATTTTTGAAAATCTTTATTTTTCTAATTAATTATCTCATTTATTCTCCACCGCTGATTTGATTTTCTCAGATGACATCTCGACCACTCACTTAATTATTTTTCCCTAACCCTGATAGGTATTGTCACATTAAATCTTGTCCTCTAATTTTAGGCTTTTGTCAAAAGTCGATCTCGTCCATCCATTCAAAATGGCATTTTCTATAAAATGCTATTTTTCTCTCATTTTTAGATTACACACTTAGATTTTATTATTCTGGCACATTCATATTAGAGTTATTTAGTATTTTGAGAATCATTTGGTCATAGGCATAGGCATAGGCATTTATTTTAAATCCTTCAAAACTTGCATAGGAAAATGTCATAATTGAAATGCTCACACACTCAATCTAAGGGCAACATATACTACAAGCTAGGAGGTGCTATGGAGGTAATCATGGAAGATTTGAGGAACAAGTATAATCGTTCTTTCTTTTAAATTCCTTTGTACTTCATAGTTCTTTGGGTTTCTTAGTCTTTATTGATTTGCTAACAACTAATCCAACCTAAAATTTAACCCTTAGATACAATAACAATCTTGGGCAGGCCAAGCCTGGCTACTAGCTCTTCAAGGAAATTGAAAATGTTCCCCTCTATGATGTATTCTTGCACACTAGCTTCAAAGCCTTTTAGGGTCCTCAAATGGGATGCAATAGGATTCTTTTCATTATCTTCCTCATACCTCTGAGTGAGCACATAAAATATATTGTGTCAGCCACTATACTTGTAGAGTAGAAATCCTTTGGAAAAATCTGGGCTAACCAATGTCGAGGCTTTGGAGAGGGCCGTCTTTAGTTGCTTGAAATCCATTGTGCCCTTGGAAGTCCACTTGAAAGGTAGGTTCTCCTTAAGCATTAGGGTGATCAATCGTGCAATGCTTGTGAAATTTGATATGAATCTATTGACAAAATTAATCTTTCCCAAAAAATATTGCAGCCCATTTGTCATTCGGACCCTTTCGAGATCTATTGCTATTCTATCATTTGATAGTACAAAGCCAAGAAGCTTTCTTTGAGGCACTCCGCAGACATATTTTTTTGAATTGAAAGAAATCCCAAATTATTGGTATTTTTGGAAAAACTTTTCTAGATGATCGAAATGATCATCTTTGATCTAGAAAAGACTATTAGGTCACCCATATCTATGAGGATAATTTGGTTGATCAATCCTTCTAAAGAAATGTTCATTTCCTATTGAAAAGTTGTACCAGCATTTGAGAGTTTGAATGACATCTTTGAATATGCAAACATTCCCCTCTTAGTGGTAAATGTCATCCCATGTTGTTCAGATTCCTTCACATAGGCTTGATTACATGTTAAGAAACCATCTAACAAGGAGAACATCCCTGATCTGGTTACAATTTGTAAAATCTACTCCATCAGTGGCAAGGGGTAATGGTCTTTTATTGAAGTCCTTTTTAAGTCCCAAAAATTGACACAAAGTTAGATATCACCATTCCTTTTCCAAACTGGGACCATATTTGACACCCAGGTGGAATATTTGATAGGGAATATGATCTTTGATTCAACCCACTTGGTGAGATCTTGTCGTCAAGGCTTCAACCTTTAGGTTGACTAGCCTTTATTTCTATTGGACAGGATTGGATCCTTCTGCCAGGTTAATGGTATGCTGAATTATGCCTGGGTCATACCCTCTGAGGTCATACATGAAGCATAGATCCTTCAACCTTCTCTTGTCCTTGCAAGGGACTTCCCTTCCAACTTTAAGTTTTCTATCACTTATGATGTCAAGTTCTTCATAGTCCCTTGAATATGTAGAAAATATTTTCTTTCCATTCCTTGCATCTTTGGGAAGATTCCTCCTTGGTGGTGAATAGCTGGAAGTTGTCCTTGATTTTTGTATGAAAGAAATAATTTGAATGTTGTCACCCAAAACTTGCCAATTTTGATCGTTGTCGGGAATTAAGGGTCAAACAATGAATTGCACTGTGCTTTGCTTTGTCGGGTTAGAAACTAGTTCAAATTATGGACCGACAAGAGCCATTCGATCAGCAATACTACTTTGTGATCGAGGGATCACTTATATGTTGAAATATTTGAAACTCTTGATGAGATCCTATATCCTATGTGTGTAATATCTCATCCTTGCATTCTTTGCAGTCACTTTTCCATGAATCTAGATTACCACTAGTTTTGAATCTCTGAAAGCTTGTATCCTCTGCACGCCTATCTGCTCTACTAGAATCAACCTGTGAACCAAAGCTTCATATTTGACATCATTGTTGGAGCATGAGAATTGAAAATGGTAGCCCCTGGGGGTCTCTGATCCTGTTGGAGACACTAACTAGACACTCACTCCAAAACCAACTTTGCATTTGGCACCATCAAAATATAAGGTACATAAATGATTATCATCCGGGTCATCGGATTTCCCCTAATCCTTCATTAATTTTAGAAAGATTTGATCACCATCAAAAATTATATAGGTTCCTAGCCCTGTCACATGGAAGTTTCCAAATGGATTAGAATCAATGAATTGGTTGAGCACTACTTCTTCCTTAGGAGTCCACTCACTTGTATCTTCTTCATCTTCTATCATTTCTACATAATATCTCTCTTCGTGAGAGACAAAGGTATGTGCAGCCCCAAAGCATAGATTTGCATCATTCGTAATATGTTTGGGATGCAAGGATTCAGATAGGATCTTCATCTTCACCCCATATTTGGTTCTCAATATCAGGTGGGACCAGTCAAGTGCCAATTATCCACTGAGATTTGCAGTGAAATCCATTGAAAGAAACATTTTGAAGACCAGAGGAATGTCTATCACTACTACTTCTTGCATGACTATTTGGCTTGGGTAGGAGAAAAGGGTTAGAGAAAGATTTTTTATCTGACCAAAATTTAGAACCTTCTTCACATCTAGTTGCATGATTTCTTTTTCAAAGGGCTCATACTTAAGCTTCAAATCATCTACCACTTGTTTTGGCATAACAGTTGTGCTATCCCCTGAATCAATCATATTATTATGCAACATTTTGTTTGCCATTATTAGTGTTAAAAAGAAAGGTGTGGGCTTTGTTCTACTTACCTCTTTTTCTTTTATTTTTCCTACATCATTTGCATAAGCTATTACTTTTAGAGCCTGAGGGGGTAGCACATATCCATTGTCTCTACTTTGATTGCATGATTAAGTTGAATTTGCCTGTGGGATTTGTTCTTCTTCCCTTTAACACTTCTTGAAGCAACATTTTTTGTTCAAGAATTGATATGACGTCCCACAATGATACATTTGTAGGAACCTTCTTCAATTGCTCCACCACGTTAAGCATCCCAACTGTTTGGGCCTTGGGCTTAAACGGTGGTATTTCTCTCATTTTTGAAAGAAAACATTTCAACATGATTGGGCTTGGTGTTTTTCTCATCTCTTTCTCCACTAATGGTGTGTTATGTGGCTATGAAAAAGGTCGGACGATGGTCGATGAAGCCTTATTTTTCTATGGGAATGGTTGATGCAATTGTGGACGTGGAAAAGCTTCTTGTACATACTCTCCTGCAAGCCTTCTCTTCGATCTTTTGTTGTAATCTAACTGCATTTGTGGAACACTATTCATCGGAGTTTCATTTATGAACACAACCTCTTCCTCTTCTAACCATGAGAAAAGAGCTTGGTCAGGCGCAATGTCTAGCTCCTACTCTAGGGACATCCCTTGTGTTTGTGCTTTGAAACGAGCATTTTCCATTTCGGATGATTCATACTTTTCTACATTCAAGAGCATTCCCTTGCTTCTATGTTCTGCTACCCTCTATTGCATATTCTCCCTTGGGAAATTTTTAGGCATATGGCTATTGTTGCATGGGAAGTACCAAACATTTTTCGTCTTCCACCAAATTTTTCTGGCTCAGGACTAACTCTTTACTCGAGCTATCCTTGACTATCTGCAATGGCATGGTGGTCAAAACTATCTGATTTTCCAACGTCTATTGACCTCCTCATCTAGAGGATCTTTGATATGGATTATGTTGATAAGAAGGCTTCCCTTTTCCATAGGCTTGTGTGGTTTGATTCAAAAGCATCACTTGCTATCGTTTGATGATGAGCAACTCATTAGTGAAATTCCACATGAGATTCTTCATGTTGCTAATATCTGCCACTATTGAGGAAAAACCCGACACACTAGCTTGAGTAGTGGGATGTACATTCATAGACTGTGGGATGACCGACATTAATTGTGTCACGAGAGTGCTTGGAGTGGCTTCTTCTCAAGGACCATCAGATATTTCTACAAACATTGGCATTGACAAATGAGGTGGAAGCTTTCCAGCATTGATTAGATTGTTTTCTATGTGCACTACCACCTTGTATGCATCTAGAAAGATATCCCCTCCCATGGAGGTTATCATGACTATGATATCCAGCTTGAAGGCCTTCAAATAGATCATGAATGCCATTGTGGTCTGAGGTCAAGTAGTCATGGGGATCCTTTGCTAGGTCTTATAGAATCTGGTGTTGAAGTCACTCATGGCCTCATGCAGAGCTCTCTTGATGGTAAGTAGTTGTTGTAGCAATGAGGAGTTCTCTCCTTTATCTAAGAAGCATTTGAATAGGTGCTCTCCAAGTCAGTTTCAGGAGATGATAGAACCTGAGGCCAAAGTTCAATACCAATCTTGGGCCTTTCCCTTAAAAGAGGCAGATAATAGCCTCAATGTGATGTTCTCCTTTGATATGTTATGTACCCTACATACCTCCGCTATATCTTGAAAGTGTTTAGAAGGGGTTTTGAAGTCTTCTCTAGAGAATCTTGGAATAACCATGAGTGTGTTAGTAGGTATAGTAGGCTATACATCTGGGGGTGTGGGAGGCTGTAGTGGACTACCACTATCCCATGTTACAAAATTTCTATGAGCAGGGGGAGGTACGTGAGCCATAGAGAAAATATTCCTATGAATTGGATAAACAGGTAATCTTATTTGGAAGTTTAAGCCTTTGGGTAGAGTAGATAAGGGTCTGAAGGTTGGGCTCTTCTTTCTCTATTACTTCTTACAGGTGATACAGAACTTGTAAGTCTTCTCCTTCTAGGTACTAAGGTAGGTAACTGAGAATGTTGGAGATGACCTCTCGAAGATGCTCTTGTTTGGACTCTGGGCATCAAACTTCCAGTTTCCTTCCTTAGCTTGATTCAAGAAATATTTCTAACTTCTAATTATGCATTTGGAAAAAAATTTGACCCACGAAGCATGCCAGAAAAAGAATTGTTGATCATAAAATCTTGTACCCCTTCAATAGTCTTACGGGAAATTCAGCGAGTGGGGGACAAATTGTGTCTCATTGAATACCTCTAGGATTTTTATAGAAAGCCAACTCTTCTTCAGGTTTTGGAGATAAGGGGAGAAGGAAATGTAGACATCAAACATAAAAGGTGATGCGCCAAATCTTTTACAACATTTCAAACCCAAATCATTCCTATGAATGATATAATTAGACACAAAATGCCACAACCCTTCATTATTGGAAAGAAAAAAACAAAAAATGCTAACTTCAAGCATAGTACATAATTTCAAATATTTTTGTAGGTAGTGCTCATTAAGGTCTAATCAAACATAAATATTTCTTATGAGTAACAAAATAGTATCTCACAAATCACATGAACTATTCCTCCTAATACAACATAACACTATAAAACAACTTTCAAAAAACCATAGAATTCCAATGACTTAATCTAGTTTTATTAAGCTACTACTCTACCATACGAGCATACAACATGGAAATCAGCTACTTAAACTATCCAAATTTAGCTTGCAAGACATAGTGTTTCATTCAAAATGATAATACAAAGATAGAAAACTTGAAAAGGACATACATGCATAGTCTCAATAATTTCTCCTCAATAGTTCATGCTTTTAAATATCAAATGAACTTTGAAACAGAGGTCAGATGTCAATTTGGCAATAGTTTAAACCTTAAGAGATATAGCATTCCAAAGAAAAATAGTTCTACAACTTTTCTTCTGAAAATAATTCTAAAACCCTAAGAAAACTAAAGAAACTTTTTTTTAACAAAGAAACTGTAACTTGGAATCCAAGCCCCCATTGTGTCATCGCACTCCTTATATAGCCATCAAAATAAGAAAACACCACCTCAACAAAAAAATGAATACTGCCAGGTGTTGACAGTTAATGACACACAATCCGATCATAGATCTTTGGTTAGGTTGCAACAATATTTTCTCATCAATTCTCAACTACCACATTGATGTTTTTTAGATATTTAGCAAAGATGGAGGCCCGTAAAGGATCAAATCCTAGAAACAACAGCCTCGAAAAAGGTCTAGTTGACCGATCACATCATCTTGAGGCACTGACTCAAAATTTCCATCCCAAAAACCAAGAAAAGAAATAGGCCAACCAACTCTGAAAAACTCCCCAAACATATCACTCTGTAGGAGATGCAATCTACCCATGACCAAGAGGTGATGTGTCAACAAGGTGGAAACTTCTAAGTTCATGACTATAGCTCCCAATAAAATGCCCAAAAAGTTAACACATGTCCTGAACTCTCTCCCAAAAGGAAGATGAAAGATGAAATTTGTGTAGCCACCATGTAGCACATTGCACAGGGCACCCAAAATTTGAAAACATTTATACAAGTCAAAAATGAAAATGACTAAGGAAAAAATGCTTCATAGATAATAATCCTCTTATTGATGTGAAGATGATTGGGGCTAAGTTTACTTGGTCCAACAGGTGTGTTCGTGTAGAAAATATTCAAGTTAGGTTGGATAGAGCTTTGACATCAGTGTCTTGGTTTGTGGATTTTTTTGTTCCCTTTCCTCTATTACAAGATGTAGGTCTCACCATTTCCCTATCTCTTTTTTGGTTGATAGGCTTGGGGGTAAGAAGAATTTTCCTTTTTGATTTGAAGCTATGTGGTTAAGGGATCTGAGGTTTATGGATTGTATTAAGAAATTATTTCAAGTGAACACTGATGGCAATTTAATGTTCAGAGTAGCGAATAAGTTGACTTTTGTAAAAAGAAATATCAAGAAATGGAATAGAGAATCATTTGATCATATTTTTGAATCTAAGAATTTTGTTATTCAAAGGTTGGATGGTATTCAGGATGCCATTTAGACAAAGGGTTTATTAGAAGACCTCTAGTGCAAGAGGATGGCCTTCTCACTCAGTTGCATGATATTGTTGCAAAATAGCAAGATTTTTGGAGGAAAAGATCTCCTGTAGTTTGGTTAAAGTCTGGGGACCACAACTCCAAGTTCTTTCATCTTAGTGCCCTTGAGCATAAGTCATATAATATAATCTCCTCGGTTATGGATGATGGCTTGTTGTTGGAGGATGAGGAGGCTATTAGGAGAGTGGCTGCTAATTTCTTTGAGCACCTACTTAAGGATGATCTTGTGTGGGACCATAATAGTGTGGAGGCTTTGTTGGATGTTATTCCCCATCTAGTTTTGGAGGACCTGAATAGGGAGCTCACTGCTATCCCTTTTTCCTTGGAAATAAATGAGGCAATCTTTTCTTTTGAGGGGAATAAGGCCCTGGGCATGATGGTTTTCCTTTTCTATTCTTTCAGTCATGCTGGGAGATTGTTGTAGAAGATGTGATTAATGCCATCAAGGAGTTCTTTGGTTCTAGAAGATTACTTAGAGATTTGAATGTGACCTTCATTTTCCTGATTCCCATATCTGTTGATGCTAATAGCTTTGGTGAGTATCATCTGATCAATCTTTGTAACTCTTTTTATAAATATTTTTTGATGGTGCTTGCTGCTAGAGTGCAAAAGTGTCTTTCGGTTATGATCTCTAAACAACAAAGTGGTTGTGCCAAGGGTCGTTAGATCCTAGACTCTATAATAACTGTGCATGAAATTTTTCATTCCTTTAATGCTTCTAAGAAGTTGATCTTCTTACTGAAACTGGATCTTCTCAAAGCTTATGATAGGGTTAACTAGAGATTTATGTTGGAGGTGTTGGATCGCTTTGGTTTCTGTTGGAATTTTCTTCAACTTGTTGATTATCTCATCTCTACTCTACCTTTTTTAGTGTAGGTGAATGATTCTCCTTCCCCTTTTTTTTGAGCATGTGGTCTAAGATAGGTAGATCCTATCTCTCCATTTCTTTTCATCTTGATGGTAGAGGCTCTTGGTAGAAATATCCAGAAGGCTTTGTTGATCGAGTCATTGAAGGGCCTTTCTCCTTCTTCTAGATGTAAACTTGTTACCCATCAACAATTTGTTGATGAAACTATTCTAATTGGTGAATCCTCTATCTATGAAGTGAAAACTATGAAGGGGTTGATTGAGGCTTACGAGAAGGAATATGGTCAACGTATTAATCTTCCTAAGAGTCAATTTTTTTCCTAACACTCTTAAAGCTCTATAGTTAAATCTTTCCAGGATTCTATTGTGCAATAGGGGTGACCTCCCCTCTACTTACTTGGGGATTCCTTTATGTATTTCTAAGATCCTAGAGTCCTTCTAGCTAGTTCTGTTGGATAAATTTAGTAGAAAGTTGGCAGGTTGGAAAGGGGCACTTCTCAGTCAGGTGGGGAAGGTGCAACTCATTTCCTCTACTCTTCAAAATCTTCCTCTATATGCAATGAGACATTTTAGAATTCCTGTCAAATTTGAAGAGAAAATGGAACAAATAATGAGAAGATTTTTGTGGTCGGGTGTTGAAATCAAAGCTAGAATTTATCTTGTGGCTTCGGATTTGGTTTGTAAACCAAATAAATGGGGTGGTCTTGGCATCAAAAATTTAAAATATTTGAATAAATCTCTCTTGTCAAAGAATTTTTGGAGGCTCCTTAATGGGGAAGTGAGGTGGGCTGCCCTAGCTAGTAACAAGTATTTGCATGGCTTTGGGAGATCCTGGAATATGTTGGCCTTTGATGATATTCCTTTTGGCTCTTATTTTTGGAGGAATATTGTTCATTGGAAGGATTTGATTGTTAATGGTGTTAGATATATGTTGGGTGATGGTACCAAAATTCTCTTTTGGGAGGATTCTTGGTGTGAATTTAAACCTTTGATCAATCTTCCCTAGGCTCCTCCCATTGTTCCTATTTGTAAACAACTTTTTGGCATTAGGGTAGTAGATTATTTTCAAAATGGGAAGTGGAAAAATTTCCAAGATTGGGACCCATCATTGAAGGTTCTAAAGGACTTATTGTGCAATGTTTGTATCATAATTTTTCCTAGGTCAGATAGGGTTGTTTGGGCTCCTTGTGCTAATGGTAATTTCTTGGTGGATTCTAGCCTTGTTAATTCGATGGAAAATCCTGATTCTCTTCCTTTTTGGTGGTATTTATGGAACAAGAAGCTAATTCCCAAGGTTGCTTATGCAAGGTAAAGTCTTAACACAAGACAATCTCTATAAAAGGGGATTTGCAATTCCTAATAAATGTGCTCTTTGTGAAGCTGATGCTGAGAGTACTTTCCATATATTTCTTGGGTGTGATTTTTCCTCTATTCTTTGGAGTAAATTTCTTAGTCTTTGGAATCTAGATTAAGTCTTCTTGGAATCCCTTGATAATTTTGTTGACCAGTGGAAGTACCCCCCCCCACCTCCCCTATTCTTTGATGGCTTTGGGATCTTATGGCCCCACATATTGCATGGGGGTTATAGAAAGAATGAAACAACATAATATTTCATGATTATAAGCTCAAAGTTGACATTCTTTTCATTAAGATTTGTGAAGTGATTCTAGAGAATTTTTCTCTCATTGATTTTGAGTCATCTCATTGTGCCCTTGTTGCATGTTTGGTTGGGTATGACCACTTGGTGATTTCAAATTGGAAGGTCCCCTCTATTCCTGCTACAAATTATAATTCTAAATTAAATGATAGATTGAGTACTAAGTGGAAACCACCTCCTGGAAGGTGGGTTAAAGTTAATTTGATGGGGAAAGGAAGGGTAACCTTGGGTCTATAGGTTGTGGGGGGTGTTGAGGAATGAAAATGACAGACTCTTAGGAGTAGTAGCACTCTCGTTGGGAATCAAAAAAATCACTGTGCTAAGGCAGAGGTTATGTTTATAAGCATAAAATATACTATGGATAGGGGTTACTCTAAAATACGGGTTGAATGTGATTCTTTGAATATCATCAACTATCTATGTGGAACTCATAAGCCTAGTTGGAATGTGGATCAATTAATTAAAGATAATATAACCATGTTAAGTTCTTGTGAAGAGACTCACGTCTCTCACATTTTTTGAGAAGGAAATTCTTTGGAATATTTTTTTTTCAATGTCAGGTTAAATGAGTATCATGTGTGGGAGGAGGATTGTTTCCTTCCTGAGAAAGCTAGGATCTTAATAAGAAATGATGGTGTTGGTTGGGTTGATGTGGTGGTAACATTTAATCTTTAGTACCAATTCCTGACTCACACACTTTGCAGGTTTTGTATGGATTGTTAGCATTCAGTTGAGCAATTATCACAAGGGTTTTCTTCTTCTAGTGTTTGAAGAGATGGGTAGTGACAAAAGAAGAATAGAGTTGCATCTTGTGCAAGCCTAAAAAAGAAAAAGAAGCTATGGAAGATTCTTTGTCACAAGAATTTTATGCCATTTTTAGAAAGATTGCGTGGGCATGACACAAATGCCTCGGTGGAATTTGTTTCCTGCTAGCATAACCACAAGCTTTAAATAAAGGGTTTGGTAATGGATGTAATGAGGAGTTGATTGTTACTATTTCTGGGATACTAATGGTTGGCCATAATTTTTACAAGGACAAGAAGAGAAATGAGGAAGTGATGGCCCAATTCTTCAAAGATGATGAATGAAAAAAAAATGATTAAGATGGAAATTTGGGGCTATGAGTGCAAGTCCCTCAAGAAGATATGGGTGAATGTTACAGAGGTGATAATGTGCTATGTGACTTTGGAAGGTAGGTTTACTACTATCCTAGGTCACCATTTCACTTTTTTAAATCATTGTAGGTATGGGTTGTTTATCTCCTTTTTGTTATTTCTATTGTCTTCCATGGAGGTTTATGTTTATGCTAATTTAAAGAAAAAGATGGATCCGGTCCACAATGAGGGTCTCATTCTTTTAATCATGGATCATGTTAAAGCTCTTCTTGCTTCCCCTACTATTAAGGGTAAGGAGAAGATTCCAAGTGAAGTTTTTAGTTTGTCTAGCTCAGATACCAACATTGTTGAAGAAGAGTGGAATGAAGAGGATGATGATGGTTCCCCATCCCATGTGACTACCTCCTTGAAAAAGAGGAAGAAGGGTAGCCTTAAAAGCAATTAGGCAGCTAAGAAACTTGTTCTTTCTAACAATGAGGACACAGAGGTGGGCTTAGACGAGTCATCTCCTAGGAATGTGGATTTAGCTATTGGCCAGGGAGAAGTCGAAGGTTGAGGTAATGAGAAGGGTTTGTAGGAGAATGTGTTGGCTACAGGGGCTAAGGATAAGTTGAGGAGGGTGTCCAAACGCATTGCCAAATTGAAGATCCAGGCCTTGAAAGTATTAGTAAAGGATACCAAGGTGATATGTGAGGAGAAGAATTCTAGCGAAAAAGGAAATGGAAGTTGATGACTCCCAGGTTCATAGCACACCCAATGTGGAGCTAGAGGAAGAGAATAAGGGTCAAGATGAGGAGGATACTGAGAAGAAGAGTGCTAAGTCAGAGCCTCTAAAGGTAAATCCCCTTTTCGGGGACTTTTCTTATCTCAATGATGATTCTACCTCAATGTTTGAGCTGTTGGACATGGCTAGGGCTGGGGCCACTAGAACTTTTAAGTTAGCTAAGTGTACTCTTCAAGAGTTTAATAAGGTTAACATTAAAATAAGGGTTTTGAAGGGGAACTTCAAGAATATATTGAAAGGCTTGGTGTCACATATTTTGATCGACATAATTGTGGACCTTGAGGGTTCCTTCCATGACTTCAAATCTTTGTGTGAAGAATGATTGGCTAGTTTAGAAGCCAAGATATTGGATACTAATGCAAACATAAAGAATCTTCTCCATGCATGCCACATTTTGATGAAGAATAGTGAAAAATCTTAAAATTCTTGTTCTGAAAGATTAGTGAGCTTAGGGAGGACCAATTGTATTTTTCTAAATTAATAGAGAAAGAGCACTCAGCCAAAGGCAAAGGGAAAAGAGGTGTGAAAGATGATGGTAAAGGCCCTACTATTAGAGGATCTGCTAATTGGAAAAAGCCCTTTGAAGCTAAGAAGAAAGAGTTGTTGGACATGATTGAAATGCATAGGAGCCAGGAGCTTGAGGTGGCCAACACCTTAAGCAGTTTGAAATAGTGTTCTCTCCTTTTGACTGATTTGCTATTCTCTATTGGGTCTTGTTTTATTTCCTGTTGTTTTGTTATTTTGATGTTGTTGGGTGTTGTTGATAGTTTACTATTTTATCTCTTGTGCAACACTCTGTTTGTTTTATTATTTTTGTTTCTAGTATGTTGTTGGTGTCTTATTGTAGTATATTTTAAGCAAATTTTTTTATCTTAAGTTGTAAATGGTTTTAGGTCCCTTCAAAACCTATTTGTCCTATATAATCAAAACAATCCATATAATCATATAAAAACTCATCGGTAGGAATATATAGAGTACTGACATCTATAAACCATCTCCCAAAATTGTAGATTTTGAATCCAAACACTAAAGGAATGCAAACCAAATTACTCATACCTATTTACACTTAATAAAGCCAAAAAAATTGCATGTGAAACTTCTCCTACTTGTAAATTTCAACCTATTCATCTAAAATCACTAAAATATTGATCATAGGTGCATTAAATAGTCCTGAATAACCTACTATAATCTCATAAGCCGATCTTATAACATGAACAATTATAGACCAAATTACCAAATTAAGATGTCACCAAAACTATTTATTGGATCAGACAAAATTGCCAACAAACAATGTTTGCATCAATGACAACACATCAAAAGGTTCCTTCTTCATTCTTTCAATAGTAATAAATTTTAAAAAAATAATATTTACTATTATAATTCACAATAAGTTTCTAAATTCATATTAATTTTTTTTCAAGATAATACTATTAGTTTTTTTAAAATATTAAAAGAAATTATAAATTCTATCTTTTAAAAATATTATAAACTAATATATATTTTTATAATAAATCTTATAAAAATAGATATATTAATATGATAAATTAGAATATTTTATTATATTTATCTATGTTCATCTTTACTGTTTACTAATAATTTAAAGTGTCGTATTTACAGTTATATGAAAATATAGAAAGTTAGATTATATGGTCTAAAATTTAAAAAGGTAATCACATAGACCATCAAATTCTAGTTCTTCAACCATGTCTGCTGGTAACTTTTGATAAAGTATTGAATAAATCCTAGTTCAAAAAGGTAAAGTGGGTATGGTCTTGAAATTTAATGAAGGGGAAAATCACACATTACAAAACCACACAAATTTCTAACATGAAAAAATAGAGGATGAAATCCTCATAGGATGAAACACATTACAAATTCTTTTCCCTTGGTTTTTGGAGCCTTCTTTCTTCTCTCTTCAAATCACCTTCAAACCTACTCTCTTACATTTCTAATGAATTACCACATCCCCGTCATTATTCTAAAGCTAAAAAATGCTCTAAAAATGATCATAAATATGTCTTTGGTTCCTTCAAGTAAAATTTCAAAGTTTGTAACTCCCACCCAAATATAGCCCAACTTCTAGGAGCCATAGCTTTCATCTCTTCCACCTCCTTTAGGGGCTTCAACTTGTGGAAAAATCAATCCTTTTTTAGGGAATAGGTATTTGCATGTCCATCATATATATTACATTTCGTTCAAATTTCCATAGCCTCCATAATAATGTATGACAAGCATCCATAGGTATGATCTCACACCATACCTCATCATGGTAATTCCTAGTCTTAAACTTCACTAAATGTTGCACATTGACTAAAACTCTATTTTCCTTCTGCAACCATGAAACTTGATACAAATTTGAAGGCCTTCCCCTTTCCAAAAGAAAGTTCATAGCCATCTCCTTTGAAACTAGGTTGTATTTACTTCCACTATCCATAATCACATCACAACTCTTACCTCTTGATTTACACCTTGTTCAAAATAAGCTTTTCCTCTAAACTAGTTCTTTTTATTCATTTAGTAAGGCTATCCTAATAATGAAAGTCTCTCCTCTCTCTAAATCTTCAAAATGTTGAAACTTGACATCTTCATCTACATGTTTAACTCATGCATTACCTTCAGGCCTTCTATTTTCCATTCCTTGATATTTTGGACACTATTATTCTTGATATTTATCCCCCACATTGAAAATAAGCTCCACAAAAGTATCCTATTCCAAGTCCTTGTCCAAGAATTCTTCTTCCTATTTCTCACCATTATTTTTGTCATGAGGGCAATAGGAATTATCTCATTTCTCATTCTAACTAGTGCTATCTTCTTCATTCTTCTTTATTCTTCATTTCATCCTCCATAGGATCTTCCAACAGTACTTCCACCATGACCTATTCCTCTTTTCTTTCTTTAAAATATTCTATTTAGTTTATCTTCTACCTTTAAGGAAAACTAATAAGCATCTTCTATGGTAATCATTCTAACTAAACTTACCTCCTCCTTAATAGTTGGCTTCAAACCATTTATATAACCAACTACCTACTTCTTGTTGGCCTCTGAATGACCTATTATGATGATGACATTGTAGAACTCTTATGTGTACTCTTTGATAGCATTAACTACTTTCTTTAAATAATACATCTTCATCAACAAATCTAACTCATAATCAATAGGAATAAACTATCTCTTTAAATTTTCCAACATTTGATCCCATCTTGTTATTTTTCTTTTCCTTTTTTATTTCTTTCTAGATATACTTACTTTGAGCTTTGTATTTACAAATTTGACCCTCTAAAGATCTTCCACCTCATCATACTTAAATTAATCCTCCAAATCATTGATCCAATTGATCAACTCTTCTAGGTTGAGATTTCTAGAAAATGTGGAAACTTCAATCTTTGACCTTTCTAATCATGTAGAGGGCCTTAAAATATTTTAATTACTAATATCTTCTATTGCATCATTTTATTATTCAAATTGTGCTTATTCTTCAACTTCATCTTCACTTTCATATCCTCTTCTTAGATAAATCCCTCTATGCAACTCCTCTTGAAGTGATTGTAATGTTTTTTTGTAGGGACCTAGAACCCTATTTTGGTACAACAATATTTACTCCACCACCATAGTTTATTCACGGATGAATTTCACTTTCTCACAAACCCCTAATTGCAAGTCTTGGTGCAAATTTCCTCACATTCAAAAAATTATTTACACATTCAAGAACTCCCACTTTGATACCACTTAATGAAGGAAAAACTAGCACAACACAAAACCAAACAGATTTCTCACCTAAAAGTATGAAATTTTTTTATTATGTTGAATGCATATTACAATATATAAAAAAATAGAGGAATAGATCCTCATAGGCCACAACACATTACAACTTCCTTTCTCATTTTTTTGAGCCTTTTATCTTCTGTCTTTCCAAATCCACCTTCAAACTTTTTCTCCCACCTTCGTCATGACTTACCACCTTCCCATCATCATTCCACTACCCTAAAATTCTCAAAAAATGAGCACAAATAGCTTTATGGTGCCTTCAAGTAAAATTGAAAAATTTGTAACTCCCACCCAAAAATAGCCCAACTTTTGGGAGCCATAACTTTTGATTTAGGAACCCATTTTATCCCCTTCTTTTTAAACTATATTGATCTACATTATCTACTTTGCTAAAATTGATTTATCCAATTTTTCCAATTTTTGGGGCCTCAAAACATCATTTGAAGTCTCAAAAATCAGTTAAACAAGTTTTAAAGAAATTTTAAAATGAAAATATTTAATATCTTCTTGATGAAAAACTTGATATTAACTTGAAACTCACTCACAATGTAAAATATTCAATTTCAAAGCTCTAGGGAAAATTTCAATTCCTTACATGCCGATATGCAAACTTACTAAAAATAGAGGCCCTCTTAAATTTAACCCTTTTTGAGAATTTAAAATCTCTAAACAAATCTTCAATATGTTTAAAATGAAATGAGCTTTTTGGGTATTCAACAAACTAAACATAAATTAAAATAATTTTTTCTAGTGACGCAAGATTTCCATTACACCCTAGATGATCTTGCATTAGATACTTAGGGTAATTTGAGAAGTGACCTTGTCACATCTTTGGTGTTTGAGGATAACCAATATGGTCAACCTCTAGCTTCAATAACCATGATGAATCTTTAATATACGTGTATGTGCAGGATCATCATGGAAAAAACAAGCCCTTAAGTGGCAAAAAAATTAGAAAAATTAGAGTAAGGCAACTTGACATAAAAATTTGAATAAGTTATCTATATTATTTCAAAAATATGTAAGAAAGAATCTGTAGAAAATTGAATGTAGTTTCTAAACTACTAGGTTTGTTTAATATATATATATTTGGTGAAAATTTGAAATTTCAATGCAGTAATACTTAAATTTCAGGGAAAAAATAAGAAGTAGGTGTCTGCACCCTAACCACAATAAAATGATAAATTTTTTTATAATATTTTAGATATAAGTAGAGGACTCATGTCCTGATGTGATGCATATTTTTTGTAATTTTTTTTGAAGTAAATAATTAATTATGAATTTTTATTACAACTTTTAAAAAATATAAAACTCATATGGACCACCTTAACTTTGTCAAAACTTCATGAAATTCAATTTTTTTTTTAATTCTATAGTATGTGAAGCATAGAATTGATGTTTTGGATTCAAAAATGTGATACCGTTGAAAGCTATAGATGTTTTTCAATCAGCCTATCAATCAGGACTTTAGTCATAATTCAAATAGAAAATGAATAATAATTACTTATTAAATTCAAAGTAAAGCATAATTTATATTGGTGAAAATTTGAGTATCTCCTTTAAAAACCCTTTTCGTTTCATCAATTTTGGGAGAAAAAAAAGTCGTCAGCCACATACCCATCATATTGCCACTTTTTGGCCCATCATGATCCTCCACATACCCATACCTTCATTTACACTTGGTCAAATACTCTTCATATCGATTGTTTCTTGTACTTCTACCCACATGGCTATCTAAGATTTCTTCTATCTTTTCCTTGTATTTAGTAGGTGCCAAAATATTCTACAATTCTTTCATTTTTCATCTTCAATTCCTCCTTCATGATACTCTATTAGGTCAAAAATGTTGAATACAAGATATATGTTTATACCACTTGGAAACTCTACCTCATAAGAATTTCCTAAATCATATTTCTTTAGAATGGACTACATGGTCTGAATTTCCTTATTTTTAACTTGTTGTATGTTCCCAAACTTGGAATTTCTTAATTTTTTCTTTTGATCTACCTTAGTTACTAAGTGAAACATAGAAAACTAGGGTAGGGGTTCAAACATATGGTTTTATACTAAATTTAGAATGTTTCACCAAACTTACTATAAATAGAAAGGGAAAAATGGGGTGTACTGAACCTACCTATTTTATATTTCATTCAAGAAATGAGATCCTCTAAAATAGAATTAACTTTCATCCCTTAGGTGAGTCAATTCTATGGAAGATCTATCAATTTCCTTTATGTGTGTGGATGGGATAAATATGACTGAAATGCACTCTTGGGAGACAAATGAAAAATACCTAATGATCCCAATTATGAAATGTAACACTTGAATATTTAATTTAAAACATAACACCAAGAGAATCCACAATTTCTCATCAGATTTGTGAAGTCTAAATTATTACAAACATGTCATAAAAAAATGTTGCACATTGTCCTAATAGAAATAGTGACAAAAATGATTGAACATGCGTTTAGGAAGAAATATTAAAAATACCAAATGCACTCATTCATGAAATGAAAAGGTTGAATCTAGTAGATGAAATATAGGACTATTAGAAACAATAAACCATTGGAAGATCTGAGAAGGGGAAAATGTTGTGCACCTATTACAAAATGTTGTTTCTGGAAGTTGTCTTGGGACTCATTCACCTATATGCTAATGAGTCATTTTTATAGGAATTAAAATCTCATTTCACAATCCTTAGGCCTTAGGTCTAAACTTGTGATACCCCCAGGTTCCATTGTTAGAAAGTCCAAAATGAATTTGAGATCTAAGTTTCTTTGAGATGACAACAAAGGTGTCAACAAATGGAACTTCTTGCAACTTTGATAGCTTCAACTTTTCTTCAACCTAGAATCTACAACACAAAAAAAAGGGGAAATTTTTTTTGTTTTAGTGAATAGGGGTTTTCCTTGGTCAAACCCCATTTTGGTAATTAAACCCTGAATGAAATGAAATAATGAAAACATGAAAGGAATGATGAATGAACAATACAATGTTACAATTCAACAAACCCTTGGATGAACCTTGGAAAGACTAAAATATTGATGTTGATCTTGCATGAAATGGATTCAATGGATGTGAATCTTGATGCATGAATCTTTCTTTGAATCTTTGACTTAAATTCTTGGTTAAATCTTGAAACCTACATCAAAATGTTAGCTCAAAAAACATGCATGAATGAACATAACTTTGACATGATGCTTGAGATCTTGAATTCTACAAATAATGATGAGTAAATGTACTATTGAACACCTTTGACAATAATCTTGGCTCTTGTAATTGATCTCTTGAGAATCTCTTGAAAACCTTTAGTTGATTTGACAAAATAACCTTGTATTTATAGACATGTATCCTTAATTTCTTGAAAATTAAACATTACAAGCCAAACTTTGAAATTTGAATTTAGGATGATAAAAATACCGCCAAATTTTATTTTAAAATTGGTTCCAAAGCCTAGGGAGGACCCATTCATCCATGGGCGAATGGTTCCCAGGCCCCTATTCTTGGAACACACATTGCTCAAGGTGTTTAAATAAATGTTGGCATTAATTTTTGTTGGGTTTCCCTTTTAGAAAATGTAATTTGTTAGGGTTGTAAATGTAAAATAGGGATTATTAAGGCATAATTAAGTCCAAATTAATTAAGAGGGCCCAAAAAAGTGTGAAAATGTAAAGGGATACATTTTTTAACACTACATTAAGGCACTATTAAGTCCATTTTAATTAGGAGGGCCCAAGTAAGTATGAAAATGTAAAGGGATACATTTTTCTACACTACATTAAGGAATCATCTTATGAACATTCTTTCTTACCTCTCTGTGTAAGTTCTTCACGTGCTCTACAAAATATTTTCCTTGGCACTTTTCTTTTATGTTTTCTCCATCTTTCTTAAATCACAAGCATTCCTTGGACTATTTATATATATAATTTGGAATGGGGATTTACTAATACTTCTATTGACATAATTATTGTATGCAAACTATGTTTGTGGTAAAATAAAATCCCATCCCTTGGGCTTATCTCCTACTAAGCAT
The DNA here is from genome assembly GCA_007258455.2 of Sequoia sempervirens. Classification (NCBI taxonomy): domain Eukaryota; kingdom Viridiplantae; phylum Streptophyta; class Pinopsida; order Cupressales; family Cupressaceae; genus Sequoia; species Sequoia sempervirens. The sequence goes on along the minus strand of VDFB02193867.1, from coordinate 761,565,505 downwards.
CTCAAAAAGTTTCTCAAACTTCTATTTACCACCTCTATTTTCCCATCAATCTATGGATGGTGTTTAGAACTAAACTTCACATTGGAATTCAATTTCTTTCATAGAGTTCTCCAAAAATACCAAAAAAAAATGGTATCTTTGTTTGAAACTATGCTCTTTGGTATACAATGTATTCTTAGCACTTTTTTGAAAAACAACTTTGCAAAGACAATGCATTCTTAGCACTTTTCTAAAAAAAAACTTTGCAGTGTGAATAAAATCATTTATCTTTTGACATGGAGTAAAATGTGCCATCTTAAAAAATCTATCAACCACCAAAAATATTAATTTTCTTCTTTATGTCCTTGGTAAACCAAGAACAAATTCCATCATGATGTCTTCCCATGGTCTCTCTGATATTACCTAGTGTTTTGACTTACTCCTTTGGAAATTTAATATGTACTCTATAGATTTTCATAAATTTATTCACATCCTGATATAATTGTGGCTAGTAATAATTTTAACTAGCAAGAGAAATGGTCTTATCTTGATTGGAGTGTCATGCCAATCCTCCACTATACTTCTTCTTGATTATGATCTCTTTCATAGAACTCCTTGGAATTTAAAACCTTCTTCCTCTAAATAGAATTCCCTCTTGGATCATGAAATTCAACCACTTTGTCATATATAAAGTAATAGGTTCTAAAGATACTTTCCAATGCTCTACAAACTTTGGATCTTCAAGATATAAAATTTTGAGCTTCTCAAATCCAACAACATATATCTTCATCTCTATCAACAAATTTTTCCATCAACTTAAGGCATCTACAAATTTGTTTGACCTTCCACTCTTATGATTCAAAATAAAAGTATAACTCTACAAAAAAACAACCCATTTTAAGTGTCTTGTATTCAACTTTCCTTAAATATTACATACTTCAAAGCCTAATGATCAATATATAAAATAAACCCTTTTGGAAACAAATAATGTCTCCATTTCTTCAAATCCCAAACTATAGCATAAAACTCTTGACCATAGAAACAATACATTTTGTTGGCATCATTAAGCTTCTTACTAAAATAAGAAATGGGCTTACCTTCTTTATTCAAAATAGCTCCTATGGCATTGCCACTAGCATCAAAATATACTTTAAATAACTTATTAAATTCTAGAAGTGCCAAAATAGGTTGCTTTGTGAATTTATTCTTCAATATATAGAAACTCTTGGCTACTTTTGTAGTCTACTTAAACTCCTTCCTACCTTGTCTCATTTTCTCTATTGTGGGTGCACAAATACTACTAAAATTATTAATAAAATTTATATAAAAAATTGCTACAGCATGAAATTATCTTACCTCTATAACACTCCTTGGTGTAGGCCATTCAATGATAGCCCTCACTTTCTTTGGTTCCATTCAAATACCATCAAATGAGATAATAAATCCCAAGTATAACAAAGCCTTCATAAAGCTACATTTCTTATGGTTAATCAACAAGTTATCCTTTCTCATCTTCTAATAAATCTATCAATATGCATCACGTACTCCTCCAAAGTCTAACTAAAAATCAAAAAGTCATCTAAATAAATAATGCCAAGTTTACCCAAAAAAATTTCAATACCTCATTGATGAGTTGCATGAATGTGCTTATGGCATTGGTTATCTCAAACATCAAGACTAACCAATCATATAGTCCCTTCATGGTTTTTAAGGCTATCTTCCACTTGTCCTCTTATCTAGTCTAGTTTGATAATATTTAATCTTCAAATTTATCTTTGTGAAGTACTTGGCTACACTCAAGCAATCCATTATGTCATCCACTATGTCAAGGAACCTATATTTATTGTAATTATGTTGATGGCTCAAGAGTCAGTGCACATTCTCCATTCTCCATCCTTCTTTGATTTTAGTAATACAATTAATACAAAAGGACTCAAGCTCTCTCTTATTAGTCCTATCTTCAACAACTCCCAAATTTATTAGTTTATTTCTTCATTATATGAAGGAGTCACTCTATGAGCTTCCTTATTTGAAAGATTGGATCTTAGTATCAAATCCATTTCGTGACTTATCTTTCTCACTATTGGAAAAACCTCAAGTACATTATCTAATAGAATGTCATGAAACTCATCCAACATATCTAATACTTCTACTTGTACATATTTTTTTTCTATTTTTTAATTTTAGGGATCAATGAAAAAAAAACATGCTCATGCTTCATACCACCTAAAAATAATTCTACGATAAAAAAAAAAACAAATTCTTTCATTGCTACATACATTTTCTTCCACGTCCTTTAAGGGCTTCAACTTGTGATTTCTTTAACTTTTCCACCTTCAATCCCATCTTTTTATTTTCTATTTCCCTCTTCTATTTATTTCTAATTGTACTTACTTCAACAAAATATTAGCATGATATTTCAACTTGTTCTTTGTAAATTTGATCCTCACAGAATCTTCCACATCCTCATACTCAAAGTACTCCTCCATATCATTGATCCAATAAATAATCTCTTTTGGGTTAAGATATCTAGAAAATATAGAAAATTCAATCTTTATACTTTTTGTAATCTTTGAGAGGGCCTTAAACAATTAGACTTGCTTACGATATTCTATTGCATCCTATGTTTTGAACTATATTTCTTCTTCAACTTCATTCTCACATTCATCTCTTCTTAGCTCAAACCCTCTTGAAGTTCTTGCACATGTCTCTATAGGGAACTAAAACCTTGTTTTGGTGAAAAAATATTTCTTTCACCACCATAGTTTTTGGAGGATTTTTTTATCACTTTTGTCATAGATCCACAACCACTAGTTCATGTGCAAATTGCCTCACATTTGGTGATCTTGTTACAAACTCGAGAACTCCCACTCTAATACCACTTTGTGAAGGGGAAAATCACACAACAAAAAATCACATAGATTTATCACATGAAAATATGAATATTCTTTATTGGGTTGAAATCATTTACATTAGAAAAATCAAAAACAAAATAGAGGATGAAACTCAAACAAGTTACAACACATTACATCTTTTCCTTTTGTTTCTAGAGCATTATATCTTTTGTCTCTTTGAATCTATCTTAAAACCTACTCTCCCACCTTCATCACGACATAGTACCTTCCCATCATCCTTCCATTACCCCAAAGTTCTTAAAAAGTGATCATAAATAACCCTTTGGTTCCTTCAAGTAAAATTTCAAAATTTGTAATTCTCACCCAAAAATAGCCCAACTTTTGAGACCTATAACTTTTGATTCGAACACCCATTTGAGCCCCATTTTTTTAAAATTTACTAGTCTACATTTTTTTACATAAAATTTGATTTATCTAATTTCTCCAATTTTTGGGGCCTCAAAACATCATTTGAAGCCTAAAAACTCAATTTTAAAGAATTTTTTGAGAAATTTTAAGATGAAAATATTTAATATCTTCTCAAACAAACCTCATCTTGACTAAAAACTCATCTGCAATGTACACAATTCAATTTTGGATCTTTGGAGAAAATTTCAAGTCCCTACATGCTCATATCTAAACTTACTAAAAAATAGAGGCCATGATGCTAAGTTTGGCCTTTTTTAGAATTTGAAAGTTCTAAACCACTCTTCAAAATGTTTGAAAGGAAATGAGACTCGTTGGTATTTACCAAATGAGACAAAAATTAAAATAATTTTTTTTTGGGTGAAACAAGATTGCTCTTGCATCAAAATTGTACTATGATGTAATTAGAGATTTCCACTTGTAACACAACGTTACCACCTAACCCATTGCTATCTATGCAAAAGATAACTAAGGATATTATGCACCAATGATAAATCAAAAGTAGTGCAATGGACTTATGCACCTAGTGGGGGTTGCTAGTGGTCAAGGAAAGTCTTGGGGGCATGCATCACCACAATGCAAACGTATGCCTCAATGCTCAACAAGAAATTGCACTACAAAGAGTGAGTGCACTACAATCAACATTTAACATGTAAGCAAGGCTAAGGACAAACAAAATATTAAAAACACAAACTATTGGCAATGTACATATTATTTATTGACATGAAATGACATGGCTAGTGATCAAAATGAGGGGGTAATGAAACAATAATGAATAAGACGTTAATAAAAAAATATAAGGCACATTCATAGCTTAGCTATTAAAAAATATATGTAAAAAGCATGGTTAATATAAATAATTCAATTTTGACATTTGTCTCTATTCTAGAGATGATGTATAAATTTGGGTGTGTCAAAAATTTAGCCTAGAATATAACTTATGTCATTGATCTTTGTACATCTAATGATTGAGAAACAAGTTGAAACATTTGTGCAAGAGGGAGATCACTTGCTACTCATTCCTCATAATACATGAATATTTAGGAATGGAAGGATATTAAGGATGCAAAAAAACAATTTATTTTTATCCTTCAACATAAAATATAATTTATTTTCTACTTCACAAATTTGTATATATTATTGTTAAAAATATACATTCATTTTTTTTATATATTTTCTTGATAATTAAGAATAATATTTTTGTTAAAGAGATGAAGAAATGAATCATACAAAATATTTTAAATAGATTTTTAGTAATCAAAATTTAATTGTTACATTTTAAACCAAGTATTTTATTTTTTTATTGCTCAAGATGGAAAACACACTATATATATTAAATATCAAAAAGAGATACAAAAATTTCATGTACAGAGAAAGAGGAAAGACCTCATAATAAAAAATGGATGTTTCAATAATAGAAACCAAGATTAGCAATTTATAGAGCTCCCTAGACATAAATTTTAAAAAGAAGAATACTAATAACACTAAAGTTAGACCTCACAACTTCCACTTGACCTAGAATTAGTAGAAGAGATTGGTGGAGTAGGAGCACTATGGAGGCTCTCAACCAAGTTTATGAGAACAAGGTAAATTTAATTGAACAAGTTAAAAGAAGATATGAAGAGGGAATCACCCAAATTCTTCCTCTAAAAATATATATTGAGAAAAAATTGATATGTTGTATCATAGACCACAACATTCCTCACAATGAATAGGACACTAGCTAAAACTAGAGAATGGTCTAGTTCAAATTTAGAAAAGATTCCACAAATAGGGCTAAGATAAAGTTAAAATTATAATGATCAAGTGTCAACTCCAAGAAATAAAGAGAGTAAAAGGAAGGATAAAAATAAGATACTACTAGTAGCTTCACTAGATCTTTAACCATCAATATGTCCATATAATTAGATAGGAAAGTATAATCTACTTAGAAAGATAGAGCCTAAGGATTGATTTTGAGCCATTCAATACCAAAAACTATCTTGATAGCATCCTCAATTGATATATAAGGAGTAGTGAAGATCCTAAACAATTTTTTTTTAGTGTATGCATGATTGTTGCTTTTATCCCATAAATATTTGGGTAGTAGGACCTATCTAGACAACTCCATCATATTGTAGTGAACAAATAAGAGATAAATTTAAGATGTTATGAAAGAAGAATATTGAGTTGTTAAAGTGTATATCTATAAAAGACATCAATAATTATATATTTAGAGTATAATTCACCTTATAAAAAGTAAATATCCATCAAAGAAATAAATTCTTATCCCTTAAATATTTAACTCACCACAAGATACACACATTGTTAGTATAGAAGTTATTGCTACCAAACAAGTGCCAATAATACACGATAGGGAATTTTACATACTACTCCACTAAGTGATTAAAAGCCAACCCAAGAAAATTAGCAACCAAAGGCCAATATTTTTTTCAACTATTGATATATTGAGCACTTCCCAAAGACATGTTGACACTTGTCTCTATTCTAAAGACTTTAGATAGAAATTTGGGTGTGTCAGAACTTTGTCCAGGAATAGAACTTATGTTTTTGATTTGTGATCATTTGATGATATAAGTGAAAGTCTTTTGAAATATATAAATTTACAACTACCTTAATAATTATCATTTAGCATTTGATATTTTTATTATGTAGGATAATTTGGGTCCATAGTCGATCTTGCATTGCCCAAAAATAATTTTAGTATAATATGGTTTTCACTTCCATTTAGTGTTGTATTTTTTTGAGCTCGGGTAATGGAAAAGTGATTAGTCAATATTATTGTCACTAGTTGAAAAAATTTCAAACTTTGATATTTATCTTAGTTTGTGGTGTGTGATTGTCGATGTGTGATGGTGGAGTTCAATTTTTTTTCCAGCCTATGACTTTGGCTTTGGAGTTTGAATTATGAGTAATTAAATTATTTTCCTTATATTTCATACTGGGTAGAGAAAAGCAATTTAAGGAAAAGAGGCATTTGGGAGGTAGTGTAAGGTGAAGAGTCATGAGGTATAATGAAGAAAAATAAGAAAAGTGTAGAGATCAATATGTGTGGGAGAAGAGGCCATGTTGTATAGAGAAGTATGTGTAGATCTACTAAAGTAGATATGCTCAAGAGAATCAAGAGGGTTGTGACATAATAATGAGAGGGAAACCAAAAGGTTGTAGCATAGATGAACCATATGGTTAATGTATGCAATAGAGGATTTCCATGGGGGGTCACACCAAAAGTTGAATACAAGTGAAACATACAAAAGGTATACATTAAAGATAATTATAGGCACACAGAATAAAAGCTAAGAATCAATTAATTCAAATAGGTCATGACATGTAATGAGGAGAGAAGGAGAAGTGAGAAAAAATAAAAATAATGAGGCCACACACCATATATAGAAGAGAACTAGTTTTATTTGTTAAGAGAAAGCCAACACACCAAGGGAAATTCCAATTTAAATGGAGAGAAGTTTATATTAAATGAAGATAGAGGGTCATGTGAGAGAAAATAGAAGAAATATAAATAAAAAAAAAATGAATTCAACATGAAATAGGTCATTCCATCATAGTAATAGGTTCAAAATTAAATCTATGATAAAATGTATGCATAAAGGGTTGAATGGAGGGTCAAATGGATAAGATTGAGTAGGTAAAGTAATTATTTTAGAATGACAAGTTATAGGAATTGAATAAATATAGAGAGGATAAGGAATGACAAAAAGTAAATGAAAACACAGAGCATATGCATCATGCCATATGCCAATGAAAGATAGATTAGGAGAGAAGTTTATACAACTTTGAAATATATATTAAGATTTATGCATTTAAAGAAATACCTAGGAGATGCCTTATAGAGGAGAGGGGTTAATATATGAAGACAAGGAAATGGAGCATGGGGTCTAGTAGAGGAGAATGAAGTAGAGTCAAAAAAATGTAGAGACAAAATAATGCAGGTTGCACATCATAGTGATGGTGTAAGGTGAATGTTGCTTCATATTGAGAGTAATACATAGGAGTTTATATATAAAATTTAATTGGAATTAATAAATTGTAAAGTGTATATGTTTGAGACTAGTGAATGAATAGTCAAATCAATTTAATTGAAATGCAACCAAATTATACTATCTTTTAATTTTAGTGTAGTAGGTCTATAGTGATTGGCTATGAACTCTGACTATTAGCAACATTGGGATGATCTTTCAGATCTCTTCACACCTATCCATGCATTTTTTCTATATTTTTCTCCAAGTACATTTTATTCATTTTTTTTAGTTTTCACATTCTGGTGAATTACATGGAAACTTTAGCTCATGAAATCTTTCTATTTGTGTGGGGTGTCTTTTTTAGGTTGTTCTACATGTATTTCTAGCATTTTGTATTGTTTGAGCATTTTGAGAATCTGTTGAATACAATTTCTCTTTTGTAGATGCATTGAGATAGAGTGCCACTCTGGTGTACCTTTTTTGAGGATTTCACACATCCTATTGTGCCTTTTTTACTCTCACTATGAGATAAAGTGCTATGGGTGGGTTGTGAGTTCCTTTTTTTTTTCATCACACATTTGTTAAGTGAGTTTTCCATCGATGACAACATCGAGTCCAAAGTATTCTTGTCTCATGTGTGTGTGCCTAGTTTGCACACCCTTTTTATTTGGAGATACTCTTTTATCCATGTTTAGATGTTCTTGGTTCTCCTTCATGCACTTCTTGGTGATGCACAGTTTAGTGTACCTATCTTGGATCTCCATTTACACATTATGGAGGTTTCTAATATTGGTTCTAATGCTTCCTTGGTTTCAATTTGAAGTGATCTATGTATCTAGTTCTTGTTCTTATGTACTAGGAAAATTCAATGACTGGTCACCCATGAATTTTGGTGATATGAAACATTTAACATATGGATACTCTTTGATTCCTATTTTGGAGGTGACCTTCCATTTTCACTTGATCAGTGTTCTTCATACTATTAGTACTTGTATTTTTGACTTGCATATTGCATGTTGAGTAGTGTCATTGGGGTCACTCATATAGATTCATGTGCCATTTGTATCTTTGAGATGCAAATGTTTTCCTTTGTTTTCCATCTGATTCAAGTAGTATCATTGGGGTCACTCATGCAAATTATAGTCTTCTTGATCTTGATCATCATCTATTTTAGTGGAGGATATGCATTTCAATACTATAATAGTTAGCATTTGACAATTTTCTACAACTTCTTCATGCATCAATGATGTTTTCCATGTTCCTATTCTTTTTTTGGACATTGATTTGGAGGCTTTTTAAGTACTTCATTCACCTTTCTTTCTTTTGGAGAGGAGTTTTTCACATGAGGTTTTTTCTATTTTCTCTAGTTGTGAGATATTAGATTGTTTGTACATGGGTAGCTCATTAGGCCTTGTTTGTCGAGACCCATAATGCATTATTTTTCTTATGCATTAGGTTTTTAGGGTTTTTAGCTACTCCCTAAGTTCATCTTAAGTGGGGTTGTTAGAGTAATCATGCATTAAATAATAATTAATTAATCTTTAATTGATTATTAGTCTAATTTATTCTCATTCACTTGAGTTATACTTAGGAGTTCTTTTCTCTATTAACTAAAGTGAGATATTATTAGATCATTCTATCTCATCACATGATCTAATCCCATTATCATTTATGGTTTCTAATATAAAGCACTCACCCTTGTTGTATTATCTATAGTGTAGAAAAATGTATCCCTTTACATTTTTCACACTTGTTTGGGCTCTTCTTGTTAAAAATTGGTTCATTTATGCCTTAATTTGTCCTATTTTACATCCACAAGCCTAATTAAATGCATTTTTCTAAGGATAATCATAGCATTCAACAAATGACAAATCATAATCTAATGTTTTTGGCTATGTTCTAGATCTAGGGATCTAGGAATCATATTCCCCTTTGGGTATATGGGTCCCACCTAGGTCTTGGGACCTAATTTCAAATTTCACATTGAACAAGAAACTTCTCAAATTTTGTGTCTTGGGTTTTAGCCATAGGGACTCATATGCCCAACCTAGTGTATGAGTCTCACTTTAATCAAGACCTATTTTAAGTCAAATTCTTGGCTAGATTTTATTATCCTAGATCTGATGTCAACTTGTAGTGTTGTAATTTTGAGAAATTTGGCATTAAAATGTATAATTACAAGGTTATTTCACTTAGTTTCACCTAGCAATTTTGATTCAAGCATCCTAAGATTCCATAGTAGCATTATAGAATATTCAAGAGCATTCAAGAAGGCATTCAAGAGATGACTATCAAGAATTTTGGAGCATCAATTCAAGATTCAAGCACCATGTCAAGGTCTTCATGAATCATGTGTGATTGTGAGCTAACATGTTGATGTAGCATTTGTGACCCAAGTTCAAGCATTCAAATCCATATCAAGTTTCATGATCAAGATCTACATCAATTGAAGCCAATTCATACAAGTTGTAAATCTACACTCCAAGGATTCAACAAAGTTTGGTGAGTTGTTACATTCATTTGTTCATTCATCATTCCTTCATGTTATTTCAATTCATTTCAAAGTTTAATTAATTGAATGGGGTTTGACTGAGGAAGACCCCCATCCACTAACAAAACAACATTTCTCTCTCCCTTTTGATGTGTATTTTGTAGATTTATGTGAATGAGACTCATTCACCCAACTTGGTGATTTAGTCCTTGATATAGCCTTTCAACAACATTCAACAGTTTCATATCTAAATTTCAAAGACTTAGAAGGATACTCAGAAAACCCTAGAGTGGGACTCATATGCCTAACCTGGCATATTAGTCTCATTACAATTTTTAATCATCATTCAGTAGATCCTAATCAACTCCTTGAATATTCTAGATTCTACACATAAACCCTAGATTGGAACTAAATCACCCAGCTTGGCATATCAGTCCCAATGAGCTATAAACAACATATTTTTAGGGTTTTAGACCTTTTTTTGACTCCATCATTTACCCAAGTTCTTTTTTGTTTCATTCTTGTTTATCAAATATTTTTAATTCTTTCATGTCTTTAACTTTCTAGGGTTTTTTGCATGAGTGTTTTCATTTCTCCTTTGAAGCTTCATTTTAATGGTGAACCCCCATCCAATTCCAATAGGAATCCCATATCCTTCCCTCAATTGAGTCACTTGGTTGAGGGATATTGGTTTCCTAATGAACTAAGTGTGAAATAGGTCCTCCTAGTTCCATCTCCTAAAAGGTGGAACCTCAATTCCCTTGTGTTCATTTTGGTGAACCCAACCTTTGGATCCTTAAATTTCTGATTTGGAGCATTATCATCCTAGATCTAGATTACATTATATTTTCATTAGTTAATTTTCATTTACAGCTTCTAAATCTTGCATTAGCAAAAAGTGCATATAGGTTGCATTTTTGTAGCTTGCATCATTAAACTTCATTGGAAATCTATAATTGTAAATATTCATTGAATATAAATCTTAAACACATTAAAATCAACTCATAATTTGCTGAATTTGGTTTGAAAACTATAATTTAGGACTCATTTTCCCATTTGGGTGATTTAGTCCCTATATAGGCCTTTTCTCTAGGTTTTTGGGTATTCTGTGCTCTCTATTTTTCACTATTTCAACCTTCCAAAAACCTTAAGTGGGACTCATTCACCCATATGGGAATATTAGTCCTTGATGGCCTACAAAAACCAACTTTTTGAGCTTTTTTGTGATTTTTTGTACTTCCTAGGCTTGCTGGTAGCCTACTGTATTAGTGTGGAAACTTTCGAGAATTTCTATTTTATGTATCTAGGTCAAAGCATCCATTTAGTGTAGTCATTTTTAAAAATCATTTCAAAAATCATTTCAATATTTAGATTTGTAGGACAATTGTTGACATTTGAGAAGCACGACATAATTTAGATAGCTTAATTTTCATGTTAGCATGTTTCCTTTTCAAGCATTTAGTGTTCATAGAGTATAACATGGCTTGTATGGTTTGATTTTCCATACTCATGGGAATAATCTAGGAAAAAAATATAAAACCTTTGACAAGCATGTTGGCTACCCTCCTAGTATCTATCATATTTGTAAGAATGTCATAACACAAGAGGATGCAAGCATAGACAATCATAACAATCATAATTGTTCTTCTCCTGATACCTCTCCTATTAGTGATGAAGGTATCTTGGTGAAAGAAGATACGATCATTGAGAATCATGAAAATCTTGTTTTTCCCTCTCCTCCCCCCCTTGGGAAGATATTATTAAACAAGAAGATGACATCATTGAAACATTCCTTAATATTACTTTACCTAGTCCTCATTCATCTCCCAACACCTCCCCTACTTGTGAGAATGCTTTAGTGAAAGAGGATACAATAGATCATGAAAATCACATTTGTGAGAAGCATATCTTAGTGTTAAGAGAACCAATGATTGAGAGCTATGATAATCCTACCTCTCCTACATGGGAAGACATTATAGGACATAGGGATGTAATTGTAGATAACCATGATAATCAAATTTATTCTTCCCCTAATATATCTCCTAGATACAAGGATGATAGTTTGGGGTTAGAAGATACACTTGTTGAGAGTCATGAGAATCTCATTTCTCTCTTTCCTAATTCTCCTACCATTTGGAAAGATCTATTTAAATGAAAAATTCCAATCATTGGTAAGAATTCCACTCATAGTTGTTCTTCCCTTGATGCATCTCCTATTTGTGTTGAAGCTACTTTAAAAACCTAACCATGGAATGTGATGAACCTCTTGTGTTTTACTCTCCTAAAATATCTCCTACTAGGGTAGATAGTATGGCACAAGAGAATGAGACCTTAGAGAAAAAGGATGAAATCATGGAAAAACATAACAATCAAATTTGGCCTTCTCCTAATATATATACTATTTGTGAATAAGATATTTTGGTGTTAGAAGATCAAACCAATGAAACTTATGAGAATCCTATTGATGGATGTTTTTACATTTCTCAAAATATATAGAACAAAAAGTGTAATGTCTCTCTTGAAAGATAATTCCCTATAAATAAGATGTAGAAAATATCCCAAGGTCTCTCAAACATCAAATCATGATTGTGCAAAAATAGCTCAGTGTTGATGTGTGATTTAGTGGTAATCACAAGGGGCCTTTATGGTTCAAAAAAAATGGAATTCATGGGTCTATGGTGGAGTTTCATAATTCTGAAAATGATGAATAGTAGCAACAATTTTATTGCAGTAGTCTCAAACTCATCTTGCTCATTAGATTTAACATTATAGTAACATTGGAAACTTAAGTTTAACTCATATTTTAAAATAAATAGTAAAAGGTGTAAGGGTTTAGAAGTTATTATAACTTTAAAACTATGAAAAACAACAATAATAACCTATATTACAATAGATAGACTTCCCAAACTGAGTTTTGCTTAACCAAGAGCAGTCTACAATGTCACAAAACTAGTGCCATCTTCTATGGTTCTTTGTAGATTTTCAGAATCTTACATTCACCTACTTAGCATGAACATATAGTTGAACTTAAGTGCAAATTGAGTTTTTCTTAACCAAGAGCAGTCTATAATGTCACAATACTAGTGCCATCTTCTAAGGTTCTTTACAAATTTTTAGACCGTGACATTCACCACTTAGCATGAACATACAGTTGAACTTAAGTGCAACAAGTAAAAGAGCTCAGAATAACTTTACACAACAAATTATGACCAATAAATTACTAAAGGTATGAGTTGGAAGTGCTTCAAATACTATAACATGCAGTCACCATTAAAGCTAAACATGAACTAACAAGCTGGAAATTAACTTAAACAATAAATAAATAAGTTGAAATAAAGTTTGAAGCTAAATCATGCATACACAATGATAAAACTCAAAGAAATATCAAACTTGAATATTTTCTTAAATATTGTTGTAGAGAGCCTTTACACAACAACTCATCTCTGTTTTGAAAATGAGAGGATGCCCCTATTTATAGAACTCAAAAAGTAGAATGAATGGCCAAGATAAACTTACAATGAATTGCTTAGATTCATTATAGCTTAGGGTTTTCACATCACCCAATATGAGTACAAATTTTACAATATAAAATAGGCTATTTTGTCTTTTCCCTATTTTGTCCTTTAGCCTATTTCGTCTTGTAGCTAATTTTTTCCTATAGCTACTTTAACAAGTATATGCCTTCTATGATGGGATTTCCAAGTTGTTTTTGCAATGAAGCATAATAGACAAACTTTCCTATAGCAGCCTAGAGCTTATCCCATTTTGTGAAGTCAGATTTGGTAATTTTGAAGGAAACCCTTTTGAAATCATCCACCATTTCATCGCGATGCCACACATGTATCTCCAATTTTAACCATATTCTATGATTCTAAGAAATCCCATGCAATCAAATCTATAAAATCTACTGACAAAGTTTCACCATCTCCTTGTTCCATTCTCTTGTGAAAGTCACGTTTCACCACTTCTCAATCTAGCTCCTACACCACCATCTTATATCCCATCACTAGTTCTAAGAGGTCATCAGCCTTAGCCAAGTGGGAAACAACATGGGAATGAATAACATCCAACTCAATTAGAGATTTCTCAAGGATCCCTTTTCTAAATTCACAATTAAACAACTAGGTATCTAACAGCCTATGAGCCTCTTTTGACAGAGCTAATTCCTTCTCCCAAACCACTATAGATAGTTTCAGAATTCTCTGTAATTCGGGTATGTGATTTTGTAAAGATCAAGGAAATCCTTACAAGTATCTACCTCCTTTTCATCATCCTTATGTAGGATTGAATAATGATTATGCATTCTAACTGCATAATGGATACCCTTATTGCCCATGTCTATGACCCTTTCAAACCACTCTGATGTGTACTTGGTCTACGATCTCATCTTTTCCATCTTATTAATTTCTTCCTTAGATAGCAAGATGGGCATAGGGGATTCTACTCGGGCCTCTTCTCCGATTGTGGTCCATTTCTATATAAGGCAGTCAATTTTTCCACTCACACTTTATATTCCTCCTTTGTGGATTGATCTTTGTCCTTTTGTTGCAGACTTGTGGTAATAGACCCCTAAAAATCATGAATCTTTTGGGCTCTAGATGTGGGGCCCAGGTTGATAGTCATTACTTGATAGTCCTTGGCCTAAAGGGTATCAACATCCTTGTTTGTAGCTAGAGTGGCAACTTGTAATATGCAGTAGCGCAATGTGTATGTTGTGATATGTGATCTAACTTTTGGCTTCTTCTCTCACGTCTTCACTTGGAATCTAGATAGTATAGCCTCTAAGCGAGCTTTAGGGTCTGGGAGCATGGGAGTTTTTCTTTTCAACAACTACACCAACCATGAGGGGACCCCCATTTGATGGTCAGGGGATGTAGTGTTGAATTCATTATCCCCTTCCCCATTATTTTTTGAAATCTTTTCCTCTTCATGTCTAGGATCATCTTAAATGTTTTCTTCTTCCTTGTCTTGCTCCTCTTCTTGCATTATTTCCTTCCCTTTATTACGCTCAATGGATTCTACATTTCCCTCATCAATATTTACTTCTTATGCTACCCTTTTTCTTTCCCCATGCTTACCTTCAACTTCTTGATCGAGCTCATTGTTCTTTTCATCTTCTTTATCCTCCTCTTTTTCTTTCTCTCCTTCAATAGAAACTTCTTTGTTTTGTAGACCCTTATCCTTGCCAACCTCCAGGAGTTCATCATTCTTTTCCATATTAATCTCTATATCAATATTTTCTTCCTTTGAGTGATGCCCTTTTGAACTCACCTCTTTGTCATCTTGTTCTTCAAGCTACTCATCCTCAAGCTCTTGATATGAAGTCTCCATATCATAGTGGGAATCAAACCCACTCATTTCCCCATACTTGGGTATTTTCTATCCATCCTCATCTAAAGCTACTTCATCTAGATCAATACTTAGGCCCTCCTCAACATGCTCATAGTAGTCATCATGATCCAAGTCCTTGGGCTCCTAAGTGACATCCACTATTAATTTATGTTGTTCCCCACTTAGCCACTCCATATCCTCATATATTTGCATCGTGGATTCAATTTTAAGTGGCTTAGTAGGAGGTGGAGTAACAAGTAATGTTTTAGTAAGTTGAGCCATAAGTAGTTTGACGCAGGGATTCAAAACAACCTTAGAAAATTGAGGTGGCATGTTTTTCAAATAATAGAAAAAATTATCAGTCAAAGTAATGTGTTCCATAGAAGTAATGGGAATATAGGGTGGAAAGGTAGAGAATGATGTAAATGGAGGTGGGAGGGAGCAATATGATTGAGGAAAAGTAGTTGAGGAAGAAGAATTGACCACAAATATAGGTGCAGTCATAGAGGTGGAGGTGAGGTGGAAAGAGATGTCCACAGCGGGTGGAGATGATACGGGAAATGATTGGGGAGTGGAAGGAGATGGTGCAGTGACAATGGTTGATGGAAGTGTAGAGGTGGTACACAGAGGTGATTATGGTTGCTCTTCTTCCTCCTATGGTAGATACCCCTCTTCTTGGATAGCAGGCATATCAAGAACAAAGGTTCCCATTCTCTTAGGTTTCTTAGGAAATCTCTACCCCTCAACAACCTTCCTAGTGTATACCTTTTGTTTGGGTTTCCTCTCCATCACTTCTTTTATTTTCTTTGACCTAGTAATAGGTGGATACTTGTGAGCCTCACCCAAAGAACCCACAACAACACCACTATCTATCTCACTTTCAAGGTCATCCTCTAATTCTCCACATGTTAGCTCCATACCCTGTTGCTACAACTGGGCTACTTAATCATCCATCCACTTCTTATTTCTTTATTTTACTAGTCTAGTGATAGTATTCAAATCCATGATTTCTGGCTTGGTCTAGTCAATCACTAGCAATGACACATTGACTAGAGCATTATATCTCATGTCAAGCACATTATCATATTCAACCACTTGGTCAGGGACTGGGAATAGATTAATAGATTTCACAAACTTTTCTATCATTCTCATATAATACCTTTTTCTAACCTCATGGTTGTCATTATAGTTGTCCCAAAAATATTCAATATGTGGCCTATGGGTGCATTGCCTTCAAACCTGCTTCCTTAGCTTTCTTAGGTGGTACAAGCTTCCCCTCTCTATATGTAGTTCCAAGTTGTACTCTGCAAGATCCTTCTCTGAGTTTTCTACACATGGGGTATTCAGTCATGAATATAATCCTTGTCCAAATACAATGGGGTATGGGACCCAAGTGTGGTGCTTGTCTTGTAGCAATGAATGGTTAGTCTATAAATTTTGAGTAAATTCTACTAAAATTATTCTATCATTGGGGTACTGGGGAAACCAATATGGGAACCCTGAGAATCCCTCAACCCTTATGTAGGTGAAATTGGGGAACTGAATGAACTAGTACCTAAAGCCTTTAATCAATGACTTCATGTTGTGAGATATCCTTCTATGGTAACCCTTTGATACATTCTGAATGATGTGCATGATGAAGGTATCGTTGAAACACCTATAATATTTCTTGTAGTCTCTTTATTGGAGCTATGGGTAGCAATTGTAGATAGGTCTTTTCCCCTTCTTCATTCCCAAGTTACTAACACAATTCAATCCTTTGTAAGTGAACATGACTACCAAAAGATACACAAGATAGGAAGTCATATAGAACTCCCTAGTTTTCTTTACCACAACAAATTGATTGTGCAAATTCTCACTGATTATCTTTTCCCAATGAAACTTGGCTTCACCTCAAAGGATTTCTTCCACAGAATACAACATTTGTTCCTTGAATATTGAGCAAGTGGGGAGCCCCATTACTATAATTAGCAGTGTTATGAGGTCATTGAACTCTTCCACATAGTCACTCTGATATAACTTTTGGGGTACCTTATTGGAACTTCCCCTCTTCTCAAGAAGTCATGTTTGATTGATAGTTTTTTTGCAGCCTATGGGATCTATATTCCACACATTCAAGGCATATTCTTTCTTTGTTTCTTCCATGTGGTCAAATAGCGGGATCCAAAATGTTCTCTTAATCGACATGGGAGTCATATCATCTAGTACTCTTCCATCCATAGTGACTATTCTTCTAGATTGGGGGTGGTAGCATTATCTACATGTGAAGACCAACTCTGGGTTGATTAAGGCCGAAGGAAAACCTGATTGCTTTACAATTCCACTCTATTTTATCCTCAAAGCCTCCTTAGTTTTTGGGTTAACCAAGACCCATTGTCTAAATTTTTCAATGCTGACGTGTCCCAAATTTGTATCTATTACTTTTTCCCAATTGGAGGTAATCTTTGAGATGCACTCAACCCCATGGAATTCATACTTCATTTTGGTATTTTCTTCTTTTCCCCTCATATCTTTCATAGTATTCTTTCCCTTATCGGTTTTTTCAGCTAGTTGCATAAATATTGCACAAAGAACATGTAACAAGTGTCTCGATAAATCAAAAGAGAAAAACGTGAGGTAAATCATGCTAAAATTTCATTAAATACATCCATATACCTCGAAGAGATCATTACATTCATCAAATTTCATCATTTTGTGCTCATTTGTGAGGTTTGTAGTTTTGCAAATTTGGAGCTATCGGTTTCCACCTTATGAAAGTCGTTGGTGATCTAGACACAGGAAACATCTTAGGAAGCATGACAACCCACAAATAGAGTTTTGTAAGGAAATTCCTGCACTGACAAAACTCTAAGTTATTTTGATGTGAATTCATTAGATCACCTATGAAATGTGAATGAAAGTTCTTAGGATTAGTTTTCTTGGTCAAGGTGGCTTCTTAGGTTTGTGTGGAAAAACAAACTATGGAAGTTGATAGCCAGAAAGCTACTTGAATTCTACTGTTAACCATGGCCTTGGGGCTACAACTATACACAAATGGAGTTCCATATGGTGAAACCCATAATGGAAAAATGCTTGGCCAATTTTGTTCAAATCTTTTTAGCATGTGGAGAAACTCATGTCTGATTACCTTTCTCGATAATTTCATCATTTTGTGTATTACATGAATTTGATGTATAGAATCCATCGTGATGAATGCCATCAATTATTTGGCAACAAATGGACAACTCCAAGCTCACAGAGACATGTAAGTGGCCACCCGCATGATAAAACCCTCATCAATTTTTTGGCTTAATCTTTTCATTCCATTAAAAGGGTCAATGTGAGATCATTTAGGTTCATGCATACATCAATCTTTGAGTGAATGCGAGGAATGGCAAGGTGGAAGCTATTTGGAAGATTTTTGTCTTTGGTTTTCCATTAAACAATGACTGAGGTGGGACGTCCATCCACCAAGAGCAACCCACAAAGAATGACCCACACAATCTTCATACTTTGTGTTTTTCAAGGCTTTGGTTAGCGCTTATGGAGATGGACACCATAGAATTCCTTGGTGGGAAATATGTAAATGATTTGTCATTAGAAATGGCTCTAGTGTTGCGGCTACCCACACATAGAGGTCCACAAATGAATCATCACATAGTCTAGAAGACAACCAATTTTCAATTTTTTTAACTAACCCACCCAAAATAAAAATATAGCGAGGCTCAACAATCAGGAAGCTGCTAGGGCTTCACCATAGGCAGTGGCTATGGGTATCCACTTGTCGACATTCATATGAAAAATTCCACGAGGGATTTAATTTGACAATTCATCACTTTAAAAGATTAATAGTTCCCACTGAATGGTTTACCTGCAAGGATGAAGGAAATGAAGGCCACCCTAATCTAGGCCATTGCAAAATGACATTTCAAAGGTGAAACCCCATGAACAAGAAACCTACAACCAATAGATACTTCAAGATTTAAATACCTAGGGTTTGCTAAATGTTTAATAAGGTAGGGTTGGACTTTAAGTGTCATGGTAAGCACAAACAAAGTGCCGAGATTTAATTCTAGTGATCATACCATGCATCAAGCTACTTAAATAACTTCAGTTTCAAAACCCTAAGCACTTGGGGGAAATATAAAACAACACAAAATTGATAAAGAAAGGAAGAGGGTCTACCTGCTATTGTGTAGAGAGACAAAATAACACCACCTTAATCACTAAGCAGAATTGTGGAAGTAGTAAAGGATTGCGCACTTCAAATTTCAAACATATAGAGGTGAAAATAACTTTTCAAGGCCCTATATTTATAGACATTGGCGCCATTAATTCAATCATTAATTGTGGGTATTTTGAAAAGTGCATGGGAGTGTGAAGTGCAAGAATTCAAAGAGAAGAATCTATGGATCAAAAGTCTATGTGGGGATCTAAGGTGCAAAGGAAGTGTGAGGGAAGTCTACTGCAGAAGGATGGAGGGAAAATGTTGTAAGCAACTATGAAGTAGAAAAAAAATCCACAAATGGAAATGCACAGGAAGAAACCTATGAATGGCAAAAGGTGGCATGGCATCTGCATAGCGAAAACCTATAGATATTTTCTCTCAAATTCTTGAAACTTCCTCAAACTATAGAAAAAGATAAGACATGCTAAGATCTTACAATTTTAAAGGCACTTGATCAACTTGGTTCCAAAATAGGGGCATAAAAAGTGAGGCAAACATGAACCAACCTGATGAGGGAAAATAAAAAGAAGAGGGTTCCTCGGTCCAAGCAAGGCATGTGTGTAGAAAGTACAACAAATGGAAACTCTATAGGGGAATGCTTCTGATTGTTCTAGGGATATGGATTCATTTAGAACCTAAAATCTATGGTTTCACAAACCAGAACCAAGCCCCATCAAGTGAAATCTAGGCTCAAAGGATAATAAAAATCTTAATTGAATTGAGCCACACATATCTCAACATTGTGTGTATGGTGAGTTAATTTCCCTCCCTTAGAAACTATAGAGACAAGTTACCAATCAACCAAGAAAAGTTACATAAGTAATCTAACTCTAAAAGTAACCTAGACACTTCCCCCCTTCTAGTCAGGCATCCATATCCCTAACAGAGTCGTCGTTGTAATCCCCATGAAATTTCTCTTTTGCCAACTGTGCATCCATAGCCTCGATTGAGTTGTTCATACACCCACATAGTTTCTTGTCTTTTAATATTTTATTTTCTTTCTTTCTTTTTTACTTTTCTTTTGTTCTTTCTCAACTGAATAATCCGCGAAGCTTATAGTTGGGTTTAGAGATTGTAGTGGTAACTAAAGTAGATTTAAGATTTTTCACTTGTCTAGGTTTCATGATGACTATTGTATAGCCCATTAGGAGAGTTTAAGATATGTGTTATGTGAATTCTAAGATAAAGGTGAAAATATACAGACAAGGGTTTCATTCTAGGTCAAGCAAGAGTTTGGTTGATAGAATTTGACTCATGGGAACAAATATAAATCCTTGATAACTCATGAATACTTATCCATGGAACAAATGTGAATATGCAACAAATAAAACCCCTAGATTAGGCCAAGCACAACCAACACATTAAGATCAAACAACACCTTTAGTAAAATGAAGGCTGACAAAACAAGTGAAAGCAAAGTGAAGAAAAGCAGAAAGAAAAAGACCTATCCTAACTATGTACAAGAGTGAGTTGGAGCGGCTCAAGCAAGGGAAAAATTCTTCAAGTATTTCCTATTGACGGGAAATGGGACATCTTCTCAAGTAAGGTTCTTCACCTGAAAGGAATTATCTCCTAGGATTTTAGAAATCTAAAGGGGGCCAAGCCAAAGCTTGTTGAATTTATCAAGTTCCCATTTGTTCTCATGGGCCTTGTCCCAATAAAACAATAGATCAAAAATTCTAAAGGCCTTGAGTTTGGCTCTATGATCGAACCATCTTTTGACTATGCCTTGATGTTTGGAAAATTTTTATACGACTTTGTTTCATTTTTCTTCTAAATGGACTAGTTTAGCTAGATGGGCTTCTAGGTGTTCCCCCTCCTCATAATAGGTGTTGATAAATTGTAGCATGGGAATCTTAAGGTGTATTAGGAAAATGGATTCTAGACCATAAACGAGGTGGTATGGGGAATTTCCTAAGGCTACCTTATGTCAAGTATGATCTTCCCATAGAGAAAACTGCAATTGGGTGTGCCAATCTTTTGGGTTTTTGTCTAGTAGCTTGTGGATGATAGTTAACAATTTTTTGTTAATGGATTCAACTAACTCATTACCTTGGGGATAATAGTTTGATGAAAAATTTAGCATGATCCCATAATCAAAATCCCAACCCATAAATTAGAGAGAAGAAAAGGCTAGACCATTATCATAGACTATTGAAAATGGGCATCCAAAATGATTGATAATGTAACTTTCAAGAAAATTAATCACTACCTTTGTTGTGCATTATTTACAAGAAATAGCCTTTATCCACCTAGTACAGTAATCACTTGTAGTTAGAATGTACCTATGACCCACAAAGGATGGTGGGTTTACTAGACCAATGAAGTCAAGTCTCCACTGGGAGAATGGTGTTACCTTGGCAACAGGCTATAGTGGGACAATAATGTACATCTCCCTAGTGGCAATAGTCTAGTAGATGTGATAGGACTGAACATGATTGTGGGCATCTTTGAATAGTGTTGGCCAATACTATCCAACTCAAAATCTGGTGAGTTGTTGAAGGACTTGATCCATGCCCCATTCCAAATTTATCATGAAATTCCTTGAGAATCTTGATTGCTTCATATTTCCCAAGGCATTGAAGGTAGATCCCTTCATGATTCTTCTTGTATAACACGACACCTTTCAGCATATAGTTGTTTCTCTTTAACCATAGAGGTCATTTCTAGACTCCTTGTATGTGTGGTGGGCACTTTTGGTTCAACAAATAATACACAATTTCATCGTACCATTCATCTATAGAAACATCCTCCAACTGGTACTGCTCGGCAATGAGTTCTAGTTCTATCTCTACCATTTTGTGTGTGAGAGCTTGGCCCCAAACTAGCTTCATTGGTTGTATTTCCATATCATATTCTTGTAGCAGTGTAACCCACTTTGCTTGTCTTTCCCCTGGCTCATTTTTCCTCAATAGTATCTTAACTGTTGGGCCTGGGACAATAGAAAATACTTTATTCCTTAGGATGTAGTGGTTGAACTTCTTTACTATGTAGACTAAGGAATACACCTTCTTTTCAACATTGGGATAATGAAATTCAACATCCTTTAAAGGAGAACTCATAAAGGCTATGGGATGATCACTCCCTTTGTCATCCTTTTGTGTTAGCATGCTAGCACATGAGTGATCTAAGGTGAATGAATATATATATAATGTTTTAGAATAATTTGGGCTCACTAAGATGCATTCATCTACGATGACCCTTTTTATTTTTACAAAATCCCTACTTGGCCTCAAGTGTTCATTCAACCTTAGCATCCTGCTTAACCGTTGAATTTAATGGTTTCATGATCTCAGTGAACCCCATAATAAGCTTCTTTACTAAGTTAATCTTTCCAAAGTAATTCATTTCTTTCTTTCTCCCAGGGGGTTGAATCTTCAAGATATCTTGAAAGCATTCTAGATCAATTGATATGTCATTCTCTAATATTACATGTCCTATCAATTTTCCCTCAGATACTCCAAAGATACACTTTTTGGAATTTAACGAAATGCCAAACTCTTTATTTCTAGAACACCTTGCATAAATAAAAAATATGATCCCCTCCCTTCTTCAAAAACACTGTGAGATCTTCCATGGAGATGATGATACATTTACCAATGATATCCTTGAAAGCTATATCCATAGCACGTTGGAACATCACCCCAATGTTAATTAGACTAAATAGAATTTGTTTGTATGCAAATGTACCCCACTTTGTGGTGAAGGAAGTATTGTGTCTAACTAATACTGCAACATTACTTGATTATAACCTGAGTAGCCATCGAGAAAGGAAATCATCTATGAATAATTAACAATCTACAACACTTCATCCAGTGAAGGCATTGGATAATTAACATTTTTAGAGGCTTGGATTAAGTTTCTAAAGTCCATGCACAACCTGATTTCTCCATTCTATTTTTGGACTATAACTATATTGGCCACCCACGTGGAATGCCAGACAGGGAAGATAATACTTGTAGATAGCAACTTCTTCACTTCTTTAAAGATAATAGGTTCCAGTAATGCATTGATTGGGCGTTGTTGCTGCCTGAACAACTTTACATCTAGCTTGAGGGGAATGGTATGTGTAATGATTGAATTATCATACATCTTGATGTCCTCATATCCCCAATCTATCACATCATTTTATATATGCAAAAAATTAATTATCCCTTCCCTTTCCTCTGGGTGTAGACTTTTCCAATAAAAAAATTCTTTATATTTTCTATGATACCTAGATTATGCACATCACATTCACTATCTATGGAGTCCCCTTTGGCTTGTTGATCCTGATCCCTGATATGGTCAAGTTCAAAAATTCTATCTAACTGAACCATGCCTTTAGGCATAGTTTTGGTCTTTAAATTAATGATGCCTTCTATATCAAGCTCTGCTTCTTTAGGCTCCACTTCGTCTATAATTTAAGAAGCAATTAGGTCTGAGCTATTAATGAAGTCTAGGATATTTTTTTCATCCTCAAACACATGGAAATGGGTCATGTTATCTGGCTCTGATGGGGTGGGAGTGAGTTCTACTATGAATTTTTTCAGGCCAATTAATGACAAAGGTTGCATAGTGTTGGCTACTTGTGCTAATGCATTAGATGTTTGGGTTTTTGCTTGGGGAATTAACTGGATATTAAAGGCATCCAAAACTTCTATGCGATCCCATACCCTATGCCTATAGTTGGCTAACCTTAAGTCATGGCATGAATAAAATTTTCTGACCTATTTGATAACAAGATTTGAATCCCTAAATAATTGCAACATTTTAACTCTTTTTCTGAATGCCATAAGCAACCAACCTCATATTCCACTACATTATTCATACAATAAAGTTACAATCTATGCACAACAAAGAAGGTCTTACCCAAGGGACTAATTAGCTTGAAGCCTACTCTCACTCCTTGCTTGGATTTATATCCATAAAAGAACAATGTCCATAACATGGACCTGGTGTCCTCCTCTCGAGCCAATAGAGCACACCTAATTTTTGGGCATCACACCTAGTCCTTCATCTTTAGGTGATTTGCATTCAAAATAATTTTGGTCTTTCAACTTGTCTACCAAAGCTTATGTCAAAGTTATCTACCTCTTAATGTGATCTATCATTATTTGGCATAGTCAAGACTCAAACTTGGAATGGGATGCATCATGGATTCTACACTAGCTAGGTAGCAATAGCTCCTTGAAATCCATTATGGCTCCTAGACTAAGCTGATCTTGCACACACTTCTGCATGAATTCCTAGAAGCCATCAAACAGACCTAGGCTACCATCTTCTTGGAAATATTCATTATCAAATTCAATCAATGCTTCCATGCTACTAGGAAGGGTAGTCAAATTAGGATAAGTGTGACACAACACAAGAACTTCCTCTACTTCATCTTATTTACCCTCATATGTGACTGGGAGATAATTTCCCAATTTGATTTCAACAAACAATACTTCATTCATCTTGTTGTACTCAATGATCATTAACCTCATCTTGGGCTCATGTTTAATTTGGATTTGACTGGGCAGCCCCTTCCAAGGTAGCCACATATTTGAATAATTAGTTGAAGTATAACCATTGAGGTCCTGGGTGAAGTCCCTTCCCAATATGATACCATAAGTATCGGGGATGTCTACAACATGAATATCAATGACCTGTTGCACCCTTGGGTCTACTGCAATCTACATTGGGATCCTATTGAACTCTCCTACCACATTGACCTCAGTCTTATCTAGTTGGGCCACCTTCCTTTTCAATGGGGTTGGAGTTATTCCTAATGCTTGGAAAACTGAAAATGGCATGACATTAGTGGAGGCTCCTGAATCTAGTAGGAAGTTATGTAGATTTTTTCCAAACATGCAGATTGTCAATAGGAAAGGAGGGGTTTCACATCTTCCTTGAAACAAACCTATAGAAATTCTAGCTTGGGAAACTTGGGATTTATCCTTTTCATTTCCATTATCCTTTGTTTGTATCTTATTTTGTTCCATAGTTGGCCACTTATCCAGTTGTTGATCTTTACTCGACAGCTAATCAAAAATTTCCCTATAATTTCCCTAATCACTATTTCATTACTAGAGGTATCGAATGAGACCTTTTTTGTTACCGCATCTTGAGCTAGTTCTGATGGTGAATTCCCATTCAATGATTGAAAAAAAGGCATTTCTAATGGCGAGAAATCTTAACAATTCAAAAGCTAACAAGATCACTTTCACCTTTAATTCTTCAGCCACATATTCTCCCATATGTTCAACATCTGCCTCAGATGGATTTATTTTAGTGAAATCGGTGTGTTATTCTTTTTGAGGATCGAGCTGTCTATTCCTATTGAAGTATTGGGCGGGCACCCTAGGGTAAGGTGGGTTATTGCTAGCATTTGGGTCAAGCAGGGTGTTGTAATTATTTGGTGATATGGAGGTCATAAATGGACCACCAAATTATCTATTTCTCAAGTTATAAGGAGTTGGGCATTGGTGGAACATGTGAACCTCTTCCTTTCATTATTCTTCCTCATCCTTAAGACCATTATATATTGAATCAAACATTTGAGATAGAGTTCCTTCATTAGATACCTCATTTGCTTCTCCTCCCTTTTCTGCATCCTCCTTCTTAGGCTCATTCTTATCACTTAGAGAGAAGGGTGCATAGTTGACAACCAAAAACTGAATCATATGGTTCTGAGGGCACTATTTCTCTGTAACCCAAACTATCAACAACATTTTCCACCTCCCCTTGAAAGATTGTAGTAGAAGTTTGAAACTATAGACACTCGAGCTCAAAATTCCTATTTGTTTGATGAATTCTACACCATCTAGATAATGTTTCCTTAGCGAGGTATACTCCACTTTTTGTGTTATCTACACTGCTAGGTGCATCTATTGGAGTAGGAACTCCTCCATTGTTGGTTTTGTTATTCCATGTTCTATTCTTCCTTTGGGGTTATCTTCTTTCAAAGATTTTCTGAGAATGTTGACCTCATTTATAATTTTTCCTTAAAGATGAACCAAAATCATGATTGTCTCTATGGAAGTTGGTTTGAATGCTCCTTTAGGATGCATGCAATTTATTGTTCTATTTTCTTAAATGAGTAACCTCAGTGGTCAACTTCTTCACTTGCTCAACTAGTTCATCAATCTTCTCCTTGCTTAAATTGCCCTGCATTGGCACAAAATTTTGGAATAAAACATGATGTGCTACAAACAAGTTATGTTGGGCAGCCGAAGCTTTGGAGCTCTACAAGTATGAAGGTATGTTGGGCTGCTACTGATAAGTATGCTAATTTGAAGTCTATAGATAATTGGTTATGGGTGGAGCTTGATTCAATGGAGACCCTTGATGTGGCACAATGGGCAGATCGGGAACCTAATTTATCAATGGAGTTTGATGAGCTAAGGCATGGCTGAGCTTGTGTACTTTTCCTCAATTAGAAATAGGTCCCAATGAAGTTAGAGGACCAACCAAATGTTGTCCCAAGTTTGTGTTTTCCTTAACTACTTCTGCATTGGCATCCACCAAATCTATAGGAGGTTGATGCATCCACTTGACTAAGGTTGAGGTAAGGTTATCCAAGGTAGAGTAGTATACTACCCTTGCTAAAGGATCACCAACCACATAAGGTGGTTGCAACCTCATGTATTCTCGATGAAATTTGTTCTTGAAATATTTTATTGGCTCATTAACCTCCCTTCTGATGGACATGAATTTTTGATATAAATTATTGGGACTAACTAGAATTTTGAATTTCTACAAGAATGTATCCTTCATGAGGTTCCAAGAGGTGACAGACCTTGTAGGTAGATGTATGTACCAGTAAAATGCCTCATCCCACAGTAAATATGGGAAGAGCCTGCATGCAACATCTTCATGTTCAATCTATCTATCCTTGAGGGCAATTTGGAAAATTTTGATGTGTTCTTTAGTTTTGCTTTGAGGATATTTCAGGTGGAACTTAGAGAAGAAATGTTTTGGATTCTTTGGCATATCATGGTATTCATTGAAGGAAAATGGTGATGGGTTATTTCCCAACCAAGCCACTAGTGGAGGTGGGGGAAGTAATTGTTGAGTTGCAACAACTTGTAGCTGAGATATACTGGTTGTAACAATGTTTTGGATGTGGCTAGTAAATGGAGAAAAAATTGGTTGGAGTGAAGGAGAAGATGGAGATGGAAGGGATGGAGGTTGAATGGGTGGTGTTGATACCAAGGCTTCCCCTTTCTTAGCTCTCTTAGCATTGGTAGGGGTATTTAGTTCTTGAAGTTCTCAATTATCTGGTGTGGATCTCATTACCCTATAAATCTTTGTGGAGAGAATGACCATATTCGATCCACCTTCATCCAACTACCCTCCTTCTAGCACCATTTCTATTGATGGGTGTTTTTGCACTTCTCAACACAGAAAAATCACAAGTGTAATGCCTCTCTTTAAAGATAATTCCCTACAAATAAGTTGCAGAAAATATCCCAAGGTCTCTCAGACATGTCAGGTCATGATTATTCAAAAATAGCATAGTGTTGATGTGTGATTTTTTGGTAATCACAAGGGGCCTTTATGGTTTAAAAAGATGGAATTCATAGGTATGTGATGGAGTTTCAAAATTTTGAAAATGATGAACAATAGTAGCAATTTTATGGCAGCAACCTAAAACTCATCTTGTTCATCAGATGTAACATTATAGTGATGTTGGAAACTTAAGTTTAACTTAGATTTTAAAAGAAAGAGTAAAAGGTGTAAGCGTTTATAAGTTATTATAACTTCAAAACTATGAAGAACGCCAATAATAACTAGTATTACAATAGAAAGACTTCCCAAAATGAGTTTTTATTAACCAAGAGTAGTCTATAGTGTCACAAAACTAGTGCCATCTTCTAAGGTTCTTTGCAGATTTTCAGACTATGACATTCACCACTTAGCATGAACATACAGTTGAACTTAAGTATAGAAAGTAAAAGAGCTCAAAATGACTTTACACAACAAATTATGATCAATAAATTACTAAAATTATGAGTTGGAAGTGCATCAAATACTATAACATGTAGTCACCATTAAAGTATAACATGAACTAACAAGCTGGAAATGAACTTAAACAATAAATAAATAATCTAAAATAAACTTGGAGGTTGAATCGTGCATACACAATGAGAAAAATCAAAGAAATAGATCAAACTTAATATTTTCTTATATATTTATGCAAAGTGTCTTTGCACAAAACTCATCTCTCCTTTGAAAATGAGAGGATGCCCCTATTTATAGACCTCAAAAAGTAGAATGAATGGCCAAGATCAACTTACAATGAATGGCTAAAATTCATTCTAGCTTAGGGTTTTTACATCACCCAAGATGAGTACAAAATTTATAATATAGAATAGGCTACTTTGTATTTTCCTTATTTTGTCCTATAGCTACTTTAACAAGTATTTTTCTTCTATGATGGTATTTCCAGCTTCATTTTGCAATGAAGCATAATAGAAAAAAATTCCTATGACAACTTGGAGCTTATCCTAGTCCATGAAGTCATATTTGATAATTTTGAAGGCGACCCTTTTGAAATAATCCACCATTTCATCATGATGCCACACACATGTATCTCCAACTTTAACCATCTGCTCTGATTCTGAGAAATCCTACGTAGCAAAAACCATAAAATTTGATAACAAAGTGTCACCGTCTCCCTATTCCATTCTCTCATTAAACTCACATTTCACTACTTCTTGATCTAGCTCCTACACTGGCATCTTGTATCCCATCACCAATTCTAAGAGGTCATCAACCTCAACCAAGTGGGAAACAAAATGACCATGAATAACATTTAACTTGATTAGAGATTTCTCTAGGATCCATTTTTTGAATTCACAATTAAACAACTAGGTATTTGGTAGCCCGTGATCCTCTTTCGACAGAGTTAACTCCTTTTCCCAAACCTTTGTAGATAGTTTCAAAATGCTCTAGAATTTGGGGTATGTGATTTTGTAAAGATCAGGGAAATCCTTACAAGTGTCTACCTCCTTTTCAATCTCCTTTTGTAGGACTAAATAATGATTATGCATTCTGACTGCATAATGGATACCCTTATTGCCAATGTCTATGACCCTTTTGAACCACTCTGACATAGACTTGGTCAAGGATCTCATCTTTTCTATCTTAATAATTTCTTCCTTAGACAACAAGGTGGGCACAGGGGATTCTACTAGAGCCTCTTCTCTGATTTTGGTCCAATGTTGTATGAAGGAAGTTATTTCTACCACTTTCACTTTCAATTCCTCCTTTGTGGACTAATATTTATCCATTTTCTATAGAATTGTGGGAACGGACCCCTAAAAATCATCAATATTTTGGGCTCTGGATGTCGTGGCTAGGTTGATAGTTGTTACCTGATAGTTTGTGGCCTAAAGGGTATCAACATCCTTGTCTATATCAAGAGTGGCAACCTATAATATGTGGGAGCCCGATGCATCTATTGTGATATGTGATCTAACTTTCAATTTCTTCTTCTCTTGTGTCTTCACTTGGGCTTGAGATAGTATAGCCTCTAAGTGATCCTTAAGGTCTGGGAGCACATGAGATTTTCCTTTCAACTACTACTCTAGCCATGAGGGGACCTCTGTTTGATGGTCATGGGATGTAGTGTTGAATTTATTATCCCCTTCCCCTTTTATTTTAATGCCTCTTCATCTTCATGTCTAGGAGCTTCTTCAATGTTTTCTTCTTCCTTTTCTTGCTCATCTTCTTGCATTATTTCCCTCCCTTTATCAAGCTCAATGGATTTTGTGTTTCCCTCATCAATATTTACTTCTTGCATTGGCCTTTTTCTTTCCTCATGCTTACCTTCAACTTCTTGATAGAGCTCAATGTTCTTTTCATTTTCATTATTCTCCTCTTTTTCTTGCTCTCCTTTAGGAGGAACTTCTTCATTTTGCAATCCCTTATCTTGGCCAACCTCTAGGAGTTCATCATTCTTTTCCATATAAATCTATACATCAATCTTTTCTTCCTCAGAGTGATGCCCCTCTAGATTCGCCTCTTTGTCATTTTGTTCTTCAGGCTGCTCATCCTCAAGCTCTTGATCTGAAGTCTCCACATCATAGTGGGCATCAAACCCACTCATTTCCCCATCTTTGGGTGTTTTATGCCCTTCCTCATATGAAGCTACTTCATCTAGATCAATTCTTCGGCCCTTCTTGACACTCTTATAGTAATCATCATGGATCAAGTTCTCGAGCTCCCTAGTGACATTTTTTGTTTCTTTAGGTGGTTCCCCACTCAGCCTCTACATCTCCTCATAGATTTACATTGTTGCTCCCATTTTAGGTGTCTCATTAGGAGGTAGAGGGATGGGTAGTGATGTAGTAAGTTGAGCCATAAGTAGTTTGACCTAGGTATTCATAATAACCTTAGAAAATTGAGGTGGCATAGATTGCAAATAAGAGACAAAAGTTTCAAGAAAAGTAATGGGTGCCATAGAAGTTGTGGGCATAGAGGGTGGAAAGGTATAGAATTATAGCAATAGACGTGGGAGGGAGGAAGATGATTTAGGAGAAGTAGTTGAGGAAGAAGTATCAACCACAACCATAGGTGAAGTCAGAGAGGCAAACAAGAGGTGGATAGAGATGTCCAGAGTGGGTGGAGATGATATAGGTAGTGATTGGTGAGTTGAAGGAGATGGTGTAGTGGAAGTGGTTGATGGAAGTGTAGAGGCGGTACATAAAGGAGAATGTGGTTGCTCTTCTTCCTTCTATGGTGGGGACCCCTCTTCTTGGATACTAGGCATATCAGGAACAAAGGTTCCCATTCTCTTAGGTTTCTTAGGTGGTCTATTCCCCTCAATGGCCTTCCTAGTGTATACCTTTTGTTTGGATTGAAAATCCATCACTTGTTTTCTTTTATTTGACCTAGTAATAGGTGGAGACATGGAAGCCTCACCCAAAGAATTTGCATCTACACCACTATTTGTCTCGCTTTCATGGTCATCCTCTAATTCTCCACATGTTAGCTCCATGCCCTACTATTGCAACTAAGATACTTGATCATCCAACCACTTCTTAGTTCTTTATTCTACTAGGCAAGTGACAGTATTCAAATCTGTGACTTTCGGCTCAATCTAGTCAATCACTGGCAATGACACATTGACCAGAGCATTGTATCTCTCATAAAGCACATTATCATCTTCAACCTCTTGGTCAAGGACTGGGAAAAAATAATATATTTCATAAATTTGGTTGTCATTCTCATATAATACCTTTTTCTAACCTCGTGGTCATTATCATAGTTTTCCCAAAAATCTTTAATATGTGGCCTATGGGTGTATTTCCTTCCAACCTACTTCTTTAGTTTTCCTAGGGGGTCCAAGCCTCCCCTCTCTATATGTAGTTCCAAGTTGTACTCTACAAGCCCTTTCTCTGAGTTTACTACACATGGGGTAGCAGGGCATGAATATACTCCTTGTCCAAATATAATGGGGTATGGGACCCGATGTGGTGCTTGTCTTATAGCAATGAATGGGCAGTCCACAACTACTAAGTTAATTCTAGCAAAATTATTCTAACATTGGGGTACCAAGGCAATCGATATGGAAACCCTAAGAATCCATCTACCCTTATGTAGATGAACTTGGAGAACTAAATGAACCAGTACCCAAAGCCTTTAACCAATTTCTTCGCGCTATGACACATCTACCTTCACCCTGATCTTCTTTACCACAAAAAAATGATTGTGAAAATTCTCACTGATTATCTTTTCCCAATGAAACTTGGCTTTGGTAGTTTTCATGCCCTTATCAGTTTTCTCTACAGGTTCTATAAATCCTATACAAAGAATGCATAGCAAGTGTCTTGATAAATCTAAAGAGAAAAACATGAGTTAAATCATGCAAAAATGTCATTAAATACATCCATATACCTCGAGGAGATCATTGTATTTATTAGATTTCATCATTTTATGCTCATTTGCGAGGTTTGCAGTTTTGTGGATTAAGAGTTGTAGGTTTTTGCCTTACAGAAGCCGTTGGTAATTTGGATGCAAGAAACGTCTCAAGAAGCGCAACAACCCACAAATGGAGTTTCACAAGGAAATTCTTGCATTGAAAAAACTTAGTTATTTTGATATGAATTCATTAGGTCACCTATGAAATGCAAATTGAAGTTCTCAAGATAAATTTTCTTGGTCAAGGTGGCTTCTTATGTTTGTGTGGAAAAGCAAGGTGTGAAAGCTGGTGGCTAGAAAGCTACATGAATTCTACCATTAAAACCATGGCATTGGGGCTACAAAAATCCACAAATGGAGTTTTGTAGGCTGAAACCCGCAGTGGAAAAACACTTGGCCAATTTTTTTAAATTTTTTTTAGCACATGGAGAAACTCATTTTTTATTCCCTTTCTTGAAAATTTCATCATTTTGTGTATTTCAAGAGTTTGGTGTGTGGAAGTTGTTGGGGTAAATGCCATCAATTATTTGGCAACAAGCAGATAACATAGGGTTCATAAAGACCCGCAAGTAGTTGTCTACATGATAAAACCCATATCAACATTTTGAGCTTAATCTTTTCATTTCATTCAAAGGGACAATGTGAGATGGTTTAGGTTCATGATTTTTTCATTATTTGAGCGAATGCGAGGAATGGTGAGGTTGAATCTGTCAAGTGGATTTATGTCTTTGGTTTTCCATTAAAAAACGACTGAGGTGGGACATCCCTCCACCAATAGCAACTCACAAAGAATGACCCGCATAGGCTTTAGAATTTATTTTTTTGAATGCTTTAGTTAGCACTTGTGGAGATGGATACCATGGAAGTCCTTGGTGGGAAATCCATGAATTATTTCCATTAGAAAAATATTTGGTGGTGTGATGACCCACAAATGGAGGTTCACAAATGAATCCCCACATAGTCCAAAATACTTAGCCGATTTTCAAGGTTTTAACCAACTCACCCACGAAAAACACATGGGTGGGAATGAATAGTCGAGAAGTGGCTTGAGCTTCACCATAGGTAGAAGATTGGGGTAAACGGATCTCTTCTTGTGGAAATTCACATGATGAAACTTGTGAGGGATTTAATTTGAGCGTTCATCATATTAAAAGCTTAACAGTGCCCACCAAATGGTTTACCTGTGGGGAAAAAGGAAACAAAGGCCACCATCATCTAGGCCATTGAAAAATGACATTTCAAAGGTGAAGCCCTATGAATGAGAAACCTGTAACCAACAGATACTATAGTATTTAAAGACCTAGGGTTTGCTAAATGTTTAATAAGGTAGGGTTGTCCTTTAAGTGTCATGGTAAGCAACACAATGCTAGGATTTAATTCTAGTGATCATACCGTGCATCGAGCTACTGAAATAACCTCAGTTGTGAAACCCTAAGCACTTGGGTGAAATGAAAAACAACACATAATTGAAAATGAGAGGAAGAGGGTCTACCTCCTATTTCACTGAAAGAGAGAATATCACTGCCTTAATCACTAAGCACAATTGCAGAAACATCAAAAGCTTGAACTCTTCAAATTTCAAACATTTAGAGGTGAAAATGACATATCAAGGCCCTATATTTATAGACATTGGTGCCATAATGTGATCATTAATTGCAAGTATTTTGAAAAGCACACAGGAGTACAAAGTGTAGGGATTTGAAGAGAGGATGTCATGGGTTGAAAGTCCATGCGGGAATCCAAGGTTTGGAAGTAGTGCAAGGGAATTCCGCTACAAAAGGATGGATGGAATATGTCATAAGAAACGATGAGGTAGACATGGAAGTCCATAGAAAGAAACCCGTAGGAAGAAACTCATGAACGACAAAAGGTGGCATGACTTCCACATGGCAAAAAACCTAAAAATATTTTCCTACAAATGCTTGAAACTTCCCAAAACTCTAGAAATTGTAAAACATGCTAATATCTTGCAATTTTCAAGGCACTTGATCAACTTGGGTCCAAAATAGTGGCACAAAAAGTGAGGTTAATTAGAACTAACCCAATGAGGGAAAATGAAAAAAGAAGGGGGTCCCTGTCCAAGTGGGGCATGTGTGCAAAAGGCACAAAAAATCCTAGGGAAAACATTATTGAACAAGAAAATGCCATAATTAATAAGCAATAAAATCCAACAATTGATAACTCCCTTACTTGTGATGAAGTAATTTTAGAAGAACCAAATGTTGAATGTCATGAACATCTAGTTTGTAGCTCTCCTAAAAACTCTCCTACTAGGGAATATATCATGGTGAAAGAAAATGACAACATTGACACATGTCTTTCAAACAATAGTGATGTGGCTTCCTTAGACGAAGATGATGAAGTGACATTAGACTAACTTTTACTAAGAAATCATGAAAATAAGGATAAGTCTTGTAAGGTTATGCATATTATATATCCCTTGAAGTACTCTTTTGAGCCTAAACTTATCCTTTACCCACCCTCAAACCAACTACAAACTCAAAACAAACCTGTCCTCATCCTCGAACCACCTAAGAATAATATGTCACAACAATCGAGTTATAATACTATTGCTCATACATTGAACACTAGGAAAAATCTGCAATCACTTGACTAACAACTCCAATATCCCTCCCATTACCTCAACCTATCTTTCCTAGTGCCCCTCATTTTCTTTTACATAATGGAAAGGAGTATGATCTTGTTGAACAACTAAAGAATATAGTTGCTAAGATATCCTTATGGGATCTTATTCAAGCCTCACCTAGTAATCATAACATGCTTCAAAGTGATTTACAATAAGTTCCTACCCATCATAATGTGTAATCAAATGATGTGGCATCCCAAATTCAAGCTATAAATCTAGTCAAGTTAGACATTACTTTCCATCAAGATGAGTTACCTTAGCTACAAGTGTAAAAGAAAAATGATTCCTTCATGATAATAGCTATCTTCAATAGGTCATGGATAAAGTGAACCCTTGTCGACAATGGATCAAACCTTAATGTGTGTAGTGTAACCCTTTTGGATAAGCTTGACATAGATAAATCAAGAATTGAACATGAGTCCATATCAATTCGAGGATTTGAGAATGTAGGAAAACAACTTCTTGGTGTGAACACTTTGCCTATTATAGTTGGAAAGGACACATTACAAACCCCAATCCATGTTATGCCTCATGATCTTTCATACAACCTCCTTTTAGGAAGACCATGGATTGATGAGATACATGCAGTTCCTTCAACCTTTCATTGTATAATGAAATATGTCTACAACAACAAAGTGTATACAATCAAATCCGACCTTGAGCCAAAAAAGTTGTTTGAACATTGAGAAAGGAAAGGAAAATCCTTTGAAAAAACTAACACCAACTACACAAGTGGAACCTATGAAAGAGAAAGGAAAATAAAAGAATATTGAAGAAGTTACAAAGATATTGGAAGATGATTGGGGATCCTTAGATTTCACACCAACATTCATGGTCCAATGCAAGATCATAAAAAAAGAGTCTAAAAAGGGAAAAGAAAAAGTAGTAATGGAAACAAAAAATTCAGAAGACCCTTCGAAAGCATCCACTTCAACCACTTTAGAAGAAAAAATAACTTACACAACAATATTTGATGAAGTTGATTATGAAAAACCATCAAATCCAAAAGAAATGAAAAATATTTATGGAAAAGGTTGTGAACTAATGAAACAACTTGGGTATAGTGTAAAAGTATGCAGTGCTAGAGAACAAGGTATTTGTGTCCCTATATAGCCTAACACATGAGAAATGACTAATGGTCTTGGTTATTGTCCCTTGAAAGAAACAAGGAAGCCTTCACTAAATATCAAAACTCTTACAAAATATTCTTCTAAGCCAACTTTAACATTAGTGCATCCTAAATTGATGGAAACTAGTGGTCTTGGTTATTGTCCTTTGAAAGAAACAAAAGAAATAAAGAATTATTCGCTTAACATTAATGTCATCACACAAATAACTCATAGGACATGTCTTAGTAATGATTGGAGTTTGTTAGATTTTGCACCCTCATTTCAAGGAGAGAACAAAATCTCACAATCTAAAGAGTCTTGTATAAGTATGACACCTTGTACTAAGCAAGAGATATCTTTGTCACAAAATAAAGAAACATATTCTACTATTGATCAAGATAGTATCTTGTTGAGACTCCTCCAAGATCGTTTGATATCCATCCCTCCAAGAACACAAAATAAATTTTGCCACAAGAGTTCATTTTTTGCATATCATATAGTTCATGGGAATTCTACTAATAAATATAGGCTTTGAGTAATAAAATTCAACATCTTAAGTATTTTGGTGCTCTTACTTGTGTTGAAGCACCTAGTTCCTCTACTTGATACTGATTTCCAAGTTTCTTATCAATCATCTCAACTCATCCTTTTCTTGCACTTAGTGGAGGAAAGGGGTTAGGTCATCCTTGTCCTTGGATGGCACTTGTCATTGTCTCTTTTGGTTGGTTGACCACCTTCCATGTATATATAAGAGCAAGCTTGGGATGTGGACAACATGCCTTAAGTTGGCTTGCATGTGACGCACCGAGTTATATTTAGCATTACATTTTGGATGGAAACCCTTTATCCATGATGTAGTTTCATTTGGGAACATATGACTTGGCATAGGGATTTTCAAATAAGTTCTCATGTCTTATTCAGTGGATACTTTAAAGTAGAGTGCTCATAGCAATGGTGTTATAAATCGCTTTAAAGTGGGGGCATACATTGACATTATCTTTTAAAATTTCTTATTTTTCATTGTGTGGTATTCTTCTTCTTATGATGCATCCTTTTCTTGGAGGTATCATTGGTTTGATTTCCTCCAAGAGTGTCATGTTTCTTTGATTTTTCCTCACTTGGAGACATTAGGAATGATGTTCCCTAAGAAGAGACCTTACATGAATTAAGAAAAGTCCCTTTGAATAAATTTTTACTTGCATGTTTTTCATAAGCTCGAAGTTTCATTGTGTTGTGCCTTATCAAAGTTATCAAGAGGTATAGCTTTGGTATGGTTAGTACATATGGGAGCTAACCATAGGCATGACTTTCCCATAGCCACTTACTTATCTGTGTGGGTGCATACTGGATGCATGCATATGTTTCTCACTAGGGGCTCACCTAGTGGATACCAGATTCACCTAGCCCATGTGAGTGTTCATATTGTTTGCATAGTGGAAATCATGTTCCACTTGTAAATATTTTTTGAACAAATAGCTAAGGCTTGATCCACATTATGTTAGACAAGTAGTCAAGGCTTGGTCCACCCCTCTTTTTCTTTTTCTTTCTTCTTTATATGTCTTTGATAGTGTATGCTTGTACCTTTTTTTTGATTCATACATCATTCACATGTATGTTACTTTGTGCCTATGTTTATTTTCCATAGGATCTTGATCCTGGGGCCTTGAGCAACCCTCTTGATCATTGTCATCCTATCTCACTAGTATTGGTACACTCAGACCCCTCTTGATGTGAATTTATCAACTTTAGTGCGAGTTTGAAGCAAGTTCCTCCTCTCACTAAAGTGGGGGCTAAATGAAGTGTTGAAAAATGTATCCCTTTACATTTTCACACCTTTTTGGGCCCTTCCTATTAAAAAATTTGGTTCATTTATGCCTTAATTGGTCCTATTTTGCATCCACAAGCCTAATTATATGCATTTTTCTGAGGATAATCTTGACATTCAACAAATGAAAAATAAGAATATAATGTTTTTTTGTTGTGTTCAAGATCTAGGGATCTAGGACTCATATGCACCTTTTGGTGTATGGGTCCCACCTAGGTCTTAGGACCTGATTTCAAATTTCACATTGAATAAGACACTTCTCAAAATTTGTGTCCCAAGTTTTAGCCACTCAGACTCATATGCCCAACTTGGCATATGAATCTCGCTTCAACCAAGACCTATTTTAAATCAAATTCTTGGAGGAATTTTATTATCCTAGATCTGATGTTGGCTTGTAGCATTGAAATTTTAGGAAATTTGGCATAAATGAGTATAAATACAAGGTTATTTCACTTAGTTTCACCTAGCAATTTTGAGTCAAGCATCCTAAGATTTCACAAAAGCATTATAGAGTATTCAAGAGCATTGAAGAAGGAATTCAAGAGCTGATTATCAAGCATTTTGGAGCACCAATTCAATATTTAAGCACCATGTCAAGGTCTTCATGTGCATCATGTGTGATTGTGAGCTAACATGTTGATGTGCAATTTGTGATCCAAGTTCAATCATTCAAAGCTATATAAAGTTTCATGATCAAGATCTACATCCATTGAAGCTAATTCATAAAATTTGTAGATCTACACTCCAAGGATTCAACAAGGTTTGGTAAGTTGTTATATTCATTTGTTCATTCATCATTCATTCATGTTATTTTGATTCATTTCAAGGTTTAATTACTCAAATGGGGTCTAACTGAAGCAAACCACCAACCACTAACAAAACAAAATTTCTCTCTCTCTTATGATGTGTATTTTATAACTTTATGTGAACGAGACTCATTTTCCTGACCTAGCAATTTAGTCTTTGATATAGCCTTTTGACAACATTCAATAGTGTTGGGACTAGTTTCAGAAGACTTAGAAAGATACTAAAAAAAACTTAGAGTGGGACTCATATGCCTAACTTGGTGTATTATTCCCATTACAATTTCTAATCACCGTTTAGCAGATCCTAATCAACTCTCAAAAGATTCTATATTCTACCTAGAAACCCTAGACTGGGATTAAATCACCTAGCCTAGCATATACATCCCTATGAGCTTCAAACAATTTTTTTTTATGGTTACACACCTTTTTTGACTCCATCATTTACCTAGGTTGTTTTCTATTCCATTGCTATTTATCAACTTATTTTAATGCTTTCATGTCTTTAATTTTCTAGGTTTTTGTGCACGAGTGTTTGCATTTCTCCTTTGAAGCTTCATTTTAGTGGTGAACCCCTATCCAATTTCAATAGAAATTTTGTATCCTTCCCTCAATTGAGTCACATGGTTGATAGATCTTTGTTTCCTAATGAACTAAGTGAAAAATACATCCTCCTAGTTCCATCCGGACTAAAAGGTGGAACCCTATTTCCCTTGTGTTCATTTTAAAATGAACCAAAATAACTAGGTTTCCACCTTTTGGGAGATGGAACTAAGGCTTAGGACCTAATTCACTCTTATTTTATTATGAAACCAAGATCCCTCAACCAAATACTCAATTGAGGGAAGGGATTCTAGGAGGTTTCCTTGGGCATGATTAAATAGGGGTTCATCATTAAAATGAAGCTTCAAAGGTGAAATACAAATTCTAATGCACAAAACCTTAGAAACTGTTAAGGTTAGAAGGAAGATATCTAACAATAAAATGAAAATTTGATCAATAAAATAGAGAAATAAAACACACAGAAAATTATCGCAGAAATAAGACAACACAAAGAATTTAACGTGGTTCACCCAATCTATGCTACATCCATAAAACCATAGCCATCCAATGATTTTATTATCCAATATAAAACATATTACAATATCGCTAATAATTCCCTATTGTAACCCTTCTTCCAACTACTTATAACAAGGCTTTTAGAAGCTTCTAGAATTAGGGTTCTACAAAGTAGGTTTTTTTCTTTTTCGGTGATTTTTCCTTTTTCGGTGATGATGCGAAAAAAATGGGAAAAGTATAAAATAGGATACATGAAGAGTGTACAGTATAGCATGATCGATTTCCACATACTAACAAAAACTTAAGAACATGAAATCAAATTAAAAAATAGAAATCAGATAGAAAGGAACCTAGAAAACTAATAGATTCCAAGCAAGATGTGTAACTCTATTTTTTTTCTTTTTTAACTACACTCAGACTCATATGCTAGGCTAGGAGATTTAGTCATATTATAGGAATCTAGATAGAATCTAGAATCTTTATATATACAAAAATCTGGTAAAAGGGTTGTACTATGACTCATATGCCAAGAGGGGCGATTTAGTCCTAATAATAGGGTTTGGCTGAAACTTTTGTAACCTCTAGTGATCTTCTGTAGCTTTCATCTTTTTTGATCTCCAAGCCCTCAAAGTCTGATTTTTTTCCTGTAGGTGAGTTTCTGTTAAGATGACAACTTCTTGACAACTTTGACAACTTTTGCAACTTTGTTTTCAAATGAACTTCAAGCTCTAATTCACCTAGATCTAGTATCACACATCAAGAGAGAAAAATGTTGCAATGTTAGGGAATAGGGGTTTTCCTTGGTCAAACCTTGTTTTGGTAATTAAACCTTGAAATGAAATAGAATAGCATGAAGGAATGATGAATGAACAATATTCAATGTTGCAACTCATCAAACCCTTGAAATAAAGGCTACAAAATTGTGTGAAATGGCTCCAATGGATGTGGATCTTGACTCTTGATCTTGATATGAGATAATGTCTTTGAATTCTTGCTTGAATCATGAAACCTATATCACAAATGTTAGTTCAAAAATAGACATGATGCATGATGACTTTGACATGGTGCTTGAATCTTGAATTATTACTCCAAAATGCTTGATAATCAGCTCTTGAATGCCTTCTTGAATGCTCTTGAATACTCTATAATGCTCTTATGAAATCTTAGGATGCTTGATTCAAAAATTTTAGGTGAAACTAAGTGAAATAACCTTGTATTTATACTTGTTTATGCCAAATTTCTTGAAATTATAACACTACAAATAGACATCAAATCTAGGATA
Source organism: Sequoia sempervirens (assembly GCA_007258455.2). Taxonomy (NCBI): domain Eukaryota; kingdom Viridiplantae; phylum Streptophyta; class Pinopsida; order Cupressales; family Cupressaceae; genus Sequoia; species Sequoia sempervirens. The sequence goes on along the minus strand of VDFB02193867.1, from coordinate 761,524,584 downwards.
ATAAAATCCTGCCAAGAATTTTATTTAAAATAGGTCCTGGTTAAAGTGAGATTCATTCACCAGGTTGGGCGTATGAATCCAAATCGTTAAAGCCTAGGTCACAGATTTCAAGACATGTCTTGTTCAATGTGAAATTTGAAATCAAGTCCCAAGACCTAGGTGGGATCCATACACCTAAAGCGGTGTATGAGTCCTAGATCCCTAGATTTGGAACACAGTCAAAAACATTATATTTTTATTTTTCATTTGTTGAATGTCAAGATTATCCTTAGAAAAATGTATTTACTTAGGCTTGTGGATGAAAAATAGGACAAATTAAGGCATAAATGAACCAAATTTTAATAGGAAGTGCCCAAACAAGTGTGAAAATGTAAAGGGATGAATTTTTCCACACTACATCATCAACTCATGGTCTCTTATGAAGATTTATGAGGTTCATTCTATAAGTATTTTCTTGTTGAGGAATATAAAATCATTGCTTTGTAGAGCTCTTGCATGGAATGTTTTTTTGTTTGTTGTTTGATCTTGCATCTTGTGTAATTCACAATTCTAACAAGATATTGTGATATTTCTTCTCTAATAGATATCACAAATATAATTATAATATAATTATGGAATCTTAGAGAATTATCCTTTTAAAACATAATTCTCTAATGAAAATTCTAATCTAAACTAATCACAAACACACATGTGTATATTACTAACATCCTCATGCAAGCATATGCAACCATATTTATATCAACTAAAATTGAAATTATTTGAAACAAACATAATACAAACTTCAATGGAACAAAATTAAATTACCTTGCTAGATAAAGTTCATATAACCTGCAACATTATTATTTTAATAAACACATTAAATAATATTACTAGGGAGAAAAAATAAGAAGATGGGATTTGGAGCTCTCTATCTTAGCAACATTGAAAAAATGACTTCATTAGGAAGGAAAATAAAATATATATATTTTTTTAGATAAAAATTTCCCTCACAATTACATTTTCACCATAGTCAAATATTTTTTCTCCATAAATATAGAAACAAAGGTTTTTTTTGTAATAAAAAATTACTCCCTTCTTTTACCCTCACACTTCTCATTTAACTTCTATAAAATTATCCACAACATCCTAATGTGGTAAATAACCTATATAAAATATTTGATTTTTTAAAATGACAATCACTAGTCTATTCATGAAGATAGGTCATAAAATGGATCTGTTGACTAGAAATGTTCATACAAATAATCAATTGACCATAAAACAATTAACCATTTTAGAGATCATAACTCCCCAAATAGGGATTATATTGGTCTTCAAAATCTTAAGGACTAATTAAATAAGAAAATTTCTTCACCACATCAACTTTTGGATACTACTTTCCTCTCTTGGAGGTTGACCTTTCAAACTAGTCAACAAGGTTCATGAAACCCTCTTTGATTTTACCTCTCCTTTCTCCACCCTCACTTTGAAATTCATCTTAAAAATTTAGAGAAATATCTTCAAATACAAACGACAAGACCTCCTCTTATAACATCAAAGGCTTAAAAAGATAAAGATTCACAATATTCAACAAAAATGTTTTTATATGAGGTGGTAAATCAAGATGAAAAACCTTTTGTCCTGCATATTCTTGAATGAGAAATGATCCATGAAACATAACAAAAATTATTTGGATTTATAACTTTACCTCAAAGTATTTTCTTTTTTAATTTCAACCATAATTTATCTCCCACCTTAAACTTATGTTGAACACAATGTTTTTCATGGCACCGAAACATATTATCTATCCATTCTTAAAGTAGTTATAGATATTTACTAATGTATTAAGTGTACCAATTCCAAATAAAAATAGAGATGAGAAACAATATCTATATGAAAATATGATTAAATCACAAGGACTTATCAACCATCACATGATGTACACATTTTTGGGCCAATCTCCTTTTATTTTATGGCATCATCATAATTAGGTATCTCTCATGTTTGATTAATTAAATTTAGAAAATAACCTAGATCTTGATGTTACACACCATCAATCATATGTTGAATAGATTTTTAAATTTAACCAATAAGCTTGTGATGTTCTTTGCATGCTTGTTGCAGCCTATGACAACCATTTAAAAAGGATCTATAACTAGATATTTCTACTTCTTCACACTGTATTTTTTTTCAAACATGGGAATTTTAATTCAACTATCCATTGTAACCTACAAATAACAACTCCAAATGGTTATTTAGAATCTACAAAATAGATGATAACCCAAAATCTAGTGAAAGAAATAGAACTATAAAAAGATAAATATGAATGATCTAAGATCAAAATAGCATTATATAGTTAGAATCTAATGAGAAACATAATTGTTCCAAAAGGTAAAATAGAATTAAGAGATCCCAAAAGCATGAAATAACATTAATGTACATTAATGTTTAAAAAATAAGATAGGAGAGTGAGTATATATATAATATCCATTTAATATTTTCTTTGACTACCTACCTCTAGGCATCTAGATATTGTTTTGAAACAATCACATCAAGGTGGAGAAAATATGGAATTAGAGGTCCAATAAATTTCATTAAGAGAATATAACGAATAAGTATTCATCTACAAGTAAAGTTGAGAGTTAAGATAAGTTCAAGAAATTCCATGACCAATATTGTGTTCAACAAAAGTTTAAGATGGGAGAGCTAGAAATCTAAATACTTTGCATTTTGTTTCATGGATCATTTCCCATTCAAGAACATTTAGGAGAGAATGGTTTTCATCTTTATTTAACACCTCACATGAAAATATATTTGTTTTTGAATATTGAGAATAATTTTCTTTTGAAGGTTTTTCATCTTGATTTACCACTTCACATGAAAATATATTTGTTTTTGAATATTGAGAATATTTTTCTTTTCAAGCCTTCCATGTTATAAGAGGAGGTCTTGTTGCTTGTAGTTGATGATATTTCTATAAATGTGTAAGATGAATTGTTAAGTAATGTGGTTCTTCAAAAAAAGGAGGTATACTCAAATAGGGGTTAATGAGCCGTGTCGATTGGTTCAAAAGGTCAACTTCCAAGAAAGGAAACTAGTATCAAAAAGAAGATATGGTGAAGAAGTTTCCTTATTTAATGAGTCCTTGAGCTTTTGGGGACCAATATAATCCCTATTTAGGGAGGTTTGATCCCTAAAATGGGTCATTATTCTATGATGAGTTGCTTAGTTGTATGAACATTTCTACTCAGAGTCATTTACAACCAATCTTCATGGGTATATTAATGATCATCATTTTTAAAAATTAAAATACTTTTATATAGGTTATTTAGCATGTTAGGATACTATGGAGCCTTTTATGGAAGTCAAAAGATAAATATGTAGGTAAAGGAAGGGAGTGATTTTTTGTATTACGAAGAATTCCTTGGTTTCTACATTTATGGAGAATTTTTTTTTACTATGGTGTGAACCATAGATTTTTGGGCGTGAGGATTATAGGCAACTCTTGATCTCTTAGGATGTTTCACCTAAAAGGAGAGAGATAAACCTGACAGAAAATAAATGCGGTTCACTCAAATTAAGATGTGTATGATGTTACTAAGGCTAAATGAGATGATCTAAATTAAACTAAGTTAAGTAATTGACTTATTATGAATGAAAAACCCAAGAAATATGCAATGTTTGAAAACATAGTGATGTTAGTAAAAAGCCTAAAATGATGAATGAAAATGAAAATTAAACTATTTAATAGATAGAAAAATCTCAGAATGTGTGCACCTGAGAAGCTGAAGAGGACTGGAAAGCAATATGAAAATCTAAAAAATCTATTTTTGAGCTAAGTGGGACTCATTCGCTACCCTAGGCGAATCCATCCCAGGTCAGGATTTTTCTACATAGAAACTATTTTCTACTAACTAGGTGTCTAGATCTGCTTCTAACTCAAAATGGCACCTCAAGATGGACTCATTCACCATGCATGTCAAATCAGTCCACTTTCATTTTTTTGTGATTTCAAGTTTTTGTTTTGCACCTTGATACCTATACAACACTTTCTAATAGAAACTCGAACCGAGATCTTGGAAAATTACTACAAAATAGCTTAAAATTGTTTGTCTAATGGGGGGTTTTCCTTGGTCAAACCCCTAGTTGGGTAATTAAACATTAAATGGAGAAAAATATGCATAAAACCCTAGCCTTTGATGCGTTAAAGACTAGGAAAGTCTGAAGCATGTCAAAAACCCTATTCTATTATGCAAGAATAGGAAATGAAAATGCGATTTGAATGATGCAATATCTCAACCCTAGAAATCTCACAACACATCAACAATGGAGACAAAATGACATGCAAATGGAATGTACAAATGAAATGTAAAGCTCAATTTGAAGATAGAGAAATGGAAGATGGAGTCACTTTGAAAACATGTCTTTAGGTGTGATTTTATGGCTAGTTGCACCTCCTCAACCTATATTTCTCCATGATTCACCATATGAATCCATCATCAACCCTTTACAATGTTGAATCTTGATCCAAAAAGTTAGCTTCAAGACCCACAAAAAACCCTAGTTTGCTGCCCTAAAACATCAACTTTACTAATGAAGCTTAGTGTGGAACACTTGAATTTTAAGTTTTCTCTTGTAAGAATGACTAAAAGATGTGTAAAATGACTTAAAATGAGTATTTATAAGCAACAATGCCTAATTTTCCCATTATTTGGACCTAAGAGGTCGACATTCATCAAGAAATTAAGTTGAATTAATTAAATTCCTTCTCAAAATTGAAATTTCCCTCAAAAGGGACTCATTCACCACCCTTGGTGAATGGGTCCCATCAGAGGGTACTCATTCACCCAAGGTGGCGAACGGGTCCCACCAGTGATTTTTGAAGGTGGGTTTTTGGTATATGGATGAATTGAATGTTGTTTGTTAGGATTTAAGTGATTTCTCAAGTGAAACAAGCCTCTAGATAAAAATTAATGGGTTTTAGGGGCCTATAAATGTTGTTTTGAAGGATGATTGATGCAAGGGGACTATAAAGTGGGTCTAATTAGGTGCGAAATTGTCTCTTTTCTCAAGAGGGTCTAATTTTCTATGTCACATGGTGAAAATGTAATTTCCATCATGAATTTAGTTTTCATCCCTATTGCAAGTTGTTTTTTCATTGTTGTCAACATAGAGAGTTTCAAATATTCTCTTGTTATTTTTTCTCTCCAATAATATTTTTTAATGTGTTTATTAGGATAATTATTTTTTAGTTAATATGAACTTTTTCTAGCAAGGTAATTTTCTATTGTTACATTAAAGTTTGTATTATGTTTGTTTCAAATAATTTCAAGTTTAGTCATTATAGAGATGAGGTGTTTGTAATATATACATCAAGCTCTCTATCATTCCTCTCTTTTTATCTCTTTGTGATTAGTTTAGATTGGGATTTTCATTAGAGAATTATGTTTTAGAGGGATAATTCTCTAAAAAAAATTCATTATATTATAATTAGCTTTGTGATATCTATTAAAGAAGAAATATCATAATTTATGAATTAATATATTTTCACCTATTTGACCAATACAACTAGTATTCACTTATGGAGCATCTATTTCAAACTTAATAAACATATTTGTGAGCCTACTAAGTATTGGGGACTCAACATTCCTTTTTGGAGAGCCTTTATTTTCCCCACATTGGTGGGTTATAGGAAAATCATGAGATACACCCATGTGGGCATAAGTTCATGTAATGTTCTAATGATACAAACACTTATCACAATTTTTCTAATAATATCACATGTAGAAAGCTTGACCCTTTTGATATAATTTTAATTTGGAGAAGTGAAGCTTGTTGTTCTAAACTTACAACACCCTTTAAGGATAATATATCCTCGTACTTTGAAATTTACCACCTTGCATAAGAATGGCCATGATAACTCGTGCAATTTACTTTTCCCACATTTATATTATTCCATTTTTTTAGGGGTAAGAGCTAATCCATCATGTTGTTTGGGTTATGATTGAAATTGATGGCCACCCAACTAGCATTAATGATGTTGATGTACCAAATAATGAGCCAAAAAGATGACATTATGGAGATGGCTATCTCACAACCTAGCACCCATTTCTATTTGTCTCATCTATGATGAATTTAATTTTATGTATTCATCTATGGATAAAGAGGGAAATCTATTATTCAACAATGGTCAATTAGTGAGTAAGAATCTTGGATTTATTTAATAATAATTGAATGTTTTCAAACCAATTTTTTTGGTGGTGGAATACCAAGTTGGATCCTTTATTTGTGTGGTATAACCTTTGTTCTTGCATTGATAGGTTCCTTAAGAGGATAGATCACATCATGACTCATGGTAAGTACATGTTCAACTCATTGCATATGATAGGTGGTTAGTGAAAGTGAACCTAGAGATCATACAAGTTCTAACCGTTATCCCATAATAGTTTAGGTTGTGAGAAATAATGGGCCTCACAAAATCCTCAACATGTAATTCTAATTTAATATGGAACAAATATTTATTACAAGAGAGTTCTATCCAACTCATTTTATGGATTTGGAGCCTTCAACCATATCTAATGCTCATTTTAATGTAGAATGAATTGACATGTTTACTTGCATTGCCACCTTTCTACAATATTATGGTAAACAAGTTACAAATAACCAAAAATAGGTCGATGGAAAATAACAGTAAATATTTTGTGAGGGTTTTCATTCAACTATAAATAACCTCTTTGACCTCCAATGTTAGAAATTGGTTGTTGGGTTCAACTATAAGCTTAAATTTCATGAATCTCACCACACTAAGAGTGTTTGGATTAGATGCCACCATCATTATGTTGAATTTTCTACCTCAAGAAAAAAAAAAAGATCATATTTTTAAATTTAATACTAAGTGGCATATAACATTGGAAATAGAGGTAGGTAAAAGTTAAACAAAATATTTAAATGCCACTGCATCAGACTACCTAGCTAGAAAAAGTTGAGAGCCCCTTCTCATTGTGTAAAGCTTTGTATTGCTATGTGTTAAAGGTCATGTTTCTGTGGGTCAACAACTTTTTTATCTTGTGTCACATTACTATGAGTTAAAGGTCATGTTCAGTGGGTCAACAAATTTTTCATCATTGTACTCCTTTCCCCTTGCCTTCCTAATGAACCTCGAGTCCAAAATATCTTTGATTTCTTCTCATTCCTCCTTTGGTAGCCAATTCAATTTTTTTGTGTACTGTTATCTCTTTTTGTTGTTGTTGTGATATCTCCCCCTCAAATAATTAAACAAATCTAAAACATTAAAAATGGGTGAGATTTCCAAACCTTTAGGTAGCTCCAATTCATAAGAATTTGGTGAATTGTTTTTTATAGTCTTGCATGGTCGAATCCTCTTCCACTTGAGATTTCTATAGGCATGGATATGAAATATTTCCTTTCATAGATGTGATAATACCATATCTCCAAATTCAAAATTCTTTTCTCTTCTCTACAAATCGACTTTCTCTTTATACTATTGGTTGCTCCAACTAAGTTTTTCTCTTACTTATTGGTGCAAATATTTCATATGCTTAGAAAATTCTCCTTCAAAAATTCTCTTGTATCCCTATTTATTTGCAAGCTCCATTAATTTTGAAATTTTTCTAGAACTATTCCCATAAAAATTTTGAAATGGAGTCTTACATATACTTTTTTTGACAGAATCATTGTATGTAAACTCAGCTTGAGGCAATACCAAATCCCATTTCTTAGGCTTGTCACCAACTAAATATCTTAACAAATTCCCTAAGCTTTGATTAACTACTTCAAATTTTCCATCCATTTGAGGATGATATGCATAACTAAACTTCAAATTATTCCCTAATTTCTTCCAAAGTGTCCTCCAAAAATGTCCTACAAACTTAGTATCACAATATTCAACTATAATTCTTGGTAAAATATGTAATATAAAAACCTCCATAAAGAACATATTGGATACATGTGTTGCATCATCTATCTCTTTTCATGCTATAAAGTGAGCCATTTTGGAAAATCTATCAAAAACTACAAAAATAGAATCCTTACCTCATTGTGTTCTTGGTAGTCTGAGCATAAAATCCATACTTACATCTTCCCACGACTTCTCTGGTATGGGTAATGGTTGATATAGGCTTATATTTTAACTCCCTCCTTTGGCATATTGACAAACATGACATCCTTGCACAATTTTTTTTTTTTCCCCTCATCCTTGGCCAAAAATATCTTTCACTAAGTTGTGCCATTATTTTATTAGCTCCAAAATGTCTCGCTAAACCACCACAATGTTTTTATGTTATCAAATTATGTCTCATTGGTCCTTGAGGTATGTAAAGTTGTTATCCTTTGAAGAATAGTCTATCTTGTATAAAATAATCCATCCAAGGTGTCCTGCCAACACTATTAGGCTCCATACATACTTTCCATTCATCCTTAAATTCTAAATCATATTTATACAACTCTTTCATAGCATCAAATCCAACTACTTCAGCTCTCATTTTAGTCAAAAATTATTCTCTTCTACTTAATGCATCTACTACTTTATTTGAACTCCCACTTATATGCTTGAGAACAAAAGTATATCCTTGTAAGAATTCAACCCACTTCATGTGTTTCTGGTTAAGCTTGGTTTGACTATTAATAAATTTCAAATCATGGTGATTCGTGTAAAGAATAAACTCCATTGGAAGCAAATAATGATGCCACTTCTTTAAAGCTTTCACAATGGCATAAAATTCTTGATCATAAATTGAATGCAATCCTCTTGGCATCATTAAGATTCTCACTAAAATATGTAATTGGTATATGCCCTCTTGGCTTAAAACCACTCTTATGGTTGTCCCACTTACATCACAATCCACTTGAAACACCTTTTCAAAATTAGGAAATACTAATATCAGTTCCTCAATGACCACCTTATTGATGGTTGATGCTCCTCATAGGTGGTAGTCCTTTTGGTAGTTCCTTCGACATAGTTTCATCAAATTCTTCTTGCAACTCCTTCACTTCTAAAGGCATGCCACTACTATCATTTATTCCATCTAATTGTAGTTCCTTGGGAACTATTGCAAAACATAGATTTTCCTCTTTAATCTCTTTCAAGAATTATTTCCCTATCACTATCAATGTTCTTGGACCACCTTCCACCTCTTCTTCCTTGGTTACCAATGGAGTAAGAGTGTGTTTTCTTCCATTTTTCTCCAATGTATAAGTGTTTTCTCTCCTATTATGGATTTACTTCCTATCAAACTGCCATGACCTCCACAAGAGTAAGTGACATACATGCATGGGCATGATATCATACTAGTCACACCTCACCTTCATAAGTGCTGATTCAAAAAATAACTAAGCATTATTGATCAACCAAGACTTGGTGCCCCTTTTGCAACCATGACACCTTGTAAGGGGTAGGGTGAGCTATCCTTTTCAACCCCAAATTTTCCACCATTTCAATTGAAACTAAATTATCAATGCTACCACTATCTATTATAACCTTGCAATATTTTTCACTCAACATACATATTGTCCTAAGCAATTTTTTTCTTTGGACATGTTCATCTCCTTTCATAACTAGTTTTCATAGGATCCTCTTCATCATAAGTGATTCTCATCTCTTAGGTTCATCTAGTTGACTAATAGACCTTGTACATTCGTTATCACCCTTTGCTATGTGAGCACTAGTTTCCATTGTTCTCCTTGATCCTTCTAGTCTACATTGTGGGCATTCATAGAATCTATGGCCTTGCTATATATCCACAATTAAAACATGTGGATTGGAAGCCTCTACCTTGGCCTCTTCCATATCCACCTCTACCTCACATTGGGTATGGTCTTGATCTTGTTTCATCTTTCTCCTTTTAAATTTTTGATGGGCTGGCCTCCTTACCATGGCTATAATTTTTTGTTGTTGCACTTTCCCTTTTCTAAATCCACCTCTTCCTTTGTTTTTTCCTTTCTTCCTTGCCAACTTCTCTTCATATTTTAGAGAAAACTAATATTCTTCTTCCACATTTCATAACCTTATAATGCTTAGTTCATATTGAAGGTTTATCCTTAATCCATTAACATATCTTGCTGCATTTTGATGATCTAATTTATTATAACCATATTTGATGGAATTTTATAAAAAATCATTTGTATAGGCCTTCAAACTTAACTCTCATTTTCTTAAATTCTACAATTTCTTGAGAAGCTCAAGTTGATAATCATCAAGTAGAAATTTTTTCTTCATATTTCTTACCATATGATCCCATCATTTGATCTTATCTTTTCCATTTATTCTTCTTTCATCTTGCACCTCTTTCCACTAGAGTATTGCATGACCTTTCAACCTTGTTTGAGAAGACTTTGCTCTTTTGGGGTATTTTACTTCATCATATTTGAAGTATTACTCCATCTCTATTACCCAATCAATTAGTTCATCTAGTTCTAAACTTCCTAAGAAGCTTGGTAATTCCACCCTTATTTGATGCTGGAGAATCTAATTCCACAAGCAATCCTACATCGCCCAAAAAATTGGTGTTTCAAAGTTTCGATAAAGATTCATGAATAAAAAATTTACACGCAAAATTTTGACTCTATCCTATGTTTGATTGCAAAAGTTTTAAGGTTGTGAAATTAACAAATATGGAGATTTAATCATTTTGTGAATTCAACTGATGATTTGGCAATATTTTAAAATTTTGCAATCGATGATACTAGAGGAAAAATAATTTGGAGAAAAGTTTTGTAATGCATATTTATGTGTCTTCATAAATATCATGAGTTTTTGAGCCTAGAGGGAAAGTTATTCCCACATGTCGGTTTTAAACTTCATTAGTTGATGGATGAATTATATTGATTTTGAGGTGCCATTGAAAAGAAAATTATTAAAAGTCTATGTCTTTTTAAGGTGTGATTTAATGTTTTTGGAATGCTAAGGCCCAACATTTTTTAAGGGAAAAAAACCATACTAGAAGAGACACTTGATTTCCCTACCCTTTCACATTCTTTTAATTTTGAAAGGAAAACAAGAAAAGAAGAGAGGGTGCAAGTGGGTGGAAGGAACCAAGAGGAGGAGGGTGGTCTTTGAATATGCAACCAAGCTCTCCTCACCTATGCCAAGATTCAGGTCAAGGAGGTTTCAAATAAAAATAATGGCATGAATATCCAATAGATAGGAGAGCTCAAGTGGAAGGTGGTGGTGGAAATACCCATGTAGCAAGGAGATGTCTTAGACCACACAGATTTTAATAGAAATTCAGAGAGGCATTGTGAAGATGAAAGGATGCAAGAAGAATAAGAGAGCAAGCCATGTGAAAAAATTCCTATAGAAGTGGAAAGGATGACAAGGTGAGGACATGATGAATGTTAGAAATGGTGTGGTACAATTGATACATAGATGGGAACAACATTTTATGTTTAGATTGCCATTAATTTGTGGTAGAGGTTAAGAAATTAAATAGAAAGAAAAGGCTTAGCATGAAATTTGTGGTGGTGGCATTTGAAAGTTTGCATAGACAGTTTGGAGTAGAGGGAATTGAATGGAGTTAGAGTCTTGAAGCTGCTAAATGGAGCATGTTGTTATTTTACCAAGGTGTGACAACAAATTGGATTGAAGAATATACAAAGGGAGCATGCAAATAATGTAATAGGTCTATCAAAAGACATGAGATTGAAGAGATAATGCAAATTTTTGGAGTTTGTGAGGTCAAGAGTTGGAAGATACAGAGGAGATGGAGTGCTTGGAATCTATATTGTAATGTTCATGAAATATATTTTAATAAATTTATTTGTTAACTTGAAAATTAGAGTTTTTGGTTAAGTAGTTGTAAATTGATTGTTAATTTGACACATGTAATTGTCAAATTTGGGTTTTATTAGTCATGGATTTCTTATAATATGAGTTTTTATTGAGGGTGATTTTTTTTCTTCATCAATTGGTATCAGAGCCAACTCAATTTTGATAATGTAGATAGAGTACCAAGAGAGAGATGGTTCACACCAGAACTTGTGGGTGAAGAGGGGAGTGAGAAGAGGTTTTGGGGGCACAAGTAGATTGTCGAACATGAGGCAACTTGTGACAGAACCTGTGGTTAGTGGAAGCATGAGTGAAGCTCAAAAGTATCATTGTAGGTGTGGAGAGTCATGAACTATTGTTTGTTGGAAGGTGTAGATTTGGAAGCATAAGATAAGATCAAGAGCATTGTTGTAGGTGTGTGGATTCTTGAACAATTGCGAGCAAGAAACACAAAAAAAAGTGTTGAGGAAGTGATATATTACAAAAAAAAAAGTGAATATTCATGAGATCAAGGTATGATTGTAATGTGGAGGTTGCAAGGGTAGAGTTACAGTGAATACATGCTAGAGGAGGGTATGGAGAGAAGGGGAATAGTACTTGGCAGAGGAGGTCAAGCTTTCAATGATGGAGTTTGCTAGAAATTGTTCACAGTGTTGAAGGGTGATCCTATCACTTGACTCCACCTTTTGTAATCCCATGCTCACCAATTTCTTACTTGGTGTGTCTGATGCAGGAGCACCTAGATCCACAAACGATCCTACGTCACCCAAAAAAATAGGTGTTTCAAAGATTCGATAAGGTTTCATGAACAACAATTTTATAGGAAAATTTTTGACTCTATCCTAGGTTTGATTGTAAAAGCTTTGAGGTCATGCAATTAATAGATATGGATATAATCCTTTTGTGACTTCAGTTGATGTTTTGGAAATATTTTAAAATTTCACAATCTATGATACTAGAGGAAAAATAATTTCGAGAAAATTTTTGTAATGAAAAATTATGTATATCTTTGTAAATTTTATGAGTTTTTGAGACAAGAGGAAAAGTTATTGCAACATGTCAATTTTCAAATTCATTAGCTGATGGATGAATTATATTGATTTTGAGATGCCATTGAAAAGAAAATTATTAAAATTCTATTTCTTTTTAAGGTGTGATTTAATGTTTTTGGAATGCTAAAGCCAAACATGTTTGAAGGGAAACCACATTGGAAGGGACACTTCATTTCCTTGTCCCTTCACATTCTTTTAATTTTTAAAGGAAAATAGGAAAAGAGGAGAGGGTACACATGGGTGGAAGGAACCAAGAGTAGGAGGGCGGTGTTTGAATTTACAACCAAGCTATCCTAACTTGTTCCGAAGTAAGCTCAAGGAGGTTTCAAAGACAAATAATGGCATGAATATACAATGAATAGGAGAGCTCATGTGGAAGGTGGTGGTGGAAATACCCACGCATCAAGGAGAAGTCTTAGGCCACACAAATTTTAATAGAAAGTGAGAGAGGTGTTGGGAAGGTGAAATGACACAAGAATAATAAGAGAGCAAGTTGTGTGAAAATTTTCCTATAGAAGTGGAAAGGATGGAAAATTGAGGTTGTGATGACTATTAGAAATGGTGTGGTGAAATTGATACATAGAGAGGGGAACGCCTTTTTTTGTTCAGATTGAAATTAATTTGTGGAAAAGGTTAAGAAATTGAATAGAAAGAAAGGGTTAGCATGAAATTTATGGTGGTGGCATATTGAAATTATGCATAGACACTTTGGAGTAAAGGAAATTGAATGGAGTTAGAATCTTGAAGCTGCTATATGGAGGATGTTGTTATTTTACCAAGACATAGTAGATATTATAGAAGAATATGTGAAGGTAGCATGCAAAGAATGTAACAAGTCTATCAAAAGACATGAGAGTGCAAAGATAATGTAACTTTTTGGAGTTAATAAGGTCAAGAGTTGGAAGATAGAGAGGTAATGGAGTGCCTAGCTTCTGTATTGTAATGTTCATGAAATATATTTTAATAAAGTTATTTGTTAACTTGCAAATTGGATTTTTTGGTTAAGAGGTTGTAAATAAATTGTTAATTTGACACATGTAATCTCTCAAATTTTTGTTTTATCAGTTATGGATTTTTTGTAATCTGAGGTTTTTTTGAGGGTATTTTTTTCATCTTCATCATTAATCCTTTCCCAATATTGGAAATATCTTTTATAAGTCTTCTTTTACTTGCATCCATATCTCCATCTACATTTTCACCTTCTTTTTTAGCCATATCTTCTCCTTCTTCATCATATTCACTATCATTATCTATAACCAAAGATTTTGGCACCCAAATGCTTTGTGCTCCTTCTAGGTTTTTTCACCTAAAAGGACCAAAAAAATGGCCAAAATGCAGTGTTAACATTCAAAGATGGATGTGATGTGGGTGCAATATGCCTAAATGAGATGATATAAATGCAGAAAATGAATGAAAGCTATTGATTATGAATGCAAAACTAAGAAATATGAAGTGGTTGAAAACACAATGTTGTATGCAAAAATTAACTAAAAACATAAACAAATAAAAAAAATTGAGTGAAACTGAAAGAGGCACACCTGGAAGTTGTAAGTAGATTTGGGAAGGTTATGGAATGTTGCAGAATTTACTCTTGAATCCCACAGGGACTCATTTGCCACAAATGGCAAATTAGTCTTGTTTTTGGTAAAATTTGTCAGAATAGGTTTCAAGATGTCAAGAACACAAAACTTCATAAAACTCTTTTTATAGCCTAACAATGGGACTCATTCACCACAAATGGTGAATTATTACACCTAAATAAATCTATAAATTCAAAGGTCAACTCTATGGGTCCTAGTCTATACTTTTCTGATTGTCAAGTTGTAGGATTTGAATCTATAAAAAATGAGCTGAAAAGGTCTCCAAGATACAATTAGGGTTATGTTAACTTCAACAAATTTGATTAATTTGCAACACTTTTTGACACCATTCTCCTTGAAATCTACCTACAAGACCTGCAAACACATGTGTAAAGAGGGGAAAAAGGGTTAAAGCTTAGAGTATAGGGGTTTCCCTTGGTCAAACCCCACTTTGGTAATCAAACCCTATCAAATGAAATGAAATTAGAAAGGAATGATGCAAAAATAAAATGTAATGTCATAAACTCACCAACCCTTGATGATGAGGTTTGAAGATATGTCAATGGCTACTCCAAGGTGCTTGATAATTTCTTGATTGAATGATGCCATGATTCTTGAGTGAATGCTTAGATGGATTGAATGCAAGAATGAATGGGGGTAAAAAATGAGTAGAAAATTATGTATTTATACACACTTATGCCCCAATTTCCCATAAATACATCATAGACCAACCTTAGATCTTTAAGAATAAAAAACTGCCAGTAATTTACATTTATTTTGATTTTTGTTCCAAGAGGGACTCATTCATCCCTAGTGGCGAATGGGTCCCACTCAAGGCATGTCAATCGATGTCAAGAATTAAGTTTCCTTAAATTATTTTTGTTAGGTTTATATTAAAAATACACTTAATTTAGGCCTATACGTACATAAAGGGGGAAAAAAAGCATAAGAAAGGTGTATTTGGTGATGGCAAGTCTAGAAAAGCATGAAATTTTGGTACAAGACTTTGTAATACTTTAAAATAAGACTTGGTAAGTGATAAAAAAGAGCGTATATGAGTGAATTATAACAAGAAGAGTCTAGAAAAGTGTGAAAATTTCTTACAACACTTCACAACACCTTTACAAGACATCATAAAGTCTTAATAATTCATAAAGATTCAAGATCTAATGTGAATGTGTGGGCCACATTGCAACATTAAATCCGGGGAAATCAAGTCAAATAAGCACAAGGAGGGACAAAACAAGAAAAAGTAAAAGGGTTAATTTTTCTGTATCCACAGTTAGCCCCCACTTTAGTCAGAGGATGAACTTGCTTCAAACTCACACTAATGTAGCCGAACCATGTAATCAAGAGGGGTCTGAATGCACTAATGCTTGGTAAGATGAGACAACAACAATCAAGAGGGATGATCAAGAACCTAGGATCAAGATCCCATGGGAAAAAAATCATAAGAACAAAGGAACACACATGAAAAAGGATGAAAGAGAGAAGTTTAAAGATTTGATTGTCTATCCAACTCGTTGTGGATTAGATCTAGGCTTGCTTGTTTGGAAAGAAAATCCATACTCACTCTGGGGTGATGGAACTCATGGTTGTCCTCCAGGTGAGATATCCCAAGTATACTCACTCTGGGGCCAAAAAACTTTTGGTTGTCCATGAGGTGAGAAATCCACAAGGTGGCTATGGGGAAAATTCATGCCTCAAAATGGGATTTCCTACTCAACCATACCAAAGTTATACCTCCTAATAACTTTAATAAGTTTCCACAAATGACAATGTTATTTCATGCTTCATGAGACAAGCAAAGATTTTTATGCTTAGAAATGATGAAAAAATGCAATGGAACCATATGCATGCAAGTTGTGTTATGCAAGGTGGCCATGTAAATACAAAATGCAACATGCAAAAGATGTTCAAATGAATCTTGCTTATTTCACATAAGCTCTATAACATAGGGAACATTGTGTCTAATGTCTCCAAGAGAGGACCAATAGAAGGATAGAATATTTGCAACTTAAGGGATGTAATGTGTCACATCAGGCCACTAAGAGGAATGTAATATGCTAAGATAGATCACATTTATGAAGGAGACTCTACCCAATGTCATCCACAAAGTGAAAAATGCATCATATGAAGTAGCAAGGCTTCACTAAGAACAAAGAAAAAAGGAAAAAATGAAAATGAATAATGCTAATGTATGCCCCCACTTTAAAGGAATTGCTACACACTGTTCTATGAGAAATTGCTTTAAAGTAGAAAATGAAAAATGCAAACAAGAAAGAAGGCATGAGAGCCAACTTGGAAAGCCGCTATGCCAAGTCATACATTTTTGAGTAAGGCTGCATCATGCAAATGAAAAGCAACAAAAGAAAAAGAAGGAAGAGGGGTTGGCCGCAAAAAGGAACACACA
The DNA here is from genome assembly GCA_007258455.2 of Sequoia sempervirens. Taxonomy (NCBI): domain Eukaryota; kingdom Viridiplantae; phylum Streptophyta; class Pinopsida; order Cupressales; family Cupressaceae; genus Sequoia; species Sequoia sempervirens. The sequence goes on along the minus strand of VDFB02193867.1, from coordinate 761,507,781 downwards.
AAACACATAAGGGATCTATGGATTTGGGGTCAGTATGTTCATTGCTGCAATGTTTTGATTAAAGAGCTTGAAACTATCATCATTCCCCAAATACACATAGAACTAGAAGAATGACACAAAGAGAGTGAAAGAAAAAGAAGAAGAAAGTCTATTTTAGGTCAACATGGAAGAGACATAGTATGTATCAACACTTTGCATCGTCCCCAAAACGAAAAAAAAGGAAAATGAAAATGAAAAGGTGAAAGAAAAAGGAAAAGATTTTGGGTCAACATGAAGGGGAAATTTTAGTCTTTGTGTCATCCCCAAAAGGAAAACACAAAACAAAAGTAAAAAAGAAAATAGAAGGACCTCTTGGGTCAACATGAAAGAGACATAGGGCATCCCTACATAGGGCATCATCCCCAAAAGGAGAACAAAAGTGGAAGAAAAAAAGAAAATAAAAGGACCTTTTGGGTCAACATGGAAGAGACATAGGGCATCTCTACACTTTGTATCATCCCCAAAAGGAAAACACAATCGAAAGTGAAAAAAAAATAAAAGGACCTTTTGGGTCAACATGGAAGAGACATAGGGCATCTCTATGCTTTGTGTCATCCCCAAAAGGAAAACACAAAAGCAAAAGTGAAAAAGAAAATAAAAGGACCTTTTGGGTCAACATGGAAGATACATAGGGTGTCCCTATGCTTTGCGTCATCCCCAAATGGAAAACACAAGAAAAAGTGAAAAATAAAATAAAAGGACCTTTTGGGTCAACATGGAAGAGACATAGGGTATCTATATGCTTTGTATCATCTACAAAAGGAAAAAACAAGCGAAAGTGAAAAATAAAATAAAAGGACCTTTTGGGCCAACATGGAAGAGACATAGGGAATCTCTACACTTTGCATCATCCCCAAAAGGAAAACACAAAATAAAAGAGATGTATGACATATAGAAGAATGAAGATAGAAATAGAGGAATTGAAAAAAGAGAGAGAGAACATAAAACATCACATCATGAGGGAATACAATACACATAGACACACTCAAAAAAGAAGACTAGTAAAGCAAATGAAATTCAACCATCAAGCAAGTCATCCACCTCCCAATCAATTGGTATAAGCAGAAGGTGGATAATGCAGCTAGGGGACAAGGGAAAATTCATTACTAGGACAAGGCTAGCAACTTCTTGGCCCCACTGAGTGCAAGGAAAGAATGAGCCAAGATAGGTGATGAGAAAGGGCATGAAATAATGATAATGAAAAATTCTACAACTATTTCATGATGAGGTGTGGGAAAGTGTACTATCGGATGATAGGATAGTAGTCGGTGTCAGTGAAGTGGTACTTACTCAATATTTACTTCAATGTCTGACACTCATTAGTGTAGTGGCCAAAACCATGATGGTATTTACAATAAGGTACATTAGAATCTTTAGGATGGATTACCAGCCTATTCATAGGTGGTAATAGGATGAGACCTTTGTTTAAAAGCATTTGCAATTTCCTTTCACATACAGGTGGTGGATGGAGATGAAACTTTAGTTTTTTCAATTTGTAAGGTCATTTACATTTACTAGATTCAAGTTCTTCATGGATTGAAAGAGGAAGAGGACCCATGGGGATCCTTTCATCCTTGTCATTAGAATCATGTAAGGGTTGTTCACGTGGAAGGAGAACATTCAAATTAGGAGGGAATCAAAGATCACCGTGCCATCATCATGAAGTTTGCAATATTCAAAAGGAGGCTTGTTTTCATGATGAGGATCTTGATATCCTAACCCTGTTGTGTTTTCATATTTTGTATTTTTTCTAACAGTTGATGAATGTTATGCTCAATTGTGTTATCACATCCTTGTTTTCTTAAGATGGTAAAAACTTTACCATAAGTTTCTTCAAGGTTAATTGGAGTACTAGTGACTTTATGATCATAAAATGGTTGAGGAGTTACTGGATGAGAGGAACTAGGTCCACCTAATGGAGGGAACTTAGCCTTTGTTTGTTTTAAGATGTAAGTAACCAAACATATCAGGAGGTGAGACTGTAGGAAGGTCTTATTTCATGGATGGGTAAAATGATGCATTGGATTCAAGGTTGTCAAGGCATTCGTTTAAGAACTTATTCATACTATCATAATATTCTCCAATGATGTCAATAGCATGAGGAGGGACATTCATGAGGATTTGAAGGAGCATGAGGAAGCTCAAGGTCATTAGGATCAGTTCCAAAGGCACAATTTGACATGTCCACTAAATATTTTAATGACATCCAAAAATTATTAAAGCAAAAAGACATGATGGAAATGAATTAAAGTAAACTAAGTGCAAGAAAGAGAAGAAAACAACAAAAGAATGTAATAATAGAAAACTGTAATGCAAAAAATGCCCAGAAAATGCTAGAAAATGCAGTGTAGAATGTGCAACTGGACTAATTCACCCAGGGTGGTGAATGAGTCCAGGGATGAATTTTTTTGAGATTTTTCAGAAATTTTAAATGCAATTTGATGTGTTTTAGATTGTATGATTCTAAAATATGATGCAAATGCATAATTTCAATTTTTTTAATTGAGTTGAAATACAAAAATGAAAGCTATATGATCTTTTCACTAATGCAATTTTGAAAACCCTAAGATGCAAAACAATGCAATGTTGATGAAAACTAAACCTAGGATGAAAATTCCTTAAAATCAGAAGAGAATATTGTCTAAAGGCCGGTTCACCAAAATGTAACCAAAGATTTTGGCACCTAAATGCTTTGTAGCCCTTATAGGGTTTTTCACCTAAAAGGGCAAAGATGCACCAAAATGCAATGGTAACATTCAAAGATGGATGTGATTTGGGTTCAATATGCCTAAATGAGATGATCTAAATGTATAAAATGAATAAAATCTATTGATTATGAATGCAAAACTAAGAAATATGAAGTGTTTGAAAACACAGTGTTGTATGCAAAAATGAACTAAAAACATAAGCAAATAAAAAAAATTGAATGAAATTGAAAGCGGTGCACCTAGAAGTTGAAAGAATATATAGGAAGGTTATAGAATGTGGTATAATTTACTATTGAATCCCACTAGGACTCATTCACCACAGATGGTAAATCAGTCTTGTTTCTAATAAAATCTATCAAAACAGGTTTCAGGATGTCAAGAACACAACTTTAGAAAACTATTTTTCTAGCCTAGCAATGGGACTCATTCACCACAGATGTAAAATAAATCTGCCTACAAAAATATGCATAGTCAAAAGTCAACTCTGTGGGTCCTAGTCTGTACTTTTCTGATTGTTGGGTTACCGAATCTAAATCTACATAAAATGAGTTGAAAAAGGTCTCCAAGCTTCAACTAGGGTTATGTTGACTTGAATTAATTTGATGAATTTGCAACACCTTTTTGACACCTTTCTCCTTGACAAATCTACCTACAAGACCTACAAACACACATGCAAAGGGGGGGAAAAGGGTCAAGGGTTACAGTATAGGGGTTTTCCTTGGTCAAACCCTACATTGGTAATCAAACCCTATGAAATGAAATGAAATAAGAAAGGGATGATGAAAAAATAACATGCAATTTCATAAACTCACCAAACCCTTGATGATGAATTCTGAAGATATGTCAATGACTACTACAAGATGCTTGATAATTGCTTGATTGAATGCAAGAATGAATGGGTGAATGAATGGGGGTAAAAAATGAATAGAAAATTATGTATTTATGTACACTTAGGCCCTAATTCCATGAAAATACAACATCACAGGTCAACCTTAGGTCTTTAAGAATAAAAACCTATTAGTAATTTAAGTTTATTTTGATTCTTTTGTCAAGAGGGACTCATTCGCCCCTAGTGGTGAATGGGTGTCGGGAATTAAGTTGTCTTAAATGATTTTTGTGAGGTTTTTATTAAAAAATACACTTCATTAAGAACTATAAGTGCATAAAGGGGCCAAATAAAGCATAAGAAAGGTGTATTTGGTGATGACAAGTCTAGAAAAGCGTGAAAGTTTGTTACAAGACTTTACAACACTTTAAAATAATACTTGGTAAGTGATAAAAAGAGTGTATATGAGTGAATTATAATAAGAAGAGTCTAGAAAAGTGTTTAAATGTCTTACAACACTTCACAACACCTTTACAAAACATCATAAAGTCTTAATAATTCATAAATATTCAAGACCTAATGTGAATGTGTGGGCTACATTGCAAAATTAAATCAAGGTGAAATCAAACTAAATGAGCAGAAGGAGGGACACAATAAGAAAAATTAAAAGGGTTACTTTTTCTATGTCCACACTATCTTCATGTGCTTCACCTCTTATCATTCCACCTTTTATTGCTTTCTTGCATTCATTATCCTCAAAGTTTCTAACACCTCATCTATTCTTCCTACTAATTTTGTAGCTACAACCACTACCATCCTTCTCCTTGGTGGTATCCTATTGCTCTAAATCTCCTTCTTTCATTTCCTCTCTTATTGCAGTCTCCTCGCTTCAATATCCCTTGTTATAGGGATACACTGAAAGTCACACTCACAATGATTATTCCAAAACCAAACCTCAATCCACTATCCTTCTTCCAAAAGTTGTAATTATTCTCTAATACCACGTTTATGGCACCCAACCCCTTGTAGGTGCCTAAAAACCCACTTTAAAACAAGCTATCAGGTGGAAAAGGAGAGGTTTTGTTGTTGTAAGAAACTCACACAACCTCTAGTGAGGTCTACACATGTGTTATAGGTCAAAGAAAAGGTTTTTGAGGCATAAAAAAATTTGTAGAGACAAAAAATATGCCACTATAAAAAACAAACTATTGTTGTTGGTAGCTATAGTGCTAGTTGTAGGTGACTATCCAAAATTTCAGCAACTTAACATACTTTAACAGTTCACAAAATTCCACAATTTTAGAACAAAAAACTCATAATAAATACTATTCATAAACACACATACAAAAGATAAAAAATATGGAGATAATAATATTATAAATTATATTGAAAATCTAACCTTTTACACTCTTTTACATGCATTTACACAAGCATTTATAGAACAGAGGTCCCTTTTTCATTCTTCTTTCTTCATTTTTATCTTCTATGATTCTACTACTATCCTCTATGGATTCTACTTTAACTACTCTCTCCTCTATTACCTTTGTCTCTTCTACTCTTTTCTACGTACTACTATTCTAAACCCTTTCCCTCTATTTCATCTTCCTCTTGTTGTTCTCATTTTCTATCTTAAAAATACCAAAATCTGGAAAATTCCTCAACAAAATCCTTCCTAAACCTTAGGATAGCACTCAAAATGAAATTTAATGCTCTAAATACTTATTTTTGATTTTAAAACCCCTGCTCATACTTTTCTTATATCATCTCTTATTATTGTTGCTCATTAAATGAGCTTATAGTAGATATTTGCTACCTCAAACAAAACAAAAAGATAATATTTTTAAATTTAAAAATCAATGGCATAGAACGTTGGAAATGGAGGTAGGTAAAAGTCAAAAAAAATATTTAAATTCTCCTGCCTGATACAACCATTAGGTTTACTAGTGGTGACAATATTCAATATCCAAGGTGAATAGTCAATGGGATGGATAAAACTAGATTTTAAAAGCTTTTTCTAGATATTAGTCTTGACTAATAAAGAAAGATTAGGATTCATCTTATGAATCTTCTATTTAATGGGCTTGGAATTGGGACATAGGACAATATTATGAACTACCATAGATTCATCAATACCGGGCATGCCCTCATATGACCAAGCCAAAATATCAGGATGAGAACACAATAAATTAGCACGTTGTTTAGATTCTTCAAAAGAGAGATTTTCCAACCTTACCTTCTCAGAATATTTAGGATCCATGGGAACATTGGAAGTATCTCCTTTGAGGAGAGTACTATGGTATTTAGGATCAGGTATGGAGACATTAAATCGTCCATATTAGATAAAGAAGCCTTCTCATCATAACTCATAATAGACTCTCAAAAATATTCCTATATATTCAAACAATACGAGAATCATCATTTATGGTGATAAGAAGGTAAGTTAGAGTAAACACCTAAGAAGTCTTGCAGAGATTCATTTGAAGAGAAAACATCTAAAAGGACTCCTTTAGAGTCTACCTTTCTTTCAATATATTCAGGATTAACCAATTTAAGAGAACAAGATTCAATAGAAACCATGTTGACATTCAACCATGGTTTCACCTTGCAAATTGTGGGATAGTATCAAAGTTCAACTTTAGAGTTACATGGATCAAAATCTAAGGGGAATTTAATACCTTTTTAATCATGTCCACAACATTTTCCTTCATTATTGAATTTAGAGAAGATATTAAGTCCTGGTCCATAATGTGATTGTAATTCATGAGGAGGAGGATTAGTGTAAAGAACATACTCCATACTATAAGTATTATCTCTCTTTACAAACATGTATAATCATACTTTTTAGAAAAATCAAATGAAATTTTGGGAATTTCTAAGTGGATATGATGTACTTTTTAGTCCCCAATATAGGATTTGGTGAAGTTCAAGGACCCCCAATCATCACCCAGAAACGCATTCAATTTAGGAGAAGAAGTAAAAGGAGTAGGCTTTGAACTCTCTAGTTCAAGAGGATCTTCTTTAGGGACATCTATCTCAAGAGTATCCTTTATGGTAGGTTCTACTAGAGTAGGTGTTAGTACATTGAAATATAATAAAGGGATAATATTTTTAATAGTAAGTGCAATCGAGGTTTGACTAGCAACTACCATCTCACACAAGTGTACAACATCATGGTCAACCTTGATTATGATCACCTCATTGTTAGCAAAAAAAATCATGGAATGATGTAAAGTAGAAGTAACTAATCCCAAAGCATGAATCCATGTTCTTGCCAAGAGAATATTATATGGTAATGGCTTTGGCATAAAATTTATTAGGGTGGGTACAGTAATGGGTCCTAACCTTAAAGGAAAGATTATCATTCCTAAGACTTGTTGACCGACATTATCAAACCCATGAATGTATAAGGAAGAAGTAGCAAGGAAAGTTGAATCAACTTTAATTTTAGGAAATAAATCAATGCTACATACATTGAGTGTCAAAACCGGTATCAATGAGAGCATGTCTAATGCCAATGCTATTATTATAAAGTATTATCATTAAAGGATCTACTTGCTTTTGTACTTCCAGAGTTGAGAGTTCATGTGGATGGAATGTGATATTTAGTGAATTTGCACAAATATGATTTATCAATGCATTAGCATCCATCCCAGCCTAGTGAAAGAAGGGAAAAAAGGATCTTTTGAAATGATTTATGAAGCATACTCTGGTAAATCAGAGTAATTTGAAGTAAATCCCAAAGTGAGATCTTGGCATGAGTAACACCAAATTTATTGACAAGATCATACTCACTTGGTGGCTTAGTTGCAGGTCTAGGTGCTTGAGGGAGGCTTGGTTGAGAAGGTGGTAAAGAAGTAGGTTGATTAACATTTTTTTGATTCCATATAGTATTATAGCTTTGGGCTACTACTCTATAAGAGGGAGCCTTAGATTGAATGAATCTCATGTAACGGTGTGGTGTATCATGTTCGATAGGGACCCCACAAATAGAGTGAATTATTTTAGGAAATGGGGTAGCTAGATTCACTTAAATGACCTATCTCTTAGGTCTTTGAGGGGCGATAGAGACTATACCTACATATATAGAATCTTTGACTTGCGAAGAAGAAGATTTTAGTGAAGAAGTTTTCTTATCAGATTTTTTCAATAGAAGGAGATTCCTATAAGAAATAATCTAGGGAATCAGCCAACATATAGAAATGTTGTTCTCAAAATGCATTATCAAAAGAATTAAAATTTTGAAGAAAAATATTTGACATGATTTCATTCACATCAAGTTCACCAAAAATGTAAAGGAGGGGATTCACTATGCTCAAGATGATAGGGTGTTAAAGAGAAACCAACCTCTTCAATTACCTCAAAGATCAAAGCTCAGGTGACAAGATAAAAAATGAAGAATGCTTACAGTACAATTTAAGTAAACTAGTGCTAAGTTATAAATGACAAGAATAATGAAATCACTTAATTATAGGAATGAATTAATTAATTAAAATCTCTAGTTAATAGAAAAAGAAAGTAATGAAACTATAGATTTTACCCTCAAGAGGATTAGCTCTCGACCATGGAAAATAGTGCACCATGAGGATGTCTACACCTCATGTTGTTATCTTTGATAAAACTTACACCAAGAGCCTTAAATCTAAAATGTTCAAATTGCTAAACCTGTACATCTATACACAAGTAGAACAAGAAAAATGTTTGGGGTTGTTTCAAGGATTTCCTTAGTCAAACCCCTATTTTGGTGTTTTTCGCCTCGATGGGAAGCCAAATAGGATCGAAATAGATAAACTGCATAAAAAAATATTTGTGATAGAAATAAACCCTGCAAAGGAGAAGAACCCCTATCACTAAAGTAAAAGATGTGTGATAGAAACAACCCCCATAAGGAAGAGAACCCTATCACAAATATAATAGATGAGATCAAACAAACAAGTTAAGATAACCAGAGAGCATTACCAATAGCCCATGGATCCCCTCTTAGATTGTTAAATGTGATGGATTTTCATTCAAGAGAAGCCTTGTCCTTTTCTTGAGAAAAAAATCTAGAAAATATTCACTATGTGAGTGAGAGAGAATGAACAAGAGTAAGAAGATAGAGAAGAAGATAGAGAAGAAGATATAAAAATGAGAGTGAAAATGGAGTTTTGTGAGGATACGTGGGTTGGAAGAACCATTACACAGACATCCTTGCCACTACAATGTATGTCATAGGTAAAGGATGTAGAATATTCACATTTGAATGTCGAAAAATTAGGGGATGCTAGTGCATCACACATATGTCTACACGTTGCACAAGTGTCTTGCCAAAACCTTTCACAAGTTAGGCATTCACGATGCTATTGCTTTATCATTGTCACCTATGAAGTCAAAATCATGAAATTTTGACTTATAGGTTTTTTCCATAAATGTAGTGGGCTTAAATGTGTAAGTGTGAAATTGCCACAAGGTGCAATTTTATGACACTACATTAACAAATTTAAAATCAAACCTTAGTAGGAAATAATTGGAAAGTTTATTTTTATAAGGCTAGGAAAGGATATAATATCTCTAATAGTTTAAGTTTTTTATTTTGTGTAGTGTCAAAAAATGTTGTCGATGACATTTTCACACTTGTTTGGGCCCTTCTTGTGAAAAGTGAGCCTAATGATGCCTTGACTTAGTGTTTTAATGTCTTCACATTAGGTCATGGGCCCTTGTGAACTAATGAATTTGAATGGTACCTTGTTAAAGTGTTGTGAAGTGTTGTAACACACTTTCACTTTTATAAGGTTTTATTAATTAACTGAACCTACTAAACCTTAATCATGCCTTATTTAGAGTTTTGTAAAGTGTTTTAATACACTTTCACACTTTTCTAGGGTTTTAATAAATAATTGGGATTACTTATGATTTAATTAGCCTTACTTTGCATCCAAAAGCCTCATTTTATGCATCTTTTCGAGGATAATCCTGACACAAACCAACATCCAATCATAATTCATGTGTTTTTAGGTTGTATGACCCAAATTTAGTGATCTGGGACTCATTCACCACCTTGGGAGAATGCATCCCACCTAGGTTTTTCGGTCCCGAACCTAGTTTCACACCTTCCTAAGAATTTTTGAAAATGGTCACATAAATTATGCCTAATGGGACTTATTCGCCACCTTGGGCGAATTAGTCCTATATGGCCCAAAATCAAAATTAATTCAATTTTTTTGTAGTATTTCATCCTCCTAGATATGATGTCGGCTTGTAGTGTTGTAATTTTGGGGATTCTTCCATAATTAATTATAAATACAAGTTTACTTCACTCATTTTACACCTAGCAAGTTGAATGAGCATCCTTATAGCAAAGTTGAGTTCACAAGTGCATTCAAGTGTTTACAAGAGCATTTAAGGGCATTCAAGGGAAAATTCTTCATCATTTATTGCTGCAATTCAAGATCTATTATCATGTCAAGATTATAAAGCATCAAGCATGTTATTGATCTAGTGTTTTGATGTTGCATTCAAGATCCAAGGTCAAGCATTGTTCTACACTTATCTTAATATCTAGATCTACATCCTTCATGGCCATTTCATGCTAGATTGTTGATTCATATTACAATACATCATTTAAGGTATCATTTCTTATGTTTCATGTCCTATGTTGCATGTTCCATGTTCCTTTTTCATTATTTTATCATTTGGTTTAATTACCTAAAAGGGGTTTGCCCAAGGAAAACCCCTATTCCCTAACAATCAACAAGTTTTTCCCCTCTTTACATGTGTCATTGTAGGTTTATAGATTGAAGAAAAATGGATTTGAAGCCTTCAAAAGAACCAAAATGGAAAAGTTACAAATGTCATCAAATTTTTCATGAAAATTTGTCAAGACTCATGAAAACTCAAATCTAGGGAAAAATATCCATCGAATTTGGATGAAATTAGTTGAAAAGTGCTTATTTGATCCATATTTAGAAGCTTGCAAAGTTCTAGTTAAATATTGTACTCTTGGGACAATTCATGACAAAATAGGACTAATGCCCTAGAAGTGGAAAATGAGTCCCACTTTAGGTATTTTTAGGATTTTTACAGATTCAAATAACCTTTTGCTAGAAACTTGTTCCTACATAGAAACCATGATCTAGGACTAATTCACCTAGATTGGTGAATGAGTCCCAGTAAGTCAAAAATTTATATTTTCCATTGTTCAAGAATTCATTCAACTTTGCTTCAAATTCCCAGGTGCACATATTTCATCCTACAACTTGTTATTCTATTTTTCATGCATTTCTAGGTCATTTAGTGAAATATTGCATAACAATAAGTTTTAGCATTTTGATTTACATTGTATTTGTCTTTCCAAGTCTTAACTTGGTGGTGAACCCCTCATTAATTTACAATTGACCCCTAGGACAACCCTATTGTCAGATCTCTCTCCCTTTTCTTCATTGTATTGAGATCTCTAAGGTGTTCTTGAGTGCAGCAAGTTTGGAATAGGAACCCTACCATTATTTTCCATTCCTCAAAGGTGGGGGGTACTATTTATGTTGCTTCATTTTGTATGACCTTAGGATCATTTTTTAATCAACCAAATGATGCTTAAAGTTTAATAGTAGATATTCGCAACAAGTTTGTTAGAAAAAATTAATTATGGCTAAAAAATTAACATATATGTTGTCATGGAATCCCACCCCTGCTAATTCCCCCATGCACTCCCTTGCTCATGCATAGGGTTTTGATGTCCCCAACACCCCCTGTCATTAACCCTAGTGTTCAAAATTCCCCTAAATTTTGCATCAATTTGGAGGGGACCCATGCTAAACCCAGGGTGGGTTTTGACAATTGTGCCTTTAATGACCCCCTTCACAATAAAATCAATGAAATTTTAGAGATAATTAATGTCCAGAACAATATCCTTAAGTGTCTCTTGAGTCATCTTGTCGCTACCAAAGAGAGAATCTAGATTCTAGAAAATAAGGTGCTATAGTAGTAGGTCTCATGGTTGGGGGAGGTGGAGGACAACACGACCACTGGGATATGATAACCTCCTTGGCTAAGTCATTTGAGTGTTGGGAAAATTGGCATAAGGAGCTACAAGGGTTGAGAGCTATCATTGGAACAAAGGAGGATAAAAAGAATTTACAAATAGAGATCGATGCTATTCATAGGAACCAGGAAAAAATCACACAATGCCGCTAGGTTTTCACTAATTACAAGAAGAAGAATGTGAAGAAAACTATTCTCACCATTTATATCTTTCATCAAGAGATAAGGAAAAACCATGGAAAATGGGTGGCTAAGGAGGGTCATGATAATAGTCACACACAAAAGAAAGGTAAGGTGGTGGATAACTCACCTCTGGATGCCACAATGGACACTTAGACTATTCAAAAAGGTCCCTTGTCTTTCGAGGAGAAGCTCCACTTCCTAGCTAAGGAGTGGAAGAATATTAGTGGTCTCAAGTTTTTGGGAGACCAATATGTGTTTTGTGGTCCTGTGTTGGTCTTTGGTCTATGTGTTGTCTCTATTTCTTTTTGCTGGTAAAAGTATTTATTTTTTGTTTTTTCTTTTGGTTTGCTAGGTACTTCACTTCTCGTGAGCCCATTTTTTTCCTTAATGGATTTTTTGTAATGGGTGCATGCCCTTCTATTCTTAATCTAGCTAAACCATATGTGATATGTGATTAGTTGGAGATTGGTTGTGAATTATGTTTGAAGCTAGATTTCTATTGAATATTTATTTGTTTATTTATTGGTACATTGTCAAACAATCCTTTATTGGAATTTGTAGCCTAATATTACACCAAGAACATAACTTGGTGTTAAAAAATTCAAAAATATCAACCATTGTAGACCTACATTGAGCTATCAAATCACACTCTTAAAATTTTACCTTTGAGGGATATGTTTATCAAATTTTTAGAACATTTATTTCTATAAACATTTAAGGTCATATCTAATCCATCCCACTTACTTGAAATATTTCTAGATACAAAATGGTTTTCACCCACTCCTTTGTTAGCAAAAATATCTACATCTATATTACCATCCTTTAACAATGTTAAATAAAATAATATAAATTGGTAGAACCAAGTATGTTAAATCAAATAATGTTAGTTACCAAATGTGTGTTCTATTTTTAATTATTGAATTTATTGTTACCATTTGTAAGGTAGGGGACCAACCACACCAATGCTCTAGGTCATGAAGAGATGAGAGTCAAGAGTTGCCCTATCTTACCTCAAGCTAAGTGGGTGTTTAGGTCAAGGATAGAGAATGAAGAGCACTCTCAAGTGCTTCTATCACTCTACAGATCTAGAAACTTGAACAAGATTAGATGAGCTAGTTTTTGGATTCTGAACTACACCTCAGACATCTCTCTACCCAAGGACAACAGCATGGGTGAAGGATGACAATAAGGAGTGTTGGCATCTCTCTAGTGTGCTAGCATCCATATGACCAAAAAGTGAAAATCACAGTACTAAACACTAGAAATCCTACTAACGTTCTAGCTAATGAGATTTAATAAATAAAGAGAATGCTAAGTACAAGAAATAACTATGAATATGATAAATTGATGAGGTTGATAACCTAAGACAGAATATCACACACAAAACAAGAGAATGTTCTTTATTCAAAATAATGAAATGCTTACATGCAAAGAATCCCAAATCCTTGAGTTCTATAATACATGGCCTTACAAAAAATTAAAAAAGTTCCCTTTTTTCCATATGCACTCTTTTGCCCCAAAAAGCTACCCAAAAATCAGAAACTAGCCCCTAAATAACTCCTTTTCGGTTTGGAGCCAAAAAAAAATTTGAATTATGAGTTTTAGTGACTTGGCATCGAAAATTAAAATTTGAAATTAAAATTTTAAAACTATATTAAAAAATTAGCACATTTTTGAAAATGCACCAACTTCGGGGAGCCATAAATTTTGATCTGAGACTCTGTTTGAAGAACCATTTGAACCGTTGGAAAGGTATCAAAATGAAGAACATGCTAGAAACCTGCTCTATCGGTTCCAATGATTTCTGGGCCCGTACGAGACTTTTTAGTGCCTCAAACTAGACTCGAAAGATTTTTTAGGACAAAAAGCAGAAACTAAAACTTGAATAATGTTCAAACCAGGAATGATCTTGTCCTGATTATTTCACTAAAGTTTTTATTATTTTTTCCTAAAGCTTCCTATAAATTTCTACCTCCTCACGCCTTCAAATTCAAAATTGCTAAAAATAGAAATTGACTAGAAAAAGCATAAATGCAATTCTAAAAGTTGGGAACTCTTATTCGATGAAAAAGCTATCCTGAAATGAAAAAAAACCTACAAAAAGATAACAAAAAGGAAACATAAAGGAAGACATATTTTTGGGTGATGTAGGATTACCCTTACACCACTGGATGCTCCTGCATCAGACACCTAGGGTAATTTGAGAAGTGACCCCGTCACGTCTCAAATGGTTGAGGAAAACCCAAACGGTCAACCTATGCCTTAGACAACCAAGATGAATCTTCCATAAGCCTTCCTATCCACTTCACCAGATATTCTTCATATTTCCTATTTCTAGTACTCTTTTCCACACAACTATCTAGGATTGCTTCAATCTCCTCCTTCTCTAAAGTAGGTGTTGGAATGCCACACTATTCCATATTTGGTACTTCCTCTACACCACCTTCATGATACTCTCACAAATCTAAAATGTTGAACATAGGAGAAATGTTGACTCCATTCGGCAACTCTACCTCATATGCATTCCTTGAATCATGCCTCTTTAGAATCTTACAAGGACCAAATTTCTTCATCTTCAATTTATTATAGGTTCCCACTGGAAACTTTTCTTTCCTCAAGTGGTCCATCACCTCATCACTGATCTGAACCTCCTCATTCCTCCTCTTTTGATCTGCCTTAGCATTATACTTCATATTCATCTTGTTAATATGTTCTCTTACCTTCTGATGTATATTCTTGATGTGCTTTGCAAAGTCTTTGGCTTTGACACTTGTCTTCTACTCTTGGTCCATCTTTATCAGTTTTGGAGCATTCCTAGGACTACCTCCATACACATTCTAGAATGGTGATCTACTAGTGCTTCTGTTGACATAATTGTTGGAAGAAAATTTTTTTGGGGGTAAGATCAAGTCCCATCCCTTGGGTTTATCTCCTACCAAGCATCTCAATAGGTTACCTAGACTTTTGTTCACAACCCCAGTCTGCCCATTAGTTTTTGGATGGTGTGCAAAACTGAACTTCAACTCCATTTTCAAATTCTTCCACAAGGTCCTCCAAAAGTATCCAATAAATTTGGTGTCACAATCTAAAACTATACTCTTTGGAAGACTATGTAGCCTCACCACCTCTCTAAAGAACAAGGTAGCAATGTGGACTACATCATGGGTCTTTTGGAATGGGATGAAATGTGCCATCTTCGAAAACTTGTCAACTACCACAAATATTGAACCATTCCCTCTCTGTGTCCTTAGAAAACCAAGAACAAAGTCCATACTTATATCCTCCCACGACCTCTCTAGTATAGGTAAGAGCTAATACAACCCTATATTTTGGCTCACTCCTCTAGCCATCTGACATGCCCTACAACCTTGCAAAAACTTCTTCACATCCTATGATAACTGAGGCCAATAATAATGCTCACTGATAATGGCAATGGTCTTATCCTAACCAAAATGTCCTGCCATTCCTCCACTGTGGTTCTCCTTTATCAGGTTATCCCTCATGAAATTCCTCAAAATACACAATTGACTTCCCTTAGACTACATGCCATCCTAGATTATGAAATTCAACCACTTTGTCCTATCAACTATAATAGGCTCCTTTCAAGCTTTCCAATCCTTTGCAAAATCAGGATCTTTAGGATACAATGTCTTGAGTTCATTGAACCCAACCACTTCAATCTACATCTCCATCAATAATGTCTGCCTCCTAATTAAGGTATCTACAACCCTATTCAACCTCCCACTCATATGCTTTAAAACAAAGGTATAACTCTACAAAAATTATACCCATTTCATATGCCTCTGATTTAATTTTCCCTAACTATTCAAGTACTGTAATGCTTGATGATCAATGTACAGAAAAAATTCCTTCAAAAATAGATAATGTCTCAATTTATTTAATACTTGAACTATTGTATAAAATTCTTGATCATATACAAAGTACTTTCTCTTTGCATTATTTAACTTTTCACTGAAATAGGCAATGGGCTTACCTTCTTGGCTTAGCACTACTCCAATGGCACAACCACTAGCATCACAATCCACCTAAAACACCTTATTGAAATCTAGGAAGGCTAAAATAGGTTGTTGTTTTGACCTTCTACTTCAATAGGTGAAAAATATTTGTTGCTCCTGTGCTCCACTTGAACACTTTCTTATCCCCTCTCATTACTTTTTTCATGGGTACAAAAATACTACTGAAGTTCCTAATGAACTTCCTATAAAAACTAGACAAATCATGGAATGACCTCACCTCAGTGGCAATTCTTGGGATAGGCCATTCCAAAATAGCCTTAACCTTCTCTGGGTCCATTTTCAGGCCCTTTGTTGAGACAACAAACCCTAAGTACACTAACTCCTTTTTAAAAAAACTACACTTTTTCAAATTTATCAATAGTTTCTCCTCTCTCAACTTCTCAAAAGCTCTATGAATATGCATTAAATGCCCATTCAAGGTCTTACTAAAAATAAAAATATCATCTAAATACAAAATAAAAAAACTTCCTAGAAACTCTTTTAGTACCTTGTTCATGAGCCGCATGAATGTGATCGGTGCATTGGTTATCCCAAAAGGCATGACTAACCACTCGTACAATCCCTCTTTGGTCTTGAAGGTGGTCTTCCATTCATCTCCCTCTCGAATCTGGATCTGGTGATATCTACTCTTTAAATCTATCTTTGTGAAGTACTGAGCTCCACTCAAATAGTTCATCAGGTCATCCATCCTTGGCAAGGGAAATTTGTACTTGATTGTTATCTTGTTTATGGCTCAGGAGTCTAAACACATCCTCCACTCCCCATCTTTCTTTGGTGCTAGTATTGTAGGTACTGCACATGGACTCAGACTCTCTCGAATCAAACCCTTTCTCAAAAACTCCTTAACTTATTTGTTCAACTCATTTTCTACAGGAGTCATTCTGTGAGTTGCCTTATTTGGAAAAATGGCTCCAAGGATCAAGTCAATCTGATGGTTGATCTTCCTCACTAGTGGTAAACCCTCAGATACATTATTAGAAACAATGTACTAAAATTTATTCAATAATCTAGAAAATTCTATTGGCACCTTCTCACTATCTTTGTTATCCATTCTAGGAATCAATGCATCGCATACATGCTCATACTTCATGCCTTCTAAAAATTTCCTTCCATCAACAAAACAAATTCTAGCATTATTGCATACCTTTTCTTTGGCCTCCTTCAGGGTTTTCAACTTATGGCAGACTCCATCCTTTGTCAGGGAATAAGTGTTTGCATGGTCAACATGTATAGCTCGTATGTCATACTGCCACAACCTCCCCAAAAACATGTGACATGCATCCATGGGGATGATATCATAGAGTACCTCATTTGGATAGCTTCCAATCCTGAACTTCACCAGACACTACTCATTGGCCAAAACATTGTGGTCTTTCTACAACCAGGAAATCCAATATGGATGTCGATGCCTTTCCCTCTTCAACTTCAACTTCATAACCATCTCTTCTGACACAAGATTATTGGTGCTCCCATTGTCAATAATGACATCACAAAATTTGTCTTCACACTTGTACCTTTTGCGGAATAGACTCTTTTGTTAGAGTAAAGGTTTTAACTTAATTATGTTAATTAAGTTACCTTTATTCCTCTCTTAATATTTCACTTTAGTTTGCATATTTTGACATTTAATAATTATATTAATTATTAAATGTCTACCTATTAGGGTTACTTTTAGGTTTTGCATGATCTCCTTTTAAGGATTGATCTTTGTATTATTTTAATTCAGTCAATGCAATCTCTCTTGAAGCTTGTAGAGCACCCTTGCTTTTTTGTCTCCATATTTTCCTTTATGTGATAGGTTATTTGCATGTAGGTGATCTTCGGGGTCTATGAAGCTGGCTTTCTCAACTTCTGCATGGTATCAGAGGTCCAAACCTGCTACTTCTTGTTCGTGTTTTGAAGGATTTTGGAGCTTCAAGGGTTTGGGGTTTGTCTTTTTTGATCCAGGGAATACCTATTAGATTAGAGCCTTTTGATTCCAAACGGACCTCGCCATTGAGTCTGTAGTGGTCCAAAACCCAAAATCGACTGTTCATTATCCATTTTGGACAAAGTTGATCTGAGAGGCAAAAAAAATTTGCCAGAGAGGCCGTATGGCTCCCCAACATGTAGTTCGACGGATTTTTTTTTTTTTTAAATCCTTTCAGTTTTTCTTGCCAATAAAAAAAAGAATTATCAAATTTATAAAAAATATATATATTGAAGGCCTTTTTTTGTTTAAAGGCACGCATGTTTTTTTGAAAAAAGGAGTGTATTAAAAAACAAATTTTCGGTACCTGAGGTACCTGCCACCCTGCAGTGATAGACCCTCGGGCCCTACCACCCACTGGTAGTGGCTATTAAGTCCACCACTCGGTGACTTAAATCCACCGACGGTGGCTTTAATACCACGGTCTGGTGGCCATATGGGGAGTGGTGGGGGTTAGCCCACGTGCCCCCCACCCAAATTTAATTTTTTTTTTTTTTTAAATTAATAAAAAAAATTTATTGTAAATTTTTTATTGTTTTTTTTTTAAAACAATTTTTCCTATAATAAGCCCAATTATGAAAGTGTGGTGATGACCATTTGGCCTGTTGGAACTATTAAATTCTGATAGTTCTTTGCATTTTTTCATGCCCCCTGAGTCTCCATATGAGTATTTCCTTATGCATTCTTCCTTCATTTCATAATTATTTGCTCACATTTTGGCTCGTGGTTGGCCCCTAGATTATCTATCTATGCATTTTCCACCTTTTGGTCTCTATTGGCATAGGTCTCCCTCTATCTCCCTGACCCACTTTATTTCTCTGCTAATTCTTTTTGTTTCATGTGTATCGGTGTAACTGTATTATGGTCTCCCCGACCCGTTCTTCTTTTGACAAATGTCTGTTGCCTATCGGCAAGATGTTTCTCTTGTCTTGGTGATTGGGTTTTCTTCTGCTGGCAGTTATCGGCGTATGTCTTTGTGGTTGGGCTAACGTCTTACTGAAGTCATGTTGTTTCAGTGACAGGTGCACTGTGGGTCCCTTCGGCATATGTTATGGCTTTCGGGGTGGTGTCTTATCGAATATCACTTTTTTCCCCGACTTTTCATTTTGGTGGTTCATCGGTATAAGTTGAGTGCCTTCGGTATAGTGTCATGGCGAGGTGAGTTTGTCTCACCGACGGTGCAAAAGGTTTTCTACCAAATGATTTTTGGCAGGAGTCTTTTTATGTCTCAGTGAGGATGAATATGATAATGATGTGCGGTGTAACCTTTTGGTTTCGGCGAGTGGTCTTAACGAATACAATATGTCTCGCCGACTTCGCATGCAGGTTTCTTTTCTGCAAAGCTAAGGGTTTTTGGTACGAGGTCTTGGTGAGTGACCTTCGGTCTCGCCGATGGAAACACGTAGATCCTTGTCAGCATAGGTGTTGCCTTGTCTTGGTGATGCGGGGATAGTTGAAGACCTTTGGTGAAGCATTGGATAGTCTACATGACATCTTGCTGAGGATTGAAGGTTATGGCAACATTCATAGTGGGCACTCATCGATAGGAAAATATTTAAGTCATAGCGATATTCAGAGTGGATATGGATTTTTGGTAAAGCAATGTGGAGTCTGCGAGAGTTCTTCTTGATATCAAAGAGCTACAGCGATACGAAAAGGGAACTGGGGGATACTTCTTGGCTTCAGTGTGACCAACAGAATGTTATAGCGACATACAGAAGGTGACAATGCATATTGGTAAAACATAATGTGATCTACGGGACATCTCCCTGACTCGGATAAGTCACAGCAAAAGCAAAATACAAGGGTAGAATGATTAACGAGTGAATTGCCTTCGGCATAGCTGTTGTGTTGTCTCGCCGACTGTTCTACTGGTAAAAATAGAATTTCAAAATCTCGTGGCCAACATGTTGAATGCTTGGGGACCATTGCCGACCAACTTAAATTGAGCCTGAATCTTGTGGGGGGCTGACATAATATTTTATTTTGATATTTTTCTCATGCTGGTGTATAAATAAGCATGTTTTGGTTGTTAATTGGACTAGATTTATATTTTTGATACTACAAGTAGATATAGTAGAGTAAAATTATCAGACTAGAGGCTATTATTGCATGATTTCACAATGGAGGTATTTATGAGATTTAGTTGATGTTGCTGCATTTCTCTGGTTGTTGAATTAAAATGAAAATACTGCTAAGTTGTCTCCATGATTGATCTTTCTAGTTATTTAAATTAACATAACAAGTTTATGTTTGATTTATCGATACACATTTGTTGTATTTGTGTGATCAATCAACTGGTTCTTGCAAGCAAAGATTAAATCCTTTTATTGATCACAGTAATCAAAGAAACTCATCTTGGATTATTGAAGTAGAACTTAGTAGTTACATTGTTGCATGTTTATACAAGCTATAAACAAAACATATGCCAGATAATTTGTTTCTTCTCCAGAAAGTGTTGCTTATCTTGATCTCATTTGACTCCACATACCCAAAAAGGCACTAGTCTCTGCACTTCACCATTTGAACTCATTTAGTTTTCTTTACATCTATTAATTGAGCACTTATTTTAGGATCCACATCAAAATATTATTTTTGTTTTCAAGTTGGTTTTCATTTGTTTACTTCCCATTGCCATTGTGAACAAATTGTTTCAAGAAGTTAATCACAAGTTAAGTCTACATTATTCAAAGAGGTACACCTGCCTAGGTTTAGTAGCGCCCAAAGAGTAGAAGGTTGAATTCCTTTAACCTTGTTTGTTGCCCTGAAGCGTATCAAGAGATTGGTAGCCTCTTGAGGCATTCAACCTATGTTTTTGAGAGCTAACATGGCCATCAAATTTAATCCAACACTGGTTTTTTTCCCCTTTGGAGCTTTTTTCTTCCAGAGGTCGTAACTTGGGAATACGATATTATTTTTTGGCAAACAAGATATCATCAGAAAGCTTATTCCATTAAATTTCTAGTGGTGTGGGTCTCATCACTTCATTTTTCTATTAGTCTATTCTATAGGCAGTTGAAGTCAAAGGAGCTACTTTCAGTCCTGAGCTCGTAACTTTTGATCAGTTTTTCCATTTTTGGCAATCTCAATGGCATTGGAACCGTATTTCAGAGCTCTTCAGTTCCATCCATGCAATTTTTCTAGATTGTTCTCCAGGTACATTTTATTCATATTTTTGTGTGTTATCACTCTAGTGGATTACTTAGATGTTTTAGTTCCTAGAAATTTTTTGTTTGCGTGGGATGACTTGTTGTTGGTTGTTCTATATTTATTTCCAGCTTTTTGTCCTTTGTGGGAATTTTTAGCATTATTTGTAAGAAATATTTTCTATGTAAATGAACTGAGATAAAGTGCCACACTATTATACATGTATTTTGGGGATTTTGCACATAACGTTGTGCCATATTTTGTACTTGCACTATATTATAAAGTGTCATGGGGGGTTGTGTAGTGCCTTTGTTTTTTCCATCACACCTTTGTCCGGTGAGTGTCCCTCCATGACAAGAGTGGATCCATATGATTCCAGCCTCATGCATGTGTGCTTTGTTATGCACACCACTTTTTTAGTTGCAGGTGTTTTCTTGTGCACTTTCAGATGTTTTTCCTTCTCCTTCATTCACTACAGGGTGTTACACAACATTTCTGTGGATCTGTTAGGCTCTCCCAGTCAGCATTATGGGGGGTATTATACTATTCATGCTAATGATTCCTTGGTTTTCCTTAGAAGGAATCTTCCATTCTCAGTTGATCAGTGTTTTTTAGACTCAGACTATTGGTACTTGTGCCATCTGTATCTTCATTCCAGGTGTTTGCCTTTGTTTTCCATCTGATTCAAGTAGTGTCATTTGGGGAACTCATGTAGATTGTTATCTTCTTGATCTTGATCATCCTATCTTCAGAGGAGGTTCTTCAGCACCATAGCAATCATCTTTTGACATTTATTTGCAGCTTCTTCTACTTCAGTGATGTTCTTCATGTCTTGTGCATCTCTTTTTGGAGTAGAGTTTTTCCCATGAGGTTTTCTCTATTTCTTCACTTTATAGAGATTTGGTTGTATTTGGGTACCTGATTAGGCCTGGTTGTCGGGACCCTTGTTTGCTTCCATGCATTATAGTTACCTTTTCTTTCTTGCACATGTTTGTAGCTTCACTCTTGCTCATCTTAAGGGGGGGTGTTAGAGTAAAGGTTTTAACTTAATTATGTTAATTAAGTTACCTTTATTCCTCTCTTAAGATTTCACTTTAGTTTTCATATTGCAACATTTAATAATTATATTAATTATTAAATGTCTACCTATTAGGGTTACTTTTAGGTTTTTCATGATCTCATTTTAAGGATTGATCTTTGTATTATTTTAATTCAGTCAATGCAATCTCTCTTGAAGGTTATAGATCACCCTTGTTTTTTTGTCTCCATATTTTCCTTTTTGTGATAGGTTATTTGCATGTAGGTTATCTTCAGGGTCTGTGAAGTTGGCTTTCTCAACTTCTACATCTTCCTCTCTTCGAGCTCCTTCTATTTAGTCACCAGGGCTCTTCTAGCCACTAGGGATTATCCCCTTTTGGCATCATCTGAATGCTCAGATTGAGCCTCCTCATCTACATGCATAACCCTTACATGACCTTCTAACCTTCTATTTTTCCTTGTGTTAGAAACCAAGATTAGACATTCAAACCAAAAAAACCTTCCACATATGAGAAAATCAAAAAAAAAAAGCTATTGCAAAAAGATGTGCAAAATACTATTCACGAATTCATAATTACATGAGATGGTTTGCTTTATAAAAGAAAATTATGCATAACCCTAATCTTATCTTGAGAAACAAGATAGCTCAACAAGATAAGGATGAGAATAATTAACCTAGGAATTAAAATATTACCTAAGTAAAGTTATGCAAGTGTAATAATTAATTAATTACACTAAAACCCCCCCATAAGTGCAACTTAGGGAGACTAAAAAGGCATGCACCTAAAACTAAGATGAATGCAAGAAAGCATGAATGGGTCCTATAAACAAGGCCTGATCATGTACCCAACAAATGCAAAAATGAGGTAGAGAAGGAAAACCGAGTGGGACAAAACCCCCTACAATAAGATGACTGTTGCAAAGAAGCACTAGAAGAACACTGTGGAGTAACACTAGAACCACAATCTGACAAGAAAGGAAAGATACTTCGATCTACAAGAAACCAAAGCCGAATCATAATAATGTGATAGTAGACTTGATGCCACAGAACACTGGAACAACCCTGGAATTTGTGAAACAATAGTAGATGAAATGATGACAAAATTTGGAAAACTTGTATCTCAATGTCAATGCCAAACTAAGACTAAAAATCTTCCATGGGAACAAGTACCATAAAGAATCTGGAACATTAACAATAAAAACATGGCCCTCAAACTAAGATGGACCTGAACCAATACAGATCAATAACCATAAGCTCTCAATCTAAAGTGTGAACTAATATGAATCTGAGATGTGTCAAGCTAGAGACAATATGTGGCCAAAAGAATCTAAGAAACTAGATATAAACCATATGAGTTGTCATCAAAAAAATATGGAGATCAAACTGCATGCACACTCTAATCAGATTATTATGCAAGAAACCCCCCTGATGAAAATTTATCTCAGTTCATTTATTACAATAACCCAATGACTGTAAAAGGAGACAATAAAAACATGCATTAAAGAAAAAAAAAATAGACCTCAGATCTATGTAGAGGATTGAACCAGCTTTCCAATGCTGCAAGAATGGTGAAAAATGGATAAGTGAGTCAAAAGATATGTCTCCTAGAGTGAAAATAGCAACATGCAACTTCCGAGGCTAAAAAAGGCATAAAAAAGAAAAACCAAAAAATCACACCTGCACCATTGTGAAGAGCTCAGAACCAAATTTTTGACAATATCTTTTTTGCAAAAAAATGATGTCATATACCCAAGTTATGCCCATTTCCATGAAACTACTCCAAAAATGTCCAATATGGCCTTCTGCAGCCCTTAGGAGCTAAAAATAGTTGGCCCCTGGTCACCTAGGTAGACTGGGGGGCTAGCAGAAAGCTCTTGGGGCCGAGCCCCTAGTCACCCATGTGACTGGGGTAGGTGCCATGGATGGTGGGGGGCTGGAGTGCGGGCTCCCGGACCTTGATAGGACCAAGGGCTATGCTAAATACACCCACAGGGGTTGAGCACCAATTGAGTGGTAGACCAACGTTGTATGAGCAGCGCGGGAGAGTTGAGGTGGCCCGCAGGTGGAGCTGTGGTGGCTTCCTGATGGGGTAGTGGTGGTAGACTTGATTAAAATGGGGGGCGCTGCAAACCTTTTGATTTTTTAAATTTTTATTTTATTTTTTTTATTTTTTTCAAAATTTGAACCTCAAAAATCGTGCCTGGGGGCCGTATGGCCCTCAGACAATTTTTTTTTGCCTCCCCAGTTGACAATGTCCAAAATGGACAAACTTTATATGAAAATAGGATTTTTTGGGCATTGTAAATCCAACGGTGAGGTCCATTTGAGCCCAAAATGCTCTAAAAATTAGGCGACCCCCAGATCTCTCAAAAAAATCACTAAACTTGAAACCCTCATAGATCTGGAAAACGATGACCAAAATCTACAAAATTAAAGCCAATCTTGACTTTTTCCAACACTCTAAATCCAATGGTGAAGCTTGATCTGCTCAAAAACACTATGTAGATGAACTCAAGGCATGAAACCCTCGAGCAATCCGAAACAAACTCTGCAATGAATCTCTCCAAAAATCTGAGAAGGGGTTGGAATTCAAGGCTCTGATACCATGTTAGAAACCAAGATCAGACATACAAACCAAAAAAACCTTCCACAGAAGAGAAAATTAGAAAAAGAAAATCTATTGCAAAAAGATGTGCAAAATATTATTCATGAATTCATAATTACATGAGATGGTTTGCTATATAAAAGAAAAGTATGCATAACCCTAATCTTATCTTGAGAAAAAATATAACTCAACAAGATAAGGATGAGAATAATTAAACTAGGAATTAAAATATTACCTAATTAAAGTTATGCAAGTTTAATAATTAATTAATTACTCTAACACCTTGGTGATGTGGATATTCATAGGCTCGACACCCTTCTTCACCACACTAGAAACAAGTTCCTCTGAAACCACCTCTTTTGGTTCCTTGTCCAGATCTTCCTCACCCTCTACCTCTTTGCTCACCACTATTTTGATCACGAGGGTGGTAGAAGTTATCATTATTCTAGCTTTGGTTGGTACCCACATATTCAATTTTCTTCTCATCCTCATTTCGGCTTCGAGAAGATCTTCCACTACCCCTTCCACTTTGACCTGCTCATCCTTTTTTCTTGATGTCAAATATTTTGTTCAACTTCTCTATAACTCTTAGAGAAAAATAGGATGCATCCTCAATGGTAGTCATTTTGACCAGGCTTAGCTCCTCTTGAATTATTGGTTGTAACCCATTAAGATAATGAGATACCTTCTCCTTGTTGGCCTCTGCATGGCCTGTTTTGATGAAAATCTTGTGAAAATCTTCTGTGTATTCTTTCACAGATCTGTTTCCTTGCTTCAACCCTTGCAATTTCTTCAATAGATCTAACTCGTAGTCCACTGGTATGAACTGCTTCTTTAGTTTCCCCACCATGCAATCCACTCTAATGATCTTTCCTTTTCCTCTTCAGTTTCTCTCCAGCTAGACCTCTTTCCACCAAATATTTACATGGCCCTTCAGCTTCAGTTTTACAAAATCAACCCGATCTGGGTCTTCTATTTCTTCATACTCGAAATACTCTTCCAAATTTTTGATGTAGTCAATCAACTCTTCCAGGTTGAGACTTTTGAAATAAATGGGAACTTCTACTCTGGGTCTTTT
Organism: Sequoia sempervirens; assembly: GCA_007258455.2. NCBI lineage: Eukaryota > Viridiplantae > Streptophyta > Pinopsida > Cupressales > Cupressaceae > Sequoia > Sequoia sempervirens. The sequence goes on along the minus strand of VDFB02193867.1, from coordinate 761,482,137 downwards.
TCTTATCTTCAAAATGGCCCTTATCAGTCACATTTGATCTTGATCAATCACTCCTTCCTCTTCTACATCTAGATCTTCCACCTCTTCTCCATCCTCACTTTCTTCTCTTCTTCTCAAGTTAACTCTTCTCAAATCTTCCTACAATGCATCAATATGTCTCTAGAGGGCTCTAAAACCCTCATTTTCCAAAGAATTTCTCCCACCAGTGTTTTTGATGCCACTGAACCCACCACACATCACTCTTGGAGGAATCTTGAATATATTAAACCCAAACCATGGTCCTGGTGCGAACTGCCTCATAATCGATGATCTTTCCATGCGCTTAAGAAAACTCGCTCTGATAGCACTTAATGAGGGTGCTAACCTGAGACACTAAATATCACACAAAAAACCAGAGAATTTTCTTTATTTAGAATAATGAAGTTCTTACATGTAGAGGATCCAAAATCCTTGAGTTATGCAATACATTTCCTTACAGAAAATTACAGAAGTTCCCTTTTTCTTGTATGTACTCTTTTCCCCCAAAAAGCTACCCAAAATTCAGAAACTGGCCCCTAAATAACTCCTTTTTGATTTGGAGCAAAAAAAAATTGAATTATGAGTTTTAGCAGCTTGGCATCAAAAATTGCAATTTGAAATTCAAATTTTAAAACTATATTCGAAAATTAGCACATTTTTGAAAATGCACCAACTTTTGGGAGCCATAACTTTTGATCTGGGACTCCGTTTGACAAACTAATTGAAGCGTTGGAAAGGTCTCAAAGTGAAGAATGCTCTAAGAACCTACTCTATTAGTTCTAATTATTTTTGGGACCGTATGGGACCATTTAGTGCCTCAAATGGGACTTGAAATATTTTTCAGGGCAAAAAAAAGAAACTCAAACTTGAATAACATTCAAACCGGTAATGATAATGACCCGATTCTTTCACCAAAGTGCTTATTTTTCTGTCTTGAAGCTTCCCATAAATTTTTGCCTCCTCACGCCTTCAAATTCAAAATTGCTAAAAATAGAAATTGACTAGAAAAAATAGAAATGCAATTATGAAAGTTGGGAATGCTTATTTGACAAACAGGATATCCGAGAATGCAAAAACATCTACATAAAGCTAACAAAAAGGAAACATAAAGGAAAACATATTTTTGGGTGACGCAAGATTTCCCTTACTCCTACATATAAAGAAATTAGACAAAGGAAAAGGTGACAAAGTCCAACCCACTAAAACTCTAACTCTCCAGTAAGCTCCACATACATGTACACCTACACAAAACCAACAGAGGGAAAAATGTTGGGTTGTATAGGGGTTTTCCTTAGTCAAACCCCCACTTTAATGTTTTCACCTCCATAGATAATCAAGAAATTCACAATATGGAAAATGTGATAAATAGAACAAAGGAAATAAACAAAACAATAACAAAGGAACTATGCTACGTTAATCAACAAGCAATATCAACTTCCCAATCAAGGTGTTCTCAAGCACGTAGAGGAGAACGTGAACTTGGTAAGGTCTATGCTACTGCGACAATGAAGAAGTAGTCCCTTGGGATACCAAGTCACAACTTCAATGGTGGAAAAAGTGCAGCAAGATGGATGGAATTGCTTAATGAAAAATGTTGTGGAAATGCAAAGAGAATAAAGTTTAATGCTCAAGAGTTCAAGAAATGCTAAATAGATGGATTGAATGAGCAGAATAGGCATTTCAAGATCAAAATGAGAGGGACAAATCCATTTTTGGGCCTATTGGTCAGCACATAGGCATTACGCTTCATGCCTAATGGAGAACGTAACATCCCTATAGACTCTAGAGGCAAGAATTTGTTAGGGATGGCAGTTTGCTGCGTAGACATCCACATGCCATGTTCATGTCCCCGACAAATGTTCCTCCACCGACACAAAAGATAGGCACCGAGTGGATTCATTTAAAATGGTGATGTAGAATTTCACATTCGAGTTTGATTTTCTAAGGTGAGATGATGCAAAAGGGGAATTTACACAAGGGGTGCAAATTTGCTCCTATACATTTTTCCCCCACTTTAATGAGCATGAGTGTCCATGAATGTTTTTTAAAGTAGATAGAAGAGTTTAAAAATGTATACCTGAACCATCGAGGAAGCAACCTACAATCTAGTGAACTCAAAACTACAAGGCACGTAAAGTACTCCATAGGTACTCTCTCCTAAGGAAGTTCAAACAAAGGGACTCCATAGCTCCTTGGAACTATAGAGTCAAGCAAAGTACACCAAAGGCTTGCATACCAATGATGGAAAAATCTCATAGGATCCAAGTGCTTCACAAGCCCTTGGACCTACAAATAAGTCTCCCCCTAGGGACACTCTCCTGAAGGAAGCCTAATGTAAGGGGTCTCCATAGAGTCAAACTAGAAAGTAGCTTCACATGTGCACCTAAAAGGTAATATGTTAATTCGTAGATAAAACATGTTAGAAATCAAAAATCAACCACGTAGGAAAACAAGCAGATAGTCAAAAAATTGAAGATCTTTCAAAGGGGTTTGTTGAAGGGACGCGTTGTTTGAAAGTGTTGGTGTATTTTTCTCAAATTAATTCAACATCAAGGAATCATTGCGAAAGATGTTCACTTCATCAAGGAATTCAAAAGGAAGAAGATTCCCCCTTGTGAGGGGAAGGTCAAGGCTTCTCCCATAGGAAAAGATGCTCCCTTATTGGAGGAAAGTTCCTCAATTTTTTTCTTTGTGAACCCATGATGAAGGGAACATGTTCTGCTAAGGGTCCTTGTTGTGAATGCAATTTTTGAAAATTTTGACAAATTCCTTGAAAATATTTTTGAGAAAAGATTCATTGGCCACCAAATGTGTTTTTTGAAAATCAAAGTTGGCATGATAGCCCCCCCTTAGGATGGTGTGTGTTGAACACAGAGGCATGTATGACATCCTAAGGAGAGAAAAGCAAGAATGAAAAAGTGATGTTGTGGCCTACAGAACATAGTGAGATGTCACCGTGGTACTGTTTTCATGCACACAAGGGACAACACATAGATACCACAACATCACAAATCAATCATGAAAGTGAACCATAGAAAAATGGTCCCTTGTCATTTTCATGGTCTTTTAGGTCTTCAATATTCTTGGTCCATTTTGCTTTGATTTAATGTTGCAATGTGGCTTAAACACTCACATTAGGTCCTTAAAATTCAAATTATGACATCTTCTGAAGGTGTTGTGAAGTGTTGCAAAAAATTTCTACACTTTTCTAGACTCTATTCATTACAATTCACCTAAAAATCACCATTTCATCACTTATCAAGTCCTATTTTGAAGTGTTTTATAAAGTCTTGTAACAAGATTTCATGCTTTTATAGGCATAATTTCACTATTTACACCTTTATTATGCTTTATTTGACCCCTTTATGCCCTTATAAGGCTTAATTAAGTGTGTTTTTTAATGTAAACCCAACAAAAAACATTAAATGTGACTTAATTCCTGACACCCACATTCAAGTCCAAGGTGGGACCCATTCACCATGGGTGGCGAATGAGTCTCTCTTGGCTCAAAATTCAAAATATTTCAAATTTTCTTTTAGGTTATTATTTAAAATCACCTTATGTCAGTTTATGATGAGGTATCATTTGGTTACTAAGGCACAATTGTGTATAAATAAGTGTTTTTCTTCTCATTTTAACCCCCATTCATCAAGTTCACTTCTTCACATATTAATTCAAGTATTCAATCAATTTGCATCATTCAATCAAGCATTAATCAAGTACTTTGGAGAAACCATTGATATAACTTCATATTTTCTTCAACAAGGGTTTGGTAAGTTGATAGCATTTGCATGTTATTTGTTTATCATTCTCTTCGATTTCATTATTTCATTAAGGGTTTGATTACCAAAGTTTGATTTGACCAAGGAAAATCCCTATAACCTAACCCTTAACCATTTTTCCCCTTTTACATGTGTCTATGCAGATTTGACAAGTTATTAGGTGTTGCAAAGTGGACAAGAAGCCAATAAAGTGTTTCAATTTAGCAACAACGTATTTCAAGCTTGGAGAAGACATTATGTCTATTTTTTGCAGAATTAACTTCATCAACCCAACAAGCAATCAACCTTAGATTTGGTGCTACAGGATTGGTCCCTGATTTCTTATAATTTTTTGAGGGGAATGATTCACCATTAGTGTGAATGAGTCCCACCTTAAGGCTAGAAATCCATATTTTGTTAGATTCTGGATCTCGACACTCAGACAATTTTCATTAGAAGTAGGACTGATTCATGATCAGTGGTGAATGAGACCCACTAGTTACTTTTAGTGATCTCAATTAGCATTCAAAATATTCTATATTCTCCATTCTCTATCCAGGTGCACTCTGAATTAGTCTTCTTTTTTGTTTTGCATTTGTTCATTCTTAGTTCATATTTTCATATCACATTGTGTTTTCCAACATTGCATAATTCTTAGGTTTTGCATATATAATCAGTCAAATAGATCATCCAATTGCACTTAGTTCATTCCATTTAGTCTAAGGGTATGTGTAGGATCATGATGGGCCAAAAAGTCACAATATGATGGGTATGTGGCTGATGAATTTTTTTTACCCAAAATTGATGAAACGAAAAGGGGTTATAAAGGAGATTATCAGCTTTCTACCAATATAAATTATGTTTTACTTTGAATTTAATAAGTAATTATTATTCATTTTCTATTTGAATTATGACTAAAGTCTTGATTGATAGGTTGACTGAAAAACATATATAGCTTTCAAATGGTATCACATTTTTTGAATCCAGAACATGCATCACATTATATGCTTCATATACTATAGGATTAAAAAAGAAAAAATGGATTTCATGAAGTTTTGACCAAGTTAAGGTGGTTAGACATAAAAAAAATAAAAAAATTTAAAGTTGTAATAAAATTTTTATAATTAATTATTTACATGGAAAAAAAATACAAAAAAATATGCATCACATCAGAAAATGAATCCTCTACTTACATCTAAAATCTTATAAAAAATATTATTGGGTAAGTGCACCAAGATGGTTCCCAAAAAAAGGGCTTAAGTGGCCACTTTTTTTCTAAAATCGGGAAATACTAACCTTGGACATGAAATTGAGGATAGCTATGCTCAACTTTTGAGATGGAACAAAAATAAGGATCAAAGTGCTTCAAGTCTACTTTCTAAACTACTAATTTATTTTGAAAATGGTTGAGATTAAGGGGTTCAAAAGAGGGATGTACAAAAAATGTTGTTTTTTTCAGAAAAACATAACATAGCAACTCTTGTACGACCCTAGCACGGTGAACTTTTTTGTAGTATTTTAAAATCACTATGGTCAAATTTTAGCTAAAAGTATCTAGTTGATGCATGGTTTTTCTGATAATTTTTTAATGAATATTTGATTTTTTACTAATTT